>CM053597.1:212008009-212018987 GCA_028646575.1 Pseudocheirus occidentalis | reverse complement strand
AAATAAATAAATAAAATGAATTCAGAAGAAATAAAATGGTAAGGGGATAGGGAAGGGGGAGAAGACAGGGATCTTTAGAGGAGAGGGTGAGAGAATAGGTTATGAGTGGGCTAAGGTGTTTGGGGAAACAAACAAAGGGTGTATGGGAAAGGTGTTTAGATTTATGGGAATGGGAGGATAGGGGAGGGATCCTTGGAGTTGGGTAGGAAAGTACTAGAAGAGCAAGCTAACAGAGAGAAGTAAAGTAGAGGAGGTAGGAGGGACAGGAAACATGAGATAGGCACAAATTTTAAAACAAAGATCAGGAGAACAATTTGAAAGGGAAAATATATGTGTGTGTACATACACATGTATTTTGTGTGTGTGTATACATACATACATACATGCATATATATATATATATATATAAACATCAATCAGTTTAGCAGATACTTAGCACTTAGTAACTTTGGGCTAAGTATGGAAGGTGTGAGCTCTTTATGGAAGGTGTGAGCCCTGTCCACTGTTGAGAAAGTGTGAACTCCCCTGTTGACGTGGAAGAAGGGGATTGGCTGAGACAGGAGGCCATGTGTGTATATAAGCAAAAATTCCAGAGACAGAGAGACAGAATTGGAATTTTCCTCCTGTTGGCTCCCATTGGAGGAAGCAGGATTGTTCCAGCATCTGGGAGCTGGGCTGCTGGACTGAAGAAGTGAGTTGGAGTTTTCTTGAAGAAAATAGAGAGAGAAAGAGTTAGTTTTTCTCTCCCAGCATCTGGAAGCTGAGAGTTGAGTTGGAGTTTTCTTGAGACCAGAATCTGGTAAAGGACACCTGGAAGGCTGAGAGGACTTGCCTGGAAGCCCTCCTGCAAGGCTGTGAGGCCTTGCCTGGAAGGCCAATATTACTCCTAGATCCTAGGGCCAGCTGAACTGCTGAAGGACTGAAGAAGCATGACTGGGATAAGACTCTGTTTGTGGCCTGGATGATCCTTGAGTTCCAGGCAAGAGAAGTAGTGAAGGGTTTGAGATGTGCTGGATCCTGTGAACTTCAATGTGTGCCAGGGACAGCCCTAAGGACTGGACAAGAACCTGGGAGCTTTCTGCTTCTGAATCCAAGTAACTGTTTGGTGGATTCAGGAGGGAGCTGGGACCATGGAAGGGGATCCAGGGAATCAGAGAGACCATCCAGAGTCAAGATGAAGAAAAAGGTGAAGGGTTTGTGTGATTTCCTAATGATTGTATTTAATGACTGATTGAGTTGATGTATGATTGCCCCATGATTATTGTATTGTGAATTGATTGAGTATTGATTACTCTATTATGAATTGATTGAATGCTTTGTTCTAAATGTTGTGGCCATTGTAGTGAAAACTGTGTGGCCATTCTAATGTTAAGCTGTTATGAACATTATATTGTGATTTTCTGTGATAAGATGTACTGTTGTGAATATTATATTATGATATATTGTGAATGTTTGCCTTGATTTGTAATGGAGTAAATACAATGTTCACTATATTGTGTAATACGAACCATAAAAGCTGTTCACAGTAGTATTCTATTGGGAATCTGCTTGTGCATGGCATTATAGATATAGGTAGCTGAGAGAGAGAGAGAAAGAGATACACACACTTTCCCTTTTGAATATATATATACATATATACACATATATCTATGTATGTACGTATGTATCTATAGTCACAGAGAAATATATCCACACTTATTTGTAGCCTTCTAGGGTAAGGGAGAGAGGGGAAAAAGAACAAAATAAAAAGTGCACAGCAGAGAACAAAAGCAAACCTACACGGAAGCAAAGAAAAAGTGGACAGCTCTCATTGCAATATGTAGTATTTATCATACAGTCTTTCTTGAAATAAAAATTTATTGTTACTTATTTTGGATCCTCTCTCATGTTCTCCTCTGCACACGATATGCTTTTTTCCCCTTTTCTTACTTTGTATTTAAGTCCCAGTATTTAAGTTTATGAGATGTTTTTGTTCCTTTTCTCTTCTGTATTTGTGTTCTAGTGTTTGAATCTAAAATAAAATTTTTTAAAAAGGAAAGAGAAATAAGGTGATAGCTTGAGATGAGAGTAATGTCTTATTTGTACATAATAAGGAAGGAACCAGTAAATAGACAAAGGCTAAATTAATTATTACATGGGTACTTAGAGTCTGAGGATTTGAGTTCAAACCCCATGTCCTTGGCTAAGTCATTTAACATCTGACCCTCAGGTTCTTTACCTATATATAGAGAAAGATGGACTAGATGAGTTCTAATATTCCTTTCAGCTTTAAATCTTACAATGCTAAAACAACAACTTCCAGGATCACATGGGACAGAAGGAAAGATAACAAAAGAATAACCTTGATCCAAGAACAATTTTTTTCCTGATTTGGATAGTTTACCTACACCTGAGGATCCCCACAGCCAATAAAAGCCTCCAGAAACTCAACTTATGCTCTCCTGGCACGTTACTCCCCTGTCTCTCTGTAACCTCTCCCTATTCAAGGTTTATTTCCAAAACTGCCAATTAAGGAAGTTCATTAGTAATTTCCAAATATGAATCCCAAGGGCACTTTTGACTGTTTCACCCAAATGATCCCCTAGCGCCTATACTGAACAGAACAGATAAAATCTGAGTGATTCTAATTAGTGTCAGAGCTTACAAGGAGACCTCTTGAGACCTACAGAGGTCATCAGCACCTATCCTTTTGGAGCATACTCTGACCTCAGTCGTGTTTCTTCCCTTCTGACTGCATCTACTTGTCTACTTGTATAAGATACGGCCAGCTCTCACAGTGTTCCAAACAGTTGAAGGTCTTATTAATGGGAATAATCAAAATATAATAAATGCACACAAAGCTGTAATGGTTCTAGGTAAACTGAGCTCTGTTCCTTCATTGCAAAACCTATTATGCTTTGTTGTGATAAAGTAGCAGGACTTGGTAAAAAGAAAACATGTTTTATGCAATATTGCCTTGTCACCAATATATGAACTTTCATCTTTGATTTATCCATCAGAACACTTAGGATTGAAAACCTCCATTTATCTTTCTGGATGTTCAGGTATGTGTCCCATTTTTACTGGGTCCTTTGAGTTTGTGTAGTTGAAAATATATTGGGAACACAAGCCAATAAGGCAGCTAGGTACAGTAGATAGAGTGCTAGACCTGGAGTTTGGAAGATCTGAGTTCAAATTCTCTCTCAGACACTGGCTCTGTTACCCTGGGCAAAGTCATTCAACCTCTATTTATCCCTCAACTTCCTCAATTGAAAATTAAAGATAATAATAGTACCTATCACCCAGTTGTGAAAATAAAGTAAAATAATACAGTTGTTTGCAAACTTCAACCAGCCACATCATGGCTATCTATTGTCATGTGCATTCCCAATAAAACACTGTTGGAGACAAAGGTGGTGACCAGAAAATGAAGAAGCCCTGGGGTCATGTCCAGCTCCCAGATTCTTCATTTCTGGGTATCTAGGCAAATAGGTGATGTAAATTATTCTTAAGAGCTCACATATCTTATACTAGAGACATCAAATACATGGCAAGAAACAACAGCAGGTCTCCTGAAACATTCCTGAGTAGGCTGAACCAGATTAAAATGTAATTGGAAAATATTTGACAAAATAACTACATAATTCAACACAGATAATGTTAACGTGTGGTTTTCTAAGTCAATCTATAGCCCATAGGGATCCTTATGCATGCGTTAGTGATCTCATTTCTATTTTAGTTTGACACTACAAAAGTCATGGAGAAAAAACAGCAAAGGACATCCCAGGCAATCTCATTTCCAAGATGACCCACATGTGCCCTTCTCCATGGAGACAAGGACAAGAAGAATATGCCAAATGGATTCTAGAACCCTTTCTTTAAGACACTAGAAAAGTCTATAATGTCTATTTGTTTCTTTCCCTAGATTAAGAGTTGGAGCAATGTTGCAGTCATGAAAAAGGGGTCTAGATGATCTAGGAATCAAGAAAAACAATTCAGGAAATCAGGTCAGAAGGGATCCAGAGGGATGGAAACTTGGTTCCTTAAAAAAGAACTAAAAAACCACTCCTAGAAATCTCCCTTTGGTTCCCTCTGAACCAATCAGTGGCATGACCACATCAAAGAACAAAATTTGATACCACAGACAGGAACCATACAGACAAGTTTAACCTAAATACCAAAAAAAGAGAAGATTTACTTGTTACTTGAGTTATCTAAAGGGCAAATAAGTTGTTCAATGAATAGAGCGCTGGACTTGGAGTCAGGAAGACCTGAGTTCAAATCTGCCTTCTGACACTCACTAGCTGTATGACCCTGGGCAAGTCACTCAATTTCAGTAGCCTTAATCCCCTGGAAAAGGAAATAACAAACCACTTCATTATCTTTGCCAGGCAAACCCCATGGACAATATTGGCATGATTGACTAAATCACAGAGTTATCCAAAAGTAGACTAGGCAGTCTCAGGTTAGTGGGTTTCTATTCATTCATGCTGAATGACCACTTGTCAATCACTTGTTCAAGGGAGCCTTGGCCAGGTATTGGTTAAACTAAATAGCACCAGAGGTTATCTCCCAGGTCTGAAACTCTGTGACACTCTAAAAAACCCAGAGATACTGAAGTCTACCAACAAACGAAAGAGTAATTACAAATTATTATTGCTTGCTAATGCCTTACCTGTAGTCCCACTGCCCCTAATGCACAGCTTCCCAAATACCTGCAAACATACAGGGAAATAGCACCATGCGGGGCACCCAAGCAGTGTTCTTGGGAGGAGAGCCAGACAGATGAGAGAGATCACTGAGTGCCCTCCCCACACCAATATTTTACTCATTTTTAGAGGAGTTCACTCTGTCTTCCAGAGGAAGGCAAAGGCTATTACAAGTGGGCATTGGGATTAGTATATACATATACATCCAGGTGAAATCAGTTCACAAGAGCTAATTATGAGTATGAACAATTACACCTCAGAAATAGGCGAATACTACAAATCAGAGCTTGGTTTATTATTATCTTGATATCTAGACTTGAGTGATAAAGAAATGCTAAGAAGCATATCAAAGTGAAAAGTGTGTCATGAACTAATTTTTTTTCAAAGAGCCAGTTATTAAACATATACCAGCAAATTCTTATATATAGATATATGCAGGGTGTCCCAAAAGTCTTATTCCAGCTTTTAATAGCTTTAAACTGCACCAAGATTTTTTTTGGGAAAACCTGCATATAAGTGTGTGTGTGTGTATATATATGTGTGTGTGTGTGTGTGTGTGTGTGTATATGTATATGTATATATGTGTATATATGTGTGTGTGCGTGTGTGTGTACACATACATATATACATATATTATATATACGTGTGTGAGTATATATATATATGGAGAGAGAGATGTTTATATATACATATATTAAATAATTGTGTGTGTATGTATGTGTTTATATCCTCCCTCTAATAATGGAGAGGAGAAAAAGAAGACAAAGAGAAAGACATGACTGCATGAATGGAAGAATCAGACAGCTGAGCCTTGGGGCTATGACAAAGGAATAAAATTGGGAAATGGGAAGCCATAAAAAAAAGAATCAAGTGGGAGCATACAACACATACAATGACAAAATCAAAGAATTTCACAAAGTTGCAAGGGATTTCAAAGGCCACTTGGTACAACCCCTATCTAAACAAAAATATCTCTTTACAACATGCCCAACAAGTGGTAACCCAGCCTTCACAAGAAACTTCCAGGAGAGGGAATGTAGAGCCTCCTGAGACACCTCATCCTCCTTCCGGCTACCAGTCAGAATACCATCTTTACATTTAGCCTAAATCATCCCTTCAGTAAGCTCCACCCATTGTTCTGCCCACTGAGAGGGTGAGAGAAGGGATCTATGGAGTCCAGGAGCTATTCTATCTGTTCGTGTGTGTGCATGTACATAAATATGTATATAGCTATGATTAGCATATTTCAGAGTTGATGATTTCCTCTTTAATGCTATATATTTCATCTTATGCATTTAAAAATATGATTCTACAAAGAGCTCCATAGGCTTCACTAGATTACCAAAGAGGTCCAGGGCACACAAAAAAAGGATTAAGAACCCCTGCATTGAGCCAAACAAAACTGATCTCATCTGTTTTCCCCAAGAAACACTTTCAAATATATAAAGACAGTTTCATAACTCCTGACGCATCCTTACACTAACCATCCCCAATGTCCCATTTATGTAACCAATTCTACTTTGTCACCATCTCTCAGGCCCCACTCTCTGAGCTATCCTCCTTTGGCTGTCATTCAGTTTATAAATGTCCTTCTCAAAATGATTCATGGAAGGGGATAGCATGTGGAGACCATGAAAAAAGGCATTCAGGAGGACCTGTACTGCACTTGAAAAAGGAGCTTGGGATGAACCAGATAGCCTCAGAGACTTATTAATTGCATGACCCTAATAAAGTCACTTAATTTCTGTCTTCCTCAGTTTCCTCAACTATAAAATTGGGATAATAATAGCACCTAACTCCCAAAGTTGTTTAAGGTTTAAATGAAATGATATTTGTAAAACATTTAGCACAATGCCTAGCATACAATAGGTACTCTATAATGCTAATTATCATTATTAGAAGCATTGTTACTATCATCACCATCAGGTGATTCCACTGGTTGTCCCCTCCTAATCACTGACTTCTCTCCTTTTCACCTTCAGATACAGCCAACGCCACAATGAAAAATCTCACCACACTGACTGACTTCATTCTTCTGGGTCTCACAGATGCGTCTGAATTCCAAGTTGTGGTTTTCCTCTTTCTCTTTCTCATCTATGTGTTCAGTGTCATCAGTAACCTGACTATTATCATTCTCACTCTATTGGATTCCCATCTCCAGACACCCATGTATTTTTTCCTTCGGAATTTTTCCATCTTAGAAATTTTCTTCACATCTGTTTTTACTCCCAGAATGCTACTGAGCATCTCAACAGGGAACAAGACCATCAGCTTTGTTGGCTTCTTCCTTCGGTATTTTTTTGCCATATTTCTAGGGGCCACAGAGTTTTACCTGCTGGCTGCCATGTCCTATGACCGTTATGTCGCCATCAAAAAACCCCTGCATTACACAACCATCATGAGCAGCAGAATCTGCATCCTGCTTATCTTCTGTTCTTGGCTGGCTGGCTTCCTGATTGCTGCCCCAGCAATCCTAATGGCAAGTCTCCTGGACTTCTGCTCATCCAATATAATAAATCATTATTACTGTGACACTACTCCCCTACTGAAGCTCTCCTGCTCAGACACAGGCTTGGTAGAGTTGGTTGATTCACTCTTAGCCATAGTGACACTGATGTCCACCTTAGGGTTGGTGATTGTCTCTTATTCCAATATTATCCAGACAATTCTCAGATTTCCTTCTGCCCAGCAAAGGAAAAAAGCCTTTTCCACCTGTTCTTCCCATATGATTGTGATTTCTCTCTCCTATGGCAGCTGTATCTTCATGTACATTAAACCCTCTGCAAAGGAAGACTTCAGCTTCCATAAGGAGGTAAGTATGTTTCCAACCTCAGTCACCCCTCTGCTAAATCCTTTCATTTACACCCTAAGGAACAAACAAGTGATACAAGCCTTCAAGAATTTGGTTCAAAAGATCATGAATCATTAATGAGATACACAATTCAAGCCTGCATGAAAAATTAAAAGAAAAGGGGTGGGGCTCTGTATGAAATAGTTCTGCAACAAACAGACTATGGAATACATCCCCATCTTTCTCCCCCTTTTCTTATTCAGCTAGAAGCTTTCTCTCACTTTCTCTTTATTTCTCTCAGCTGGTAGCTAGGCCCAGGCTGTGCTGGCCTCAGCAGTGGCGCCCAAGTGAGGCTTCAGGACAAAAGTCTCTAGCAACCAGTCCCCCTTGGAATTGCTTGCAGGGCCACGGGAGATTCAAAAAGTGGAGGATTTCTTTGGAGGTGAGGGGAAGGCTCTACGAGGGTGATTGCCGGATCGCCCAGTTTTTCAGTTCTTAAAAAGAATTCAGAGCAAACAGAGATGTAAAATTGGGAGGCATCTTAGTGGAAAACAACAACAACAAAAAATATCTTTTTTTTAAATAGTCTATCAAGCAGCTGCATGGTTCCCAAGCTGCTCTCAGGTCAGAGGACCTGATTGAGAAGTATGGTAGAGGCATTAACTAGTTATTTTAAGGAGAATAGGCTGGTTCTGATCTGGATACAAATGTGCCCTAAGGATCTATAGTAATGGTTACTCTCCCAAGTCCCCTGAGGAGGGTTTGAGGCTTATTCTTAGTCCATTCTGTAACTTGAAGGTGCTTTAGTGCTCCTTTCTCTTATAAAGTCTAGTCCTTTTCCTATATCATTGACCTTGTTTATCTCCTTCCCAAGTCTCAGGCCTGCATGCTTTTGTGTTAATTAAGCTCCCTTTGGCTAAGGAGAAGGTATGATTGAATTCTTTCAAAAACCTGAACCAGCTCTCCCAAACATGAACCACCTCGTGTTGGCAAGTATGGACTCTGATGATCTTCTCCTAGCCAAAAAAAAAAGAAAAGAAAAGGGGTGGATGAAGCAACAATTGTCCCAAAATATTCTGACTTATTTAACAAAAACGTTAATGACCTGCTGCATGCAAAGCATTGTGATAGGTGCTGAGGATGCAAATACAAAAAGCTCTCTCAAGGAGCTTACACTGCCCTGGGAAAATACTTAAATCTAGATGAAAAAACAGACAATCTAACCAAACATATTCAAAATATGTTCAAGAGAGAATATATAAAAACAGAGATGCTGTGCCTAAAAAATGGACTTCTAAGATGAATGGTGAGATCTCACACCTGTCATGTTGGCTAATATGACAGAAAAGGAAATGACATGTTGGAAGGGATGTGGGAAATGCTGGTGGAGTTGTGAACTGATACAACCATTTTGAAGTGTAATTTGGGACTATGTCCAAAGGGCTATAAAACTGTGCATACACTCTTACCTACCAATACCACTCCTAGGTCTGTATTCCAAAGAAATTTTTTAAAAAGAGGAAAAGGACTTCTGTGTACTAAAATATTTGTGCAGTTCTTCTTGTGATGGCAAAGAATTGGACATTGAGGGAGATGCCCATCAATTGGGAAACGACAACAAGCTGTGGTATATAATTGTGGTGGAATTGTGTTATAAGAAATGTCAAATGGGAATACTTTCAGAAAACATGGGGAGATATATATGAACTCATGGAAAGTAGAGTGAGCAGAACCAGGAGAACATCGTACACAGTACCAGCAATTTTGTATGATGTTTTACTGTGAATAATTTAGCTATTCTCAATAATACAAAGATCCAAGACAATCCCAAAGGACTTATGATGAAAAATGCTATCCACCTCCAGAGAAAGAGCTGATGGAGTCTGAATGCAGATTGAACTATTTCTTAACTTTATTTTCTCTTTCTTTGTTTTTTAGTGAAGGGAGGAAAGCAGGGCAATTGGGGTTAAGTGACTTGCCCAAAGTAATGCAGCTATTAAGTGTTAAGTGTCTGAGGTCGGATTTGAATGCAGGTACTCCTGAGTCCAGGGCCAGCGCACTATTCACCCCACCACTTTGCAGCCCCTTACTTTATTTTTTTATGAGTTTTTTTTTGCAGTGAATTGTCTTCACATCCCAATATGACTAATGTAGAAATATGTTTTGCATGATTGTATATGTATAATCTATATCAAGTTGCTTGCTATCTCAGGCAAGGGGGAGTTTGAACTATGAAAAGAAGAGTGTGAGGGAAAGAATTTGAAACAAAAATTTTTTTAATTTGTTTTTACTTGTCAATGGTAAAAATAAAGTATTTTAAAGAATTTTTAAGTGACTGGTAAGAAAGAAGAATGTTCCACACATGAAGGACCCCATATGTAAAAGAACAGAAGCAGAAGGTAGGATAGCATATACAATGAGGGTGATTTATTGAGAAAATAAAGTACAAGTAATATGAGCTACAGTAAGACTGGAAAGAGGCAGAATAAAAGCATGCAAATGTTAGGCTGAGGAGTTTCTATTTTATTGTAGAAGCTCTGAGAAGCCAAGGAAGATGTCTAAGGGGAGGAATCCCTACGTATGATTGGATCTGTATTTTCTGTGCTTCAGTTTGGCAGTTATGGGAGCATGGATCAGTGAGGAAAGAGATCAGCATCGATGGTCCAAAATGGAAAGGAAAAGCACCTGAACTGGGGCAGGGAATCTGTAAGTAGAGAAAATAGGACAGATGGGAAGTAGGTTGAATAGGAAAAATCAAGACTTGGGAGATGCGGTAACAGAGGGGAGATGCATGACTGCAGGATGAAAAGGATGGAAGATCTTTCAACAGAAAGTGAGCAGGGAGTAGTCTGGACATGGGGCGCCAAGCATGTGCTAATACATAATAATGTCTCTTTGGACATAACGAATTTAAGATGCCTATACAACATCCAGATGAATATGTCTCATATAAGACTAGGATTCAAGGTATGGCATAGAGTTACCTGTTTAAATTCGAAAAGCCTCTGCTCATGAATGGTCATTGAGTTCATGGGAGTCAATAAGATCAGCAATAAAATGAATATTAAAAGGAGAAGAGGTCTCAGGAATGAACCTTGGTTGGGGAGCGGGGGGACAAATATTTAGTGGGCAAGAAGATAATCCACAAAGGAACCTGATAATGCATGGTCAGAGAGCCATGAGGGAAAACAGTAAAGGGAGACTGTGCAGGACAAAACGGTGGTTGACAATCATACTATTAGTGAAGCATCCAAGTAGAATGGTGGCTGAGAAAAGGCCATTGGATTTTACAATTAAGGGAACCTTGGCAACTCTGGGGTGAACACTTGTGGTTGAAAGATAAGGACAGAAACCAAACTGTAAGATAGTGGAAAGAGGGTGGCGGCAGCAATAAATATAATCCTTTATAGGAATTTTGCTAATGAAAGAGGGAAAAAAGTAAAGAAAAAGACCTTGATGGAATGATGGTGCCAAATAAAGATTTTTTTAAAGAATAAGA
>CM053597.1:211969155-212001509 GCA_028646575.1 Pseudocheirus occidentalis | reverse complement strand
CTTGTTGATGTAAAGAGAGAGGGCTGAACTGGGGGGAGTCATGAATTGAAAGAAAGGTTCAAGCCCAGAGAAGGCCAGACTAAGTTCTTTTGGGAGAGCAGTATCCAGTATTGTGGAGCCTGAGTTGCTGAGAGGAAGACCACTGAGAGCCCATTGGAGCTGCCCAGGACTTTTGAGAACTGACACCAGGAGCTGCCAAGAACTGAGGAGATATAGCTGTGATGCCAGTATTTTGTCTGTCTGTTTTGATGTTGTTTTTCCAGATTCACCTGATGGTAGACAGTGCTGCTGTTGTAGAGGTCCTGGAATCTGGCTGTTGGTTCAAAAGCCCTGAAGAAAGATTTTCTTGTTGTGTGTTCACAGAAATCCTGGAAGGGGGCCTTGCTGATACTTTCAGGGGGTCTGGGACAGTTCTACAGGCAGAGAGTGACTTGATGAGGATGCTGGCCATGGCTTTGTTGAGCCTTGTCTCCCCAGAAACTGAGATTGCTGAGGGCTTGCCTCTAGTGAAGGGCCTTTCCTTGAGTTTTCCATGCTGAGATGTTGTCTTGATCTTGTTATGGCTTAATGGTGGATGGCCTTTTGTGCTCTCCGGCTCCCTTTTGAGAAAGTGCTTGGTGGTAATGGATGGTATTGTAATTACTTTGAGTCCAGGGGTGGGAAACCTTTGGCCTTTTTCTGCTTTATGATTGACCAAATGAATGTACTTTGTTTATGATTGGAAACTGACCAACATTTGAATTTGAGAAGAGACTGTGACTGACTAAATGAATGTACTGTCTAGGGGTGTAGTAATACCTGGATTGAATTAAGAATTTACTTGCTAAATGAATGAGTTATACTGTATTTTGACTTTCTCTGTTCTGTGAATGTTTGGCTGAATAAATGGGGTTTGCTTTGCTGGTAATCTGAACCTTGGAAGTTGCCTTTGCTTGGCATCACAGAGGACTCTGACAACATTAATGCCAGCAATGAGAGAGAAAAAGAGAGGGGGGAGAGTTCTGTGATTGTCATTATCCTGGGGAATAATTTCTCATATAACCTAGAAAATTTTTTGTATGTCAGTTTTTGTATGAGCAATGGACCCTCTGCCTTGGAAATCTCAGTGGGAATAGAATCAGCACTGGGAACTTTGCCAGAGGAGCCTAATGGCATTCAAAGCCTCTTGTTCAGTTTTAAATTTGGCTAAAGAGGAATTGACTTGAACCTGAGGTATATTATATGGCTTCAGCACTGATTGGTGATGGTCTGTTGAGAACGCTATGAAAGGGTTCCACGCATCTCCCCAGGATCATGTCCTTATCACTAATCAATGTGGCTCTATCAGCACTGGTTAGTTGAGATGCACCATAGGTCTTTGGCCCATAAATAACCTTCAGAGCATCATAAAAGTGCTTTGAGTTGTTACTATCAGCATAAAATTGGGGGCAGCTAGGTGGTACAGTGAGTAGAGCACTGGCCCTGGAGTCAGGAGGACCTAAGTTCAAATCTGGCCTCAGACACTTGACACACTTACTAGCCACGTGACTTTGGGTAAGTCACTTAACCCCAATTGCCCTCCAAAAAGTACAAAACAAAAAAACACAAAATTGAATTTCATCTGCCTTCTTACTTAGTCCTACATTTCTCTCTGAACTTCACTTGCACTTACTTTTGATGGAGTTTAATGCTGCCTTCTTAGAGATAAATTATCCTGCTAGCAGACCCTGGCAGGGTGCTACATCAACAAACAACAGCTGCATCATTGTACACCATAGGCAGTCTGTTTATGAAGTTTGATCATATTGTCTCATTTCCTGTGGTGAGTGGTTAGAGTAATCACTGGAGCTAGGCATGGGCACAATCCCTACATATTAAGGCTACAAATCCAGAGGAAAATTTTTAAAACTGCATGAGGTGATAGCAGCTGGCCACTACTATTAATTATCCCCCATAGAGGATCATTGGTATGGTGTTATAAACAGTGTAGACAGTAAGGAAGAATCTCCAGGTGTGGGTTCCCAGAAATACTTCCAAGCATGAGCACAGCCAGCAATGCTCCCTGTTTGTATTCTGGGGCTCGTCTCTGGGTTTTGAGAGAACAGTTTCTCATGTAGGCCCAGGCACCAACAACTACAGAATAATCTCAATTTTAAATATATTTGCATGAATTGTGATGATATTAAATTCTGAACATCTGGACAGATATGATATCTGAAATTGTGAGTTCCTAAGCGTCAAAGAAGTTGTACAGGAAACTGGAAAGTGCTCTAGACCAAGAACCCAGAAGTAAGGAAAGTGATTGTGGTTGACTACAGGAGTACCTGTGTGGCTAACTCTCCTGGGAAATGAGAGAGGAAGCCTGGATCAGGATTAAAACCAGCAAACAAATAAATGACAGACCTACTTGTCTTCATAGCACCAAAATAGAAAATGTTGAGACAAAGTAGGTAGCTGAGTGTAGAATTAGAAACTTTAAAACAGAAAGGCAGAATGAAGAGGTGTTGGAGAGTTGACTCAACCTGAACACTAAAACCTTTATCCTTTTATGGTAACAGAAAGTATTCTGAAATCCCATGCTACACTGGTAATTCAATATTGCCATGAGTTTAACATTTTAATTTCTGCTTATGATTTAGCCATGCCAGGAAGGTTATCAGCTATAATGTTAATGGAATAGGAAGATCTTCCCCTTCCATTAATAGGTCTATGTGACCACATGTATCCCCTTTTCCCTTGGAACAGGATCTGTGTTCCCAGGTCTAAAAGTACACAGGTATTTGAGTCATGGATGTCTTGCTGCTTTCACAACTGTGATACATCCTGAGTCCCATAGAGACCACTGGGGGAGGAACTTGCCTAAGAAGGAGCTTGCTTAGGGGGAGGCTTGTTTGTAAGAAGGCTTTCACACCTTTTGGTACTGTTTATTAGCCACTGAGTCACAAAGGTTGTGGTGCCTTCTGGCTCTGAGCCTATTGTTGAAAACTATGTATACTGAGAGACTGGAATTTTACTTTGGGGATTCATTTATGAGAAGGACCATTTGATTACCTGGACAGGACTCTGAGTAGCCATTAGTTAAGAGCCCCCCAACTACTCAGAGGTTTGTGCTCTCCCGATCCGGTGGTGTATGGAGGTGGTTGTATTACTTTATTCAGACAATAGAAGCCCTGTCTGTTGAATCTCCGTGCTAATTTCTTTGCTTGCATTTTCTACTTATCTGCAATTAAAGTAAGATTGCTGACCCCTTTAAAAGTTGTCTTTCATTATCAAAGCAGATCAAAGAACCTGTGATAGCAGACCATCCTGGGTGTGCTAGGGTACTTACTATTGCATCAACTCAAACAGAAAAGTCCAATAATGGAATAGGCTAACTGAATATAACGAATGCCCTTACACTACAGGTCTTTAAGGAGGGGGATAAGGATTGCACCTGTGATTTCATTGACAGAAAAAAAGCCCTCTACCCATACAGGTCAGCACCTTCTTTGTAGCTTATGTTCATAGAAAATTGCCTTGAATACTGAAAGGTTAAATGATTTACTGAGACTCTCATAGACATTATGGGACACAAGGAGAACTTTAACCCGGCTCTTCCTGGCTTTGAGACCAATCTCTATTCACTATTCCATGCTGCCCCCCAGAGAGAATCTTTAAGATTAAATAATCGTATGCCAGAAACTGTATGGACAGGATTTACAATTTAGGTGGTGAGGGGATGAGATGACCAGTCAAGTCCTTTATTATTCTGAGTACATGATTTTATATTGGATACCAAGCTAGTAGAAGGTGAGATAGGAATGAAGAAAACATTATTGCTAGAAGGTGGGAGGAGACTAAATATCTACATACCATACCACCAACCCACCTCACAATTTTGCCTTAGGACCAGTTCTGGCTATATCACTGAAAAATCATTTTCACTGAGCAATGCCTGATCAATACCAGGTCCAGAAGTCATCCATTTACTGTTTTAAGTCCAATTTTCATGCTATCATCCAAATTCTGTGTCCAATGCTGTTCCTTTTTATATACATAGGTGTAATAGCTGAACACATTTGTGGCACAGGGAGAGGAACACCACCTCTTAGCCAAAAATATTTTCCTCACATAATTCCGAAATTCCTCTGTTAAAAACTCACAGGTTCTGGAAAGACTTATATGAACTGATACAAAGTAAAATGAGCAAAACCAGGAAAACATTGTATACCGTATCACCAACATTGTGTGATGATAAACCATGAATGACTCAGCTCTTCTCAACATTCAAGACAAGTACAAAGAACCAACAAAGGAAAAGACTGTATACATCCAAATAAAGAACTGATGAACTCTGAATGCATTCTGAAGCATATTTTTTTTCACTTTATTCTTGTTTGTGGTTTTTTTTTTTCCCTGTTGGTCCATTTCTTCTTTCACAACTGTGACTATTACGGAAATACACTTTACATGACAGCACACGTATAACTTATATCAAATTGCCTACCATTTTTGGAAGGAGGAGGGGAGGGGAAGGAGAAAAATTTGGAATTCAAAAGCTTATCAAAATGAATGCTAAAAATTGTCTTGTCATGTAATTGGGGGTGGAAATAAAATACTATTTTTAAAAAACTCACAGGTTCACAAAAATTCATTCAGGAATAAGTTTTTTGGGAAAACATTTGATTTTCCTCTTGTTTCCCAATTCCCACTCCCTTCCCCTAACTCCTTGAGGACTATCCCTGCTCAGAGATCTTACTCAAGATGTTTATACAATATTCATTAGTGAATTCTGGAAATTGGTCCCCAGGGTGCTGTTTGTTTATTTCCCAGTTGATTCCCCCTCCCATGCCCTATGCCCTTCACCCTTAGTCTGTAATGAACAGAGGACATAAAACAGTTATCATTTCAAGTATTGTAAAGCCCACTAGCCAGAGGTTTCAGATGCTAAGATGCCCAGGAGAGTATGGTAAATATCCAGAGTCCCAACTCAATCTTTCAAGGCCCCTTCACCATAAGAACATTGCTTCAGACTATGTAATCTCATTTCTTCTCCCTAAATGATGAATGTGTTTCAATTTTGCTTAGAGTGCAAAGATTGCAGGAAAAGATGGGCTTTAAGGTAAGTAGGGCAGGATCTACAAAGTATAAATGGCATGTCCTCATCTGAAATACTACTTCAATTCTTCAGTGCTACTCAGCGTCCGCATTCCTTACATAGGACCCATTGAGGCATTCTGTTATTGAATGGGAAGAGTTCATGTTGAGGCCTTAACCTCTCTCTTCCAACCCCTGGGAATGAACTTCAGTCCATGTGTTATGTGGGCCACTAAGCAATTGCTCTATTGTCCTTCCAAGAAGTCTCTGATCTCTCTTTTATCAGGACATTGCTTTTCAAAGTTGCAGGTAAAGCAGGAAGAACCCCTTGCTTCCAAGCAGATATTAAGGAAATAGTGAAAACTTTTTTAGAGAGGAAAGGAAAAATAGGGTTCCTTTTGTTGTTGTTTGTATTCCAAGCTTAACAAACACCAAACACAATGGACATTTGCATATAGTAGTAGGAAAGGAAAAGAATATATTGTACGTAAGACTATAGGTCTCTGTTATGTACAGCTCACTTTTCTTCTTAAGTATAACGTTAATTAACCTGTAACATTCAAGGATCTCCTTTTGTCTATGCTTCTTTCTGGCCTTCTTTCTGTCCTCTCATTTGCATTTTTAAAAGATACCTCAATACCTTTTCTTTCATTTCTCTCTTTTTTTCTGCCCACACCTATCTCTCTTTACCTTACAATTCACCCTGCCCCAACTAAAGGGAAGAAAAAAAACAAGCCCTTGGAACAAATGTGCATAGTCAAACAGAACAAAGTCCTATATTGGGTCCAAAACTGTATGTCTTATTCTGTATGTTGAATCTATCGTTTCTCTGTCAGGAGGTGGGTAACATGCTTTGTCATCAATCAGTCCTCTGGAATAAGGGTCATTGATCAGAGTTCTCATGTCTCTGAAAGATGTTCTTCTCTATGATATTGTTAGTACTGTATGATTTTTTTGTACTGCTCACTTCACTCTGTATTAGCTCCCACAGGTTTACCCAGACTTCTCTGAAATCATTTCATAGTTTCATTGTCTATTTCATCATTTCTTAAACACAACAACATTTCATTCTATTCATATACCATAATTTGCTTGGCCACTCCGTAATAAATGGATATCCCTTTGGTTTCCAGTAATTTGTCACCACACAAAAGCTGCTATAAACCATTTTGTACATGTTGGTCCTTTTCCTCTTTGATCTTTTTGGGGTACATGACTAATAATGATATAACTGGATCAACAGGTACACAGTTTTGCTTTTTTATTTTGTTTTGTTTATGTGGAGGCTTAGTTCCAAATACCTTTCCATAATGGCTAAACCAATTTACAATTCCACCAATCATGCATTAGCGGCCCTGTTTTTCTGCATCTCCTCCAGAAATTGTCATTTTCCTTTTTGCAGTTTTTTACTAATAATGAGTATGAGGCAGAACCTCAGAGTTACTTTAATTTGTACTTCTCTAAGTAACAGCATTTTGGAGCATTTTTTTTCATGTTTGTTGATATCCTGTATTACTTCATTTGAAATTGCCTATTTGTATCCTTTGACTCAACTGGGCAATGTTTGTTGTTCTTATAAATTTGAATTAGTTCCTTATATATCTTGCCTATGAGGCCCTTATCAGAGAAACTTGTCACAAAGATTTTTTTCCTCATTGTGTTATGCTTCCAATTTTAATTACATTGATTTTGTTTGTGTAAAACGTTTAAAATTTCATATAATCAAAACTGCCCATTTTATCATGGAATTCTTTAATTATGAAGTCTTCCTCATCCATAAATCTAAAAAGTACTTTTTTCTTACTCTTCTAATTTGCTTCATTTTTCGTTTCTGTTTGGAGTTTATCTTGGCATACAGTGTGAGATGTCTGTCTATACCTAATTTCTCCCAGACTGCTTTCCAATTTTTCCAGGAGTTTTTGTCAAGTAGTGAGTTCTTACTCCAGTAACTGGGGTCTTTGGTTTTTATCAAACATCAGACTACTGCAAATTGTTTTCTTCTTTATTCCAAGTCCCTAATCTGTTCCACTAATCAGCCTCTGTTTTTAACCAGTAACAAATCATTTGAATGATTATTATTTTACAGTATGGTTTGAAATCTGGTGCTACTTGACCTCCTTCCTTCCCATTTTTTTTCATTACTTTCCTTGAGATTCTTAACCTTTTGTTTCCCAGATAGATTTCATTATTATTTTTTCTAGCTATGCAGATTATTTTGCAACCAGATTAATGTGGCCCTGCATAGCATAGTTGGTTTCTCAACTTGAGAGATATAGTGGGGAAAGGTGATGGACTTGGCATTGGAAGAGACTTGCGTTCAGATTTAGGTTCTGGGGGCAGCTAAGTGGTGCAGTAGATTGAGCACTAGCCCTGAAGTCTGGAGAACCTGAGTTCAAATTCAACCACAGACACTTACTAGCTGTGCAACCCTGGGCAAGTCACTTAACCCTGATTGCCTCAAAAAAAAATTTCACCTCTAACGTTTACTAATTGTGTTACTATTGATAATTCACCTTACTCTCCTAAGAAGCAAAATATGAAACATTTTATAGGTCTATGAGAAAAATATTTTTCAAATATCAAAACACCTTCTAAATGTGAATTATTGAGCCATGAGGCTGTCAGGCAGTACAATTTAAAGAAAAGTAATCAAAGCGATATAGTGGATTGGGTGGTGGGATTTCAGTTAGGAAGACCTCGACTGAAATTCTAACTCTGACATTAACTAAATGACCATGGGGTGGGGCAGATGGGGGAGGGAGGGAGTAATTTAGCTTCTTATAAAAGAAATTACAGGTCTTTTCTGTTTCCTGTGAATGGTTGTCATTCCTGATAGGGAATGAAATGGAACAAGGACTAGACTTAAGGTTGGGAGACTAGTTCAAGTAAAAGTTGAGCTACTTACTTGTCTGTGTGACTCTGGGCCAGTCCCTTAAATGTTCTAAACCTCAGTTTCATTTTCTATGGAACAAGATCTGTATGAGGCTCAAGAAAACTATTAGAAGAACCAAGTATGTCAATTGGGGCTAAATTTTTATAAAATATCAAATATAAAAATTCTATAAAATATTTTTTAAATTCAACTTTAACATATAAAATGTTTATCCTATTTCTATTTTCTTCATGTTATGGATTTTTTAAAAAGCACTGTGTCAAATGATGTTTGATCCTTCAGGAAATCCTAAATACTGGTCCTTCTGTTGAAAAGGACCTTAAAATTTTATTAAAATGTGAATTACTTGTCAGTATCACTATTATCAGGACTCAGTAAATTAATATAATCCAGAAGCTTAGAGATTCTAGACATAACCCTAAAAAGTAAACAAGGAAATAGACATTATTTAAAGGCAATTAGGTGACCCAATCAATAGAGTGCTAGGTCTAGAGTCCAGAGGACCTGAGGTCAAATGCAGGTTCAGTCACTTACTAACTGTATGACCCTGGGCAAGTTACTCAGCGCTCTGTTTCTGCCTCAGCTTCTTAAAACACAAAATAGGGATAATCATATCACTTCCCACAGGTGTTGTGAGGTTCAAGAGAAATAGTTATACAGCATTTAACACAGTAGCTAGCAGACAGTAGACATTTAATAAATGCCTATTAGCTGCTCTCTGTAATGAACTTTCACTGTTACCTCACGCTCACTATGTAACCTTGGGCAAGACACAACTTCTCTGTGACTCACTTTCCCAACCCATAATATGTAGGTAACAGTTTTTCTTAGCATTTAGTTACTAAAGTCCTCAAATCTCCTGCCTTCTTACCAAAGAAAGTATAGCAGATATTATTTACAAGAGATGAAGAGCAACCATTCCAACAGTACCACCATTGTTTTGTGTCTTCTCAAGCAAAGGAGGGAAGGGAGGGTTAGGAGGAAGGAGAAAAGGCTTGAGGAGAGAAAAGAAAAGGGCTTTGTTAATGTCTATCCATCAAAAGTTGAGTGCAGTGATGCAGAGTGAAGTAAGCAAAACAGTAACAACATTGTAAAGATAAATGACTTTGAAAGACTTGAGACTCTGACCAAACAATGACCAACCATAATTCAAGAAGAGTGGTAATGAAGGATTCAACCACCTCCTGACAAACAGATGGTTCATTCAAGATGCAGAATGAGACATATGTTTTTAATGTGGACAGTGTGAGAATTTGTTTTGCTTGCATGGATAGACAGATAAATAGATTATGAAGATGATGGTGATGATGGTGATGATGATGATGATGATGATGATGATGATGATGATGATGAAGATAGACAGGTAGATAGATAGATAGATAGACGGACGGACAGACAGATAGATAAATAGATAGACAGATATTACAAAGGATTTTTTCTTTTAAATTGCCAGGAGATGGGATAAGAGAAAGAAAATAAATGTTTGTTATTTGAAAAAATAAATGGAATTGCTGCTAAGAGATCATAGATATAGGGATGAGAGGGTCATCAAACCTAACCCCTTCATTTTACAAATGAAGAAACTGAAGCCCAAAGAAGCTAAGTGATTCTCCCAGGTGACACAACTTCTAAGGGTCTGAGACAGGATTTGAACCAGTTTTTCCTGACTTTGAGGCTTGCACTCTACTGGTTATACCACACTGCCTATGTAGGACAGAGTTCTCCATGAGTTTCTGCTCTGTTTGTTTTATCAGCCTTCCATGAAGTACTTGATATTCAAAGAGAGACTCAAAAATAAATTGATAATTAATTATAAATTATGAAATGGGTACAGACCTGCCTGATTGGGGGAGGTTCTCACAAGGAAAGACCATGATTGGCAGCAGGAAATGGGGCAGCAATCACATTTTAATTAAACACAGAGTATATGGAGGCAAAAAGCCCATAAAAGCATTGACAAGTGGTAAAAAATGGTACAGAGGAAGACCTAGTGGCATTGGAACAGGGAATGGAATGGTGAAGGAAGGAATAGGATGAGGAATAGGGTGGGAAAACAGGGAGAGAGAGAACATCATTCACATAACCATGGAGTAGAGCTGGAAGCCCTCATCAGCAATAACCTCAATGAAGAAGGAAGAGCCCTTGGGAGGCAGGAGTTTGAGGAGTTTTTGTAGGGTTTTTGAGGGGGAAACAGACCAAGCCCTATCTGTACCATGTTAGGGTTAGTTCATTAACATATCCTAATCATCTCAAAGTTATCAGGAAAACTTCAAAGTTATTAGCACCTTTTTGATGTTCTGATCATCTAGAGGTATAAAGGTCTGGAATTTGCATATCATAGGACAAGAACTCTTGTCCTGTGTTTAATGAAGGTGTTGTTTTTGGTTTTTGAAATTCTTGGTGTTGATAGTCCAAATAAATAAATATTCCCAGTGGGGATGGAGGGGAAGAAAATTTCTAATCTGTCTCATTTGCCTCATGTTTGTACATGATAGAGAAATGACCAAAGCCCATGATGGGCAATGAAACCAGAATAACTGAGTTTGTCCTCCAAGGATTGACAGATACTGAGGACCTACAAATGGTAGTTTTCCTGCTCCTGCTGCTAGCTTACCTGGTAACTATTTCTGGCAATTTGACTATTATCACTCTGACACTACTGGACACCCGGCTACAGACTCCAATGTATTTCTTCCTCCGGAATTTGTCCTGCTTAGAGATCTGGTTCCAGACAGTCATCATCCCCAAAATGTTGGTCAACATCACCACAGGGACCAAGACCATTAGCTTTGCAGGCTGTATCACCCAAGACTTCTTCCATATCTTCCTGGGGGCCACTGAATTCTTCCTCCTCACTGCCATGTCATATGACCGCTACGTGGCCATCTGCAAGCCCCTTCACTACCCAACCCTCATGAGCAGCAAAATCTGCACACAACTCATCCTCACTTGTTGGCTAGCTGGCTTTTCCTTCATCATCGTCCCTCTGGTCTTGACCAGCCAGCTCCCCTTCTGTGACTCCCACATCAACCACTTCTTCTGTGACTACACACCTCTGATGGAAGTGGTTTGTAGTGGGCCGAAGGTATTGGAGATGGTAGACTTCACTTTGGCCTTGGTAGCCCTCCTCAGCACCTTGGTGCTGATTACCCTGTCCTATGTCCAAATCATCCGGACAATTATTAAAATCCCATCAGCCCAGGAGAGGAGGAAGGCTTTCTCCACCTGCTCCTCTCATGCTATTGTTGTGTCCATGTGCTATGGCAGCTGTTTCTTCATGTATGTCAAACCCTCACCAGGCAAAGGGGTTGACCTCAACAAGGGAGTGTCACTGATCAATACAATTATTGCCCCCCTCATGAATCCCTTCATCTACACCCTGAGGAACCAGCAAGTCAAGGAGGTGGTAAAGGACCTGGTTAAGAAGTTTACTCAACTCCAAAGCAAGTAAGAGCCCAACTTAATAGTTTCCTCTATTTTGGGGCTATGAATGTTGCCTAGAAGAGAGTGGAGTGGTCTCCACAGAGCAAATTCACAGTTGCTAGGCCCAAGAGGCAGGGTCTAAGAGCTCTGGCCACAGATGCTCCTTCTTCTCCACACCTAGAAAGTGCAGGTTACCTCTACAACACAAGAAAAATGCCCTGTTAGTCTGTGAAAGAAACAGAATCTTAACTGACTATCCCAGATGGAGGCTCTTTCCACAGAACGCAACCAGCATAGGAAGCATGGAAAACTTAAGCTACATCCCACAACCTCCCAACTAGCCTAAGGATCATTGACTTGGATACAGAAGAAACCACAGAAATAATCTATCATTACACATTTATTAAGCACCTACCATGTACCACTATGCTCTTCAATGGGAATACAAAGACAAAAATGAAGCAGTCCCTGTTCTCAAGAAGCTTATATTCTATCAGGGGATACAGTGTGTGTCTGTGTCTGTGTCTGTCTCTGTCTCTGTGTCTGTGTCTGTCTCTGTCTCTGTCTCTATGTGTCTGTCTCTGTGTCTGTGTCTATCTCTGTCTCTGTGTCCATGTCTGTGTCTGTGTCTTTCTCTGTGTCTGTGTCTGTCTCTGTGTTGGTGTCTGTCTCTGTGTCTGTCTGTGTCTGAGTCTGTCTCTGTCTCTGTCTCTGTATGTACAAGGTCATAAGACTAGGAGTGGGCCAGGGAGGGGAACAGACCAAGAAAGTCCTTGTAATGATGGCACTTGGGCTGAGCTTTGAAGGAAACTGGGAGTTCAACGACTGGAGGTAAAGGTGAAATTGTGTTGGGGGATAGCCAGTACAAAGGCACAAAAACAAGAGTGTTGTTTGTGAGGAATGCAAAGATGACCAGTTTGGCTGAACCAAAGACTGCAGGAAGAGGAATAATATATGACAAGATTGGAAAGGTGAGCTAAAGCCAGCTTGTGATGCCCAACATCGTGATTTTGCAAAACAGGCAACTGAGTCCCAAAGTGAAGAAACTTGTTTGGGGGAGGGGGAGGTTGAGGACTTGAACAAAAAGTGCCATGAGTCATTTGAAATGTCTGTTTAAAAATTACTTTCAAGAGGAGAAAAAATCTCAGTTTAATCTGAATATGCCCCCACCCACAAACTTCTAGGGAGGAACTAGATTATTCCCTAGGAGAAGGGACAAGGGAGGCTACATACATAGTAGAGGGGGAGGCATAAATCTTTAAATATGATGTGTTGTATTGCTTTTCAGTAGGGATCCTTTTTTTTATAGAGAGCCTGAATACTATTTTGCTATTGACAAGAGAAAATAATAATAATAAATGGGTGCCAATGGTCCCAAAGAGTGGCCTGAGTCATTAAAGAACTAAAGAATAAATGAGGGGTTTGAGAGAATGGGAAGGTCCCATGGAGTCCATCCTCAGATAATTAATTGAGAAGTGAGGTGTGGGGTGTTCCAGGAGAACTAACACCTTTGGTGTGAGGGCTTGCCAAGCGCTATTCAGGGCTGCTCATCCACCTCCAGCTTTCACTCAACTCTTATCTGTGGCTCCAAGAAGCTGTAGCATACGAAGCAGCCAAATCTTATTTAAAAAAAAATCTTGGCAAACTGGCTAAACCAGATTGAGGGTAACCAACAGGCCTCAAACCTGTTGGTGAGTTAGGAGGATATCTACCCCAGGCATGCAAAGACTTCCCTCATGGAACAGATGGATGAGAACGAGTTGTTCCAATGGCTATGAAGACAGCTAAAGCAGACAAGGTGTGGCATTAGAGCTTGGTCAGACATTAAAGATGCCACATCTACTGCAAACCAAGCCATCAGCAATCATCCTGACTTTTGTCCTGCCACTGGACTTCAATGATTCTGAAAGACAGACTTCATGCTTTGCCTCATTTAAATCTAATTCATCTATATCACCTATTATGTCATTGGTCGTCTTTGAAAACAAACAACAATGGAGAAGTCCTCATGGGTCCACCCTAAGAAATCACAGAATCATAAAATCTCAGAGTTGATCTCAGGGGCCAACAAGTTTAATGTTTACCTCAATAGGACTTCCCCCTACAATACTGCCAACAAGTGGTCATCTGAGTTTAACCTGAATACTTCTAGGGAGAGGAAATTCATTACTTACCAAGGTCAGTCAAGGAAATCAGGCTGACCCCATTTCAGTCCAAAGTTTAGGTAAAATGAAGTATCTAACCCAGACCATCTTGCGTTCTGACACTATCTACTACCCTTCTAGAGAACCCAGAGAAGGAGAGGGATCAATAAAGCAACTCAAAAAAATTCTATTACATGCCAGGCATTGTGCTAAACTATTACTGACTGATTGACTATTGTCCTTCGTTCTCAAAGAGGACCAAAATGACAGCACTATATTAGAGTCAAGTTACAATGCATCTGACTATGGCTGATCAGACCAATATGAGCTTGGAATGCTCTACCACAGGTTGGGTACAAATAGTCCATGTGAACATTTGGGCTAGATTCTCTAAATTTGCACATCCCCCATTTCTTTTGAGCCTTTTAAATTCTGCTTTGCTCATAGAGCACAGCACATTCTCAGATGAGGGCACACCATCCTGTGCCAGTGTCTCCCATGTCACACAATTGATTCCAAAGTTGTTAAGAGAGACCCTGAGAGTTCAAGGACACTTCTATTGTCTATATCTATAAAGGTAAAGGAAATAGATTGTCTTGTGACAATCAAAAAGAGGGGTTCTCTCTTAGTCATTGCTGGCAAGATTCTTGCCAGAGTCCTCCTTAATAAACTAATATTTCACCTGAAAGATGGTCATTTACCTGTTTACCAATGTGGCTTCAGAAAAGGCCAAGGAAAGGTTGATATGGCATCTGCTGCCTGACAACTCCAAGATAAATACCAAGAGCAAAACAGAGATCTGTACACAATGTTTGTAGATCTGACCAAGGCCTTTGATATAGTCAGTCATGACGGATTATGGAAAATTATGTCAAGATTTAGTGCCTGGAGAAGTTCATCAGTATTGTACATCGATTTCATGACAGCATGCTTGCCCAGCTTCTGGATAATGGATGATGCTCTCATGCTTTCTGTAGTGCCAATGCAATATTTACAGTGCTCACTGTCACAATAAAGACCGGGACTATAAGTATCACATGACATTCAATCACAAAATATACCAGATTCTCCAGGTAGAGCACAGAACAGAAGGATTTAATTAGACACCAGAAAACTGAATCCCAAAACCAATAAGTTGATTCCATCATAGCACCAAAAATATTCAGAAGCCATAATAAGGCTGATAGCCATGCCATCCTTTAGCCTTCCTACAAACCAATACAAGATCAATGTCACACTCACAAAACTCTCTATCTCCTTGCCTGAGCTCCTCTGTTCCCCCAGCATCTGGCTAGCTCTCATGACCTGTGGGCTCTGCTTCTCTTCAGCAAACTCCACGTGATTACATTCTGCCTCTTAGGGGGCAGAGTTTAGTTTCAAAGCAGGGGAGGTCTTCAAACTCCTCCTAGGTCTATTAAGGGGCAAGGAAGAAAATCAAATCCACATTTACATTTCACTTTCCCAGTCGCCGATGGAGGGAAACAAGGCTGTATACTTGCTCCTGTGCTTTTTAGCATGATTTTTTTCAGCCATGTTGTCAAATACCTTCGATGTGGACAAGTATGGCATCAAGGTCAGTTACTGCACTGATGATAAATTCTTCAACTTGAAGAGGTTACACAAGCCAAGGCCAAGGTGGAGGGAGTGCTGGTGCATGATTTGTTGTTCACAGATGATTGTGTACTCAATGCAGCTAAACCTTAGTAATCCAAGTACAAAGAATGAAATAATTCCTACTCATGTTGAGCTTTCATTATGATTGGGAAGACTAGTAAATATACAAATACACCCCGTCTAAATACAAATATATACAAAGTAAAAAACATACAAGGTAGTTAGAAAGGAGGTTACTAGCAATGGGAACAGGGAATGGGGAGTGGAATTATGAAAGGCTTCACCGAGAAGAATGTGCTATGGCTACATCTTAAAGGAATAAAGAAATTCTATGTGGTAAAGTTAAGGAGAAAATGCACTCCAGACATGGAAGATGGCTAGTTCAAAGGCTCAGAAATGGGAGATGGGATGTTAATTTTGAAGAATGGAGAGAAATCCAGTTTGGCTAGATAGGAAGAGATGGAACCCTATGAATTTTTCCGAGAACAAATGAACTTCATCTTTACATCTTTACAGTCAGTGCAGAGCCAGAGAATAATCAATCTCTCTCGGTCTTATTTTTAATGTTTTCATTAAACATTTATTTTATTTATTATAAAGTATTTATTTTATTTATAAAATATTATAAATTATTAAAAATTATAAATTATTTATAAAATATTTATTATAAAAATATTTATTTTATATAAGTATTTTGAGTTTTTTTACATCACCACCATAATTTTCCCCAGCATTCCACCCCCCTGTCAACCAAGAAAACTATCCCATATAACAATACTTTTAAAAAGAATAAGAAGGAAAAAGCCAGCATAACTGATACATCCAAAAAAATTCTGAAAATATATGCAATATGAGACAAAGGTCCACACCTTCCAACTGTGAAAGTAATGGGATGGGGGTACTCTTATTTCAACCAGTTCTTGCTTGTAATTTTGCCACATTAACTTGTTTTGTAGTGGTTCTTTCTGTTTAGATTGACATAGTCATTGTATACATTGGATTTTTTAGCTCTGTTTACTTCACTCTGCATCAATTCCTGTGGATATTTCCATGCTTTTTCTGCATTCATAGCATTCACCATTTCTTGTGGTGATATATCTGCTTTGTTTACAATTCTTTACTATCACAAAAAGTACTCCTATATGTAGACTTTCTTCTTATCAATGGTTTCCTTGGGATATAAGTCTAGTAATAGAATCATTGAGTCAAAATGTCCAGAGAATATTTTAGTCACTTTATTTACAATTTCAAATTGTTTTCCCAAGTGGTTGTACTGAATCACAGCTCCATCAATAATGCACTAGTATGTACAACTTTATTTTCTCACAACCTCTCCAACATTGACTATTCCCATTTTTGTCGTCTTTGTCAATTTTCAAGGCATAATGCGAAAAATCAAGGTCATTTTGATTTGATTTTCTCTTGTTATTAGTGATTTAAAGCATTTTTTCATGTGATTGTTAATAGTTTGCAATTCTTTTGAAAACTATTCATATCCTTTGATCACTTATCTATTAGAGAATTGTTTTGGATTTTACATATATATATATATATATACAGACACACACAGACATATATAAATAAAATACACATGTGTGTATACTATATATGTGTGTATATACGCATACACAAATAAAATACACATTTCATATATAATATATACATATATACACACACTCACAGAGCTCTGATATCAAACCTTTATCAGAGAAAGGATACAAAGATTTCTTTCACATTCAACTAATTCCCTTCTTATCCTAGTGTGTTAATTTTGTTTGTGCAGAAGTTTTTGAGTTTCATGTAATCAAAGTTGGTTATTTTATCTTTTGCAATTTCTCTATCCCTTAATTGGTTAAGAAAGTATCTCCTATCATAGCTACAAGAAGTATATGATCAACTTTCTCTTCTAATTATTTTTAAAGTGTGATCTTTAATATTGTGGTATGTTCATTTAGAATATATTGCAAGGCAGTGACGTAAGTCTAATTTCTGCCAGACTGGTTTTCAGTTTTCCCAACAGTTTTGACTCTCCTGGTCTTATTTATGGCCCAAATGTAACATGCTAGGAAAAGGAGCCTTCACCTCTCTCTTTCAATACAATTTAATGCAAAAAACATTTTTAGGTGCACTGTGCTAACCACTAGGGACATAAAGTCAAAAACGAAACACTTACTCACCTACAAAGGTAAGTATAATGATACAATACAAGAAGGGAAGAGGGCAAAGGAGAGAACATGACAAAGTGCTTTTGAAAGTTTGAGGAAGAAGAGAATAATGATTGGGAGGGTGAGGTAGGGAGACCCAGAAAGTCTCCATAGAGCAAGTGTCACCTGAGCTGAGCCCTGAAGAAAGACAAGGAATCTGAATGGTAACAGGGGTATGTTCTAGGAATGGATGATGGCCTCTGCAAATGAGATGGTGCAGTGAATTCAAGAAACAAGCTAGTAGTCTACTCAACCTGAAATAATGTGTGTGAAGGGAAGCAATGTCCAATAAGGTTAGGAAGCTAGACTAGAACCAGTTCATAAAGGGCCTTAAATGACACTGAGGAGCTTTAATTTTATCCTTAAGGCAATATATCCTCTGGAAGTTTGTCCTTTCCCTGCCTCCAAGTCATTTCCTTCCACCTTCCACCCCTACACACAACACAACACACACACACACACACACACACACACACACACATACACACACACACACCACTCAAAGTGTCTTATACTCCCTAGCCTCTTCCTTTAGAGTTAAAATCTTCTCTAGATTCCTCTGCTGCCCCAAAATTTACACCAGCTGAAGAATGCCCTGGTCCAGGAGAAGCTGAGCTAAGATAGATTCAGCAATAGGTGATGCAGAGAATGATGTGTTTTTATCACATGTCTTTTTTCATCAAGAATGGAAATATACACCCACATGTATGTATATATTTATGTACATACACACATATACACATATATTATAAGGGCTGGGTTGTCCACTGTTTGTTTTGTAGATTTATGGAAGAGGGGAAGGAGGGTAAAATTATAGAACTATAAAAACAAGGAAGTTCTTTTCATTCTTTACCATCTTTAGATCTAGCTCTCACATTATCATAAAAACTATTCCACAGTTTTATGGCCTTTATAGCTTCTGAGATCCCTCAGCCAGTCACACCATAATAACTGTCCACAGTCAGTTGGAGACAAGTCTTAGGAAGTCCAGGTCACAGATAAGGAAACTAAGGCCCAAAGAAATAATATGCCTGCATAGTCATATAGAAGTCACATAGCAGAATTGAGAAAGGGAATCTCACCTCCAGAATTCCCAGCCTCCAAATGATTGAGAATAAACTTCACCAATGATTGCACCAAGGTATCTTCCCCTTAACCACTCCCTACTTAAAGAAGTTCAGCCCTGATAACCTGAGAGAACCTTCTAGAAGGAAGATTTAGGGGACACGTGAGTATAAAGTAGTAGTAGTAGAAGTAAGGGCAGGAATTAACACTGTCTTTGAAAGGGCAGAAACTCCAAATGCCAAATTCAGAATCATTCAAATCAGATTCCAGACCCATTATGGAAGTCTTCATTGTGATCTAAGTGAGAATAGAGAAGAACCTACACATTTCCCCATGTCCATCCCAAGTTCTAGGTATTTCATAGGCTAAAATCCTCTTCAAATCATAGTTCATTTGCTCCTCCACTACTGTGTTTAGTTTTACTAATCATCCAGGGGACACACATTTCATATCAGTATAAATAAAGGAACAATAAAAAATTTCCTTAATAAACTTTTTTATTTATTCTCCTATAAATACATAAATAAATATACATAAATACTCTGAGTCTTTCATAGGAAACACATGTAACCAGAGCATCTGTATGAAAGGAGTCACATCCATTAAACATGTGTTTCTTGGGCACAAGTATAGAGGGACAACTCATAATTCCAATGTTGCAAAGCTATCGCCATGTTCTGCTTATGTCATAATACTGCTCTCTCCTAACTCATCCAAGTGTTGTTTGACCCCAAAAAACAACATGTTCTTGCACCAGCTGGTCTATTGATCACCTACCTACAATCATTCATTGGAGGTTTTAAAATTTCCCCCTGCTATAGAGAAGCTACAGCTCATTCAGCCTGCCCTGCAGGACTGTTTATAGAGCTTCCTACAACTCTGCACCTAAGGAGGTGTTATGATTAGTGAGCCTCTCCACTCAAGAGAAGACTATAGCTTTCCTCATCCTGAATTCTCAGCCAATAAAAATGAAACCCTCTTCTTCTCAGTCAATCTGCTGAGATTATGTCTGCTTTTTTAATTCTTTTCTCATCCTTCTTTTAACTGATGAATTTCTTTTTCTTATCATCTATCCTCTACTACTTCTTCAAAATCTCTCAGTTCAATTTTCACCTGACATAGACAGACACCCATTTCAGCTTATAGGTCAACTCCTAGTGTTCTATTTAAATTAATACATCTACATTGACTGGAGAATTCTAAAAGGCTACTGATTTTGTTTCATTTCCCACAAGAAACGCATCACAGTGTTTCTGATCTGTAAATGTATTGGTGAGAGAAGGGAGGAAAGGAAAAATCACAGAACCAGGCACTTTCTCTTTCTCTCTCTCTCTCTCTCTCTCTCTCTCTCTCTGTCTTTTTCTCTTTCTCTCCATACATACATACATGCATGCATACAATATCTATCTATCTATATCTATATAAATAGATAGATATAGTATGCATGCATGTAGGTATGTACATACATACACATATTTCTCAATCTCAAAGTCCAATTTGGTTTTCCAGTCATATTTGGAGCCTATGGTTCAGGATTGTAGTGAAAACACTTCCAAAGTTCCCAGATATCTTGGATAGTTTCATCAGTAAAAGCCAAAAAAAACTAGACCAACCTTTCTCCCCAGCATCTCTCCCTTCCCATACACATGAGCACATACACATATGCACAAGGATTTCCCTTGGCTCTTGTTGCTCTGACCAACACATACCTTAATGTTGCCCTTTCCTACACTATGGTCACCCTTACCCTCTGACTCTTCTATGCCTGACAAGTCAATTCCTGCCCTAGAAGTAATATCTTGGTTATAACTGACCCTAAACCTACATAATATGAGCTTCCTCTTCTCTAAAAGCTCCAGTACCCTAGAAATATCTTGGAATTCTAGGATTACCTAGTGTTAAAACTACAATTGCTGCTGCCACCTCTGAGTCACACAGCCTCCAGGCAAAGCTTGATCTCCATAGTTCTTACCTTGACCCTGTAGCCATTCTATTCTATACTAAGAGAAAGGGACACAAATAGAAAATGCAAATATCCAAGGCAACTCACATCTCTCCTATGACAGGGCAACAATGAGATTTCTCATTTTATCATATTCTCCCTTTCACAGTGCTCAGTCTGATGGACATGTTACTCTGATAGGTTCCCTGGGCCTCATCCTCTGCACAGTTCAACTCAATTTTGCATGTGGACTCCCTAGTCCTGCTCTCTGCTAGGCACAGTTTCCTACAGAACAAGTTGCTCCACTGGAGGATAATATTGCCAATTCAGGCTGGAAGGAAATGGAATAAAGAAAAATTCCTTCCTCTCTTCCCAGTGAAATCCGGAAAAGGCACAGGAGAAAAGAAAAAGTATTGCTTTGATGCTCTCTCATGACCTAGGTTCTTCCATCTAGTTGCCATACAGATTAGTAGGGATAACTCCCACCCTTGATTATGCCTTTTATGACCAGGGACACAGCCTTCTCGTAAGATGATTAAGGCAAAATTTCTTTTTTTCCAGAAGGAGATATATATTCTAGAAGGAATACATATCTGTCAAAGAAATATGAAATCCCTTAAAAGCTGAACGGGACACATTTTAATGCTTTGTTGTCTTGGTTATCTGCTCCTTACTTTCTGAAATCTCATCATGTGGGTTGGAGAAGATTTAATTGATCAGGAGTACCCTAATCAACTGCCTCACTGCTGCATACCCACTAAATATGTGTGTGTGTATTCATACATAGAGACAGATATAGATGTCACTTTAAGGTTAACAAAGCATCTTTCTCACCACAAAAATCAAGAAGTGCAAGTATTATTATTGACATAAAAAGTGTCCATGAATTGTTAACAAAACTAATGATGAATTCCATTTAAAAGTTCTCAGTTTATATTAATGTAAATATGTCATTTTCATTATTTTTATTATTAACATGGAATGTTGTATATACTTTTACTTATATTGAATCTGCAATATAAATGCAACTTAGACATAGCATATGAGTTTTTAATCTATTTCTGTAACCTCATTGCTAATATTTTATTTAATATTTGGGGGTTGATATTCACTAGGGATAATGGGCCATTGTTTTATTTTTCTTTTATGTCTTCCTAGTTTAGATATTGGTATTTCAGTTATAGAAATAGTATGGTAGGATGCATTCTCCTCTTTTTGGAATATGTTTATGTAATATTGGAATGAGTTGTTCTTTGAATGTCTGATAAATCCACTTGTAAATCTATCTTGTCCTGGGCTTTTTGCTTTGGGAGTTCATTTATGGCTAGGTTACTTTCTTTTTTTCTGAAACTGGATAATTTAAATTCTCTTTAGTGTTTTTGTACAAATTCATCCATTTCAACTAAATTAACAGTTTTGTTGGCATGCAATTGACCAAAAAGGTTTTTGAGAATTTTACCATTAATTCCTCATAATTAATAATAATAATAAATTAACATTTATATAACTCTTTAAAGCTGCAATACACTCCACAAATATTACCTTCTTTTATCATCACAACCTTGGGAAATATGCCCAGGCACATCTTCGTTTCATAGGGCTTTACTTTATTGTGCTCTATAGATAATGCAATTTTTTTTACAAATTGAAGATTTATGGAAACCCTGCATCATAAGTCTACTGGTACCATTTCTTCATGGGCTCACACCATCTCTGTAAAGTTTTGGTAATTCTCATAATATTTGCAAATTTTTGTTTTTTTCCTGCCATGGTGACCTATAATCAGTGCTCTTTGATGTTACTATTGTATTTGCTTTGGAGTCCCATATAAGACACTGAAATTGATTGATAAATGGTTTGTGTTCTGACTATTATGCCATTGCCTGTTTCTCTTTCTCTTTTCTTGTTGCCTTATGCCCTGAGGAACTATATTGAAATTAGGCCAGTTAATATCCCTACAATGGCCTTAAGTGTTCAGGTGAAAGGAAGAGTCAATCAATGTGGCAAATATCATTGTTGGCTTATTTTAAGATCTTGCCACAGTCACCTCAATACAATATTCAGCAACCACCACCCTGAGCAGTCAGCAGCTATCAACATTAAGGCAAGACTTTCCACCGGTAAAAAGATTACAACTAGCTGAAGGCTCAGATGAGGATTAGCATTTTAAGCAATATTTTTAATTAGAGAATGTACAATTTTGTAGATGTAATACTATTGCACACTTAATAGACTACAAGTATAGTGCAAATAAAATTTTTCTATGTACTAGAAAACCCAAAAATGTGTGTGACTCACTTTATTGCAATATTTGCAAACTACTACTTATTCCTACTTTTAAAATACAAAAACTAAGGCAGACAGAGGTTAAGTGACTAGCCTAAGGTCACACAGCAAATAATTGGCTGGATTTAAACTCAAGTCTTCTTGATTTCAACTCTAATACTCTACCCACTGTACTACCTAAGTACCTAAGACCTACCTACTTGAAAGTATTCAGATGCTGGTCCATTCAGTGCAGTTAGATAGGAAAGAAGGAAATAAGCCTTTATTAAGCCCCAATTCTGAGTCAAGAACTGTGCTAAGCACTTTACAGATACTATCTTATTTGACTGTCTTAACAACCCTGGAAGGTAGGTGATGTTATTATTTCTATTTTATAATTGAGGAATAGAGAAAGGCCCAGGGTTGCCTAGCTAGTGGGTGTCTAAAGTCAGATTTAGACTCTAGTCTTCTTGACCCCAGGCTTAGCACTCTGCCCAGAGACACCACACGGCTACCACACAGCTACCTCTAAGTGCCCCTTCATATATTAAGTAGTGATTTTGATTTATTATTCATGGTGAAATGAAGTAGAATGAAGTTTCTCCATTTATCTCTTTTCATTCTATTTTTACTGTTGTTTTGTCTGAAATAATGTTTACTTCTATTACTTTTTTTAATTCACCAGAAAAAAAGAAAATGAAATGAAATTCACCTGAAGCAGAATTAAATTTTCACCCAGTCCTATGGTATAATTCTGTATAAGTCTATGTATCTCTTGCAAACAACATGTTGGGCTCAGCTTTCCAAACTATATTCTTACTTTCTTCCATTTTGTGGGTGACTTCATCCCATTCATACTTTTGGCTATAATCATCAATGATGTATTTCCCTTCATCCTATCCTCTTAGTCTTTTTTCTCTTCTTTGCTCCCTTCCCTCTCCTTACAAAAAAGGTAGGAAAAAGAAGAGTTTGCTTAACACTTAATGATCTTTAGCCGAAGTGATCTCTTTGCTCCACTGCTCCTCTTCTCATCTTATCTAGTCCCCATCTTAAATTCTTATTCATTCTTTTCTCTTAACCTCCCCTTCATAATCCACCACAGCCACACTAGATTTTGTTTTGCTTGTATCATTCCTACCCTGCCTCTTCTCCTACTATCCCAATATTTCCCTTCTGAGGTTAATGTATTTGTGCACCAAAACTCTATGTATGTGTGAAACTGTTAAATACTCTTTTGTCCAGGTCAGATGAAAGTGAAGTTCACATAACACATTCCCTCATCCCTTCCTCCATATTTATAGACTCTATCACATATCCCATGGTTATGTGCGATAAGAAGTTCCCTCCCCTTTCTCATTTTTTCCCTAAAATAGTTCCCTTTCCTTCCTTTTTTTTAAAATCACCTCTTTAGGCCACTTCTTCTTTCATTCACACTATGAGGTCAAAGCTCTGTGAGTGACTGTCCCTAATCAGGACACTTGGTGGTCTTCTCTCCCCTCTGAGGCTTCCAAGGTCAGGATCCTGCCTCTTCTGTGCCCTCTGGGGACAACTCTGATCACAGTACTGATTCACTTTACTGCTGGAGTTTCCCAGTCAGGGACCTTCTGGGACCTTCTTGAGTTGAGAGTTTTTGGACTGTTTCATCTTCCAGGGCTCTTAGCTTCTGTTCATGTTTTTGTTTTAACCTGGACTGGACGAATCAGCTTACTGAGGGATTACTTTGGATTTAGGAGTTATTGCTTGATCTCATGCTCTTGTTAAATCATCACTGGAATAAAGGTAGGAGAACTGGATCCTCTGTACCTTTCACATGGCCATCTTTACCTAAATAACAAGAAATTATTAAATACTTATTATGTACCAGACACTATGGCAGAGGCTCCACTCCAAATGTTCTTTTGGACTACTTATGCTTGCCCTGTGGTAGAGCTTTCCACATTCATATTGGTCTCATCAGTCACAATTGGAGACATGGTACCTTGACCCCAACATAGAAAGGGTATGTGGATCCTCTTCAAGAATGAAGAACAACCAACTAACCAACACAAAATAAACAGAAGGTAATTTGGTTGGGGGTGGGGGGAGAATACACTAGCAGTTGGGAAAATCAGGAAAAGGATGATGTAGGAGATAAAACTGAGTTTTGAAGGAAGCAGGAAATTCTAAGAGATAGATCTGAGGACAAAGTGCATTCCACTATGGATTATACCCTGAGCAAAGACATAGGAATAGAATGTCATTTGTGAGGAACAGCCAGTTTAATTGGAACGCAGTGGGAGTAAAAAGGGAAATGCACAGTAAGTCTGAAAAGGTAAAACGCAGGCAGCTTGTGAAGGGAACTAACCTTATCTTAAAGTCCTTCCTTGATTTTAGAATCAGTGCCTCCTCCTACACCCACAGTACTCAATCCAAAGCAAAGAGAAAAGAGAAAGGGTCTTTGTCTTCCATGTGACATCTTTTCTGAGCATTGAGAACTATTCACAATTCATCACTTCCCCAGATAATATTTGGAAAACATGTGCCTAGCAAATGGTAGATACTTAGAAAATGCTCATTTCCTTCCTTCTCTTTCCTCTACAATAAAAAATCAAACAACTGTCAATATCAAACAACATATTTCCTTGACATTCATGGTGTGACGAAGGCTACCTGGTGCTTGTACATCTGGGAAATATCACTTTGGTTATCTGATTACCTTCTCTGGTTCTATAATTAATTACTATGCAAATATGCTAACAATTGGAATTACACATTCCAAGTTCACCATCAAGACTTAGAAGAGGTCTTGAGTAGACTAGAAGAGACAGAGTTGTACTTGGTCCCCTCTGGACAGCAGATCCAAGGCATCCCAAGTCAAGGATCAAGATGAAGGTACAGGAGTTATCAAAAGAAAAGAGGAATGTAATTAAATTATCTATTTAGTGCTATTATGTGCCAGCAATTGTGTTAAGAATTATAGATATAAAAACAAAAATAAAACACTCTGTCCTTAAGGATCTTACATTCTTCTGGGGTAAAACAACATGTACACAGTTAAAAAAACTATATCTATACATATATGTATGTATGTATTATATATGTATATATATACATACATATATATAGGTATATATATGCCTATATGTGTGTGTATATATTTCAAGGGGACAATATTAATGGCTAGGAGGCAGGAGAGTTCAGTAAAGATTTCATGGAGGACATCACTACACTCAAGTTAATCCTTGTAGAGTTAAGGATTCTAAGAGACAGAAGAGAGGAAGGAGTACACTCCTCACTTAGGAAACAGCTTGTGAGCAGAAAGGTAGGAGCAGTCCTATCATGTTTGGGGAATGACAACCAGGTCGGTTTGCTTGGAACATAAGAGTCCACAATGGGTAACAATGTGTATTTAGTCTAGAAAAATAGATTGAAGTCAGATTGTGAATGGCTTTAAATGCCAAACACAAGAGGTTGTATTTTTTACTAGAAATAACAGGGAGCCACGAAATGTTCTTAAACAGAGGACTGACATGACTAAAACTGTGCTTGGGGTCAGCTAGATGGCTAGAGCAGCTAGTGGATAGAGCTGGAGTCTGGAGGACCTGAGTTCAAATTTGGCCTCAGATACTTAATAGCTGTGTGCCCCTGAGCAAATCACTTAACCCTGATCATTTAAAAGAAAAGGAAAAAGATAAAAACTGTGACTCAAAGATATTAATTTAGTCATTGTATAGAGGGTAGATTCATGAGGGGAGAGACTAGAAACAAGAAGACTAATTAGTTAACTGTTGCTATAGTGCATACAAGAAGTGAGGCATAATTAGAGTAATGGCCATTTAAGTAGAGAGAAATACATGGATACAGGCAATACTGTGGCCAGATAATCAACAAAACTGGGTGATTGATCAGATATGGGGTACAAAGGGGAGGAAAGAACTAAGGCTGACTCAGAGGTTTCAGACCTAGAAGTACAGTGGTACCCTCAGCAAAAATAGGGAGTTAAGAAGAAAGGTGTGTTCAGAGGAATAGAAAATGAGTTCTATTTTGGACTTGGTGTTGACTTGAGTTTGAGATGCCTCTGAGACAATCAAATGCAGAGGTCCAGCAGTCACTTAGTGATGTCTGACAGGGATGAAGGAGGGACAGTCATGTGATTAAAGGTGATCATAGAACTTGTAGGAGTTTATGACATCACTCAAAAGAGTATGGAAATGGGAGAGAAGGCCTAGGACAGACACCTGGGGTATACCTTTTCACAGGAGAGAGATGAATGATGATACAACAAAAGAGACTAAGAAGAAACAAGTTTCTAGGTAGGAGTACCAGGAGAAAACACTATCAAGAATCCTCAAGGAGAAAAGAATATGGAGGAGAGTGTAGTCAACAGTATCAAAAGCTGAAGAAAGACCAAGAAAGATGAAGACTGAGATTTGGATTTAGAGATTAAGAGACACTTAAGTAACTCACCATAGGCAAGGAAAGCCCTGAGGGTTGAAATGATTAGAAAAAATGATTAGAAAAAAAAGAATGGATTAAGGAGGGGTGGGTGACAGGGAGAGATGCAAATGTAGAATGTTAATGTCACATATAAGAATTTTGACATTGTATATTTTATAGTAGAACTTAAGTGAATGATGGTGACAGCCTCTGAGTGAGAGAGAGAGAGAGAAAGAGAAGAGAGAGAGAATGTATAAGTTATGGTAGTTGAGGAGTCAATAAAGTGGGAAACCAGGATGCTTGAGAGACATAAACACTATGTGTGTGTGTACATATACATACATACATGCATACATACATATATATATAAGTATAGTGTGTGTATGTGTACCCTGAGAATAAGACTATGAGCCTGACAACAAACTCCTTGAGAAAAACTAGAGAATGACCTGAGAGATGACAAAATACCAACCACCAGGATCTCAATAGGGTGATATATTTAAGGCAGGGCAAAGTGAGTTAGACATGAAAGATAGGTCAGATCTACTGATCCTAAAACAAAGAGAATTAGACATAGGCTGTAGAGCCATCCAAGTTCAGAGTAGGACTTGGAATCTCATGGAGTTGATTCCAAATGAATCTGAAGAAAAGCTCAGCCTGGGGTAGAGATAAGAGATGGACAGATCCAAGAGATCAGAGGAGTTGGATATAAACAAGAACAATCTAAACAAGACTTACCTCCTAATTTAGATCAAGCCCAATCCTGCATCTCCTCCAATAAAATTGAAGTTCCTTAAAGGAGATCTTGTTATATCTGTGTCTCTGTGTTCTCAGCACTTTGCACAATGTCTTACATATGTTAAGTACTTAATGAATGTTTGTTAAACTGATGTGAATACTCCCTGCCACTGGTAAGCTTTTATAGAGCTTATTCTGTGATAGTTCTCACCACCGAAGTAGTTGCTAGCATTGAACATGGACAACAGAATGCCTTACCACAGAGGAAGGGGAGGGCTCCATTTCAAGGTTCTAGTGCAGAAAGGACTTCAGAGTCCTCAGGTCTGAGATGTATAAAAACTGGTTTATCATAATCACACTAAATCATTCATATCTGTGTCCCTTAATCCATGTGAATCCCTCTCAAACTTCAGCACAAGACTCAGCATATACTTATATACGCAACACCCCCAAACAATATCACAGAATGCAAATCACAGAATCTCAGTGTTAAAAGTAACCTTAAGGATGGCAATGTCCAGCTCACAGACTCCTCCTCCACCCCAGCCACTGCCCTTCTACTTGGGGACTCCAATATACGTGTTTATGTCCCTCAGACACTGGCTCCCTAGTCTAATTAGTCCAACCCATACCTAAATATCCCTCCAAAAGTGATCATTCAGTCTCCACTTGAAGCACAAACCTGAAAACACCTGCCAGATCAGGAACTTGGATGAAAATTAACAGAAATTCCTAGGACCTTCAGAAAAGGAAGGATTTCCTTCTGAAAGACCAGGTCCCTCTCAACCAGAATGCACCAGGAATCCCCCTACTGTGCAAAAGATCTAGGGGTTCAGGCTACATAGGTCCCCTCCTCATTTTAAAAGTTCAAGTCATAATGGCAAAGAATACTAACCATGCATTTGGACAAATTCAATAAAGGAATTTGTTTTCATTGCTTTACATATTGTAGCAAAGGCTTTGTTTTTGTTTTTCCTTGAGGGCAGTGGGTAGAAGAATAAATAAAAATGTTTGATGGATGAAAAACATATGTTTTAAGTAAAGATCAGGAAGCACCTCTCAACTCACCAAAAAGGAAGCCAAGCAAACCACTGGACCAGGCAAGAACTTCAAAGGTGCTTTGTTACCTTTCGCCTCAGGGCTCCCATCACCTCCTTGTTCCTCAGGGTATAGATAAAAGGGTTGAACATAGGGGTTACAACTGTGTAGAAAAGAGAGACAACTTGGTCCATGTCCTGAGTATCATTGGCTCCAGGTCTCATATAGGCAATGGTCCCAGTCCCGAAGAAAAGTGTGACAACAAGTAAGTGGGAAGAGCAAGTAGAGAAGACTTTTTGGCGACCCTGAGCAGAGGCTACCCCAAGGATGGTGATAAGGATGCGAACATAGGAAAACAGAATCAGTGCAAAGGGAGTCATGATAAAAAGCACAGTGACAGCAAGATTCCCAACCTGACCCCAGAAAGTATCTCCACTTGCCAATCTCAAAACAGGCAAAATGTCACATAAGAAGTGGTGAATATTGTTTGTGCCATGAAAGGGCAAGGTAAAGATGAATATGGAGTGAGTGGTGCCTGTGATGATGCCCATTAGATAGGAAGCACTCACCATACCCACACATACCTGCCACCTCATCAGCATGGCATAATGCAGAGGCTGGCAAATGGCAGCATAACGGTCATAGGCCATGGCAGTGAGCAGGCAGCATTCAGCAATGCCAAAGAGGGCAAAGAAATACATCTGGGTGAAGCAGCTGGCAGCAGACATGGCAGGATGGGAGAAGAGGAGATCAGTCAGCATCCTAGGCACAATACTCGTAGTATAGAGGATCTCTATCATAGAGAGATGCCGAAGGAAGAAGTACATGGGGGAGCTCAGGGCTGGGTCCAGCAGGGTAAGGGTGATGATCAGGGAGTTTCCCATCAAGGTGACCAAGTAGACAAACAGAACTCCCCAAAAGAGGGCACTCTGGTAGGGCCCCAAATATGAGAATCCCAACAAAATAAACTCAGTCACTGCTGTCCCATTACCATCAGGCATGTCCCTAAATCTGCATCTGGGGATAGGACCAAAGGAGTTGGTCATAGAACCAGAGAAGAGAAAGAAACAGATGAACTGGTGCAGGAAGAGATTCACATTAGAGAAGACAAGAACTTCCCAAGTGTGGAGATTGTGATGGATGAGTAGTGGGACACAAGAATATCCTTTCTGAGAAAACTTTGACACATTATTTTTAGCTTATAAAAGTAAAATAGGATCTAGCCTGGAAGCAGGTTGCCATATACAATATCAATGTAGTCCCTTATACCTCACAAACCTCTCTTTTCTATAGGCAAAAATCTCAGTCTTTCAGTATTAAGGGTAACTAACAAATTGAACAGATATAGGCAGGCATAGAGAAATATTATGAGAGGGGGAGAAAAGAGAAAGGGAAAAGAAAAGGGGCCTGAGTGGAGAGAGGACAGGAGGAAAGAGATAAAAAGAGAGAAATGAAAAGAGAGAGCAAAAAAAGAAACAGAGGAACAACTTTGAGGCAGACAGAGTCAGACATAAAATAAAGAGAATGAATGGTGGAAACTTGAACCTTCAGATATGATCCAGATCACCCATGGGTGTCCTTCCCAGAGCCCCTATTAGAGGTAACAGCTGCCAGCAGCCATTCCCATGTGGTTCTCTCGTTTACTATCCCTGAGCCAAAGCCCATGGGAACCCATGATCCCCAGAGTAGGAATCAGGAAAAGGAGAGATCAGTCTATAATCTAGAAGAAAGAAGGAAGTGAGAAGGGAAGCTTTGCCATTAAGCCCTGACCTTCCTAAGGAGAAGTAAATAGTAGCTACCCAGCTCCTTCTACTCCCTGAGCTTCCCCACAATGTAAGTACAGAGATCTGGGTCAAAAGAAACCTCATACTCATCTTTGTCACCACAAGTCCACCAAAATGATTAGTGATGGAGAGAATATCTCAAACCTTTGGAGAAATGGAGGTTCAGAAAGAGGCCAATACATACCCAGTGTTGCCCAGTGAGTCCAAGGTAGAGGCCCTTGCAGGATACTAAAGAGATGTGGATTATTAAGATGCATACCTGCTGGTCAACATGGAAATCACCTCATTTTCCTCCCCTCAGGCTTTAGGCAATTAATACTAACATACTGAAGCAGTCAGAATTTGACTGATAAGGAGGCCTTCCTCTCTTGATGAAAAGGGAGAAAGCCACAACCTTGTCTTGGCTTCCTTTTCGGTGAGTTGAGACATGCTTCCTGATCTTTATTTAAAAAATATATTTTTCATCTGTCAAACATTTTTATTTGTTCTTCTACCCACTGCCTTCAAGGAAAAACAAAAACAAAGCCATTGCTACAAATATGCAAAGCAATTAAAACAATTTAAAATTAAATAAATAAAACAATTAAAAATGTGGAGGTGAGTTTAAAAAAAAATTTTTTTAAATCATGCAGGGCAAGCTAGTAAGAGGCCTGGCAGACAAATGGCATAACAGCTTAGTAACTGTGCTGAGAACCTAGAGATAATCATAGCCACCCTGAGAGTAAAAAGAGCAGAATACCACAGAAGAGGGAAGAGGGGGATGCCAACAGCAGCAGCAGTTCTGGGGCCTTCCTGCCACAGCAGCTGCCAGCTTCAGCAACTACACCTACCAGCAAATTGGCAGGGGAGTAAAAACTAAGGTGCTAAGACAAGGACAGTAACTATAACTGGGCAATGTAGGAACCACAGGGAACTTCTATGCTCTCTCATGAGCTAGGTTCTTCCATCTAGTTCTCATCTGGATTAGCAGAGAGAACTTTCTTCCATGGGCTTGGTTATTCTTTTACGAACAGGGACACAGCCTTCCCTTAAGCTGAGTGAAGCATTTTTCCCACCACCTAATGAAGGAAAGAAATAGTAATGCTTCTTCAGACTTACTTTGAAAAGGTCCAACAAAGCCTAATGGGATGAACCAATAGGTCACTCTCAATTTCATACTCTTTATAACCAGTAAATACTGATTATACTCTGGGTGTGACTCACTCAAACTAAAAATGCAACCCCTCTGAAATCTGAAAAGGACACATGTTAATACTTCACTGCCTTGGTTATCCTATCCTTACATTCTGAAATCTTATCATGTGGGTTGACAGAAGCTTAACTGATCAGGGGTGCCATGATCAATCCCCTCCACACAGAATACTCACAATACATATTACATGTGTAATGTACATGTGGGAATATATACGTATATAGAGACAGGTATAGATGTCATTTTAAGGTTAACAAAGCACCTTTCTCACCACAACCTGAGAGTGCAAGTATTAATAGAGACATTAAAAGTGTTCATACATTTTTTAATTTAGTTTTTATTTGTTTTCTTGTTTACATTATTCATTTTCATTACATTTTTTGAATTACACATTTTCTCCCCATCTTGCTCCTGCCCCAACCCCATAACAGCAATCCCACTGTAAAGCCCCTCCCCTGCTCTGCTCTCCTATTTTCTGGTGGGGCAGGAGGGCTCTCCCTATCCCAGCCCCTATATATCTTAATTCCTAGTTGCAGGTATTGCAGAACTTTAAATTCTACATTCTGTCTATTCCTCCCTTG
>CM053597.1:211951888-211968655 GCA_028646575.1 Pseudocheirus occidentalis | reverse complement strand
TATCATTTACCTAGTTCAGGGGAAGAAGTCAGCACCCTGAACTTCAGAGAATACAAAAAAGTTACAAGCAGAAGTTACAAGCAAACAGAGAAACAGATCAGCAGACAGGCTTCCAGCTGTCTGACCATTACATCCATACCTATTCAGTTACCAGAGAGGGAAGCATCAACATCTGGGTATTTCAAAGGGGAGGGGGGCGGTGTGGTGCTCAACAGCTTCCCAGAGTCTCATCTGGCCAAATCATACAACTCTTCACAAAGTGAGCCCCAAAGCAAAACCTCACATCAGGGTATATATAGCCTTCTCCTGGATCTGAGAATGTCACAGTCCTCTTGACCTACATCCCAATCACAGAGCAACAAGGCATGGCCATTCCCAAAAAACAAGCCTCCTACCACAGGCTCCACATGACCACATTCAGCCCATTAGGGGTCAGAGTATACTTTCAAATCAGGGAAGGTTCTCAGAGCCACTTAAGCCTATCAAAGGGCCTAGGGGCAGGGAAGATCTTCAGATTCCTGTAACAATAAGCAAACCAAAAATGTGGAAAAGGAAAGGAAAACAAGGCACCACTGTCTTTAATGATTATCACATCAAAAATATTAAGTAATGTATTAGCAATGAGGTTACAGCTACAGAATAAAAGAATTATATACTATGTTCAGTTTATATTTATATTAGAAATCTTATTTTTAACATATGCAAATTATTGCCATAGACTGTATTAATAATAAAAATAATAAAAATGACATAATGTTATTATAGCTGAAAATGTCTTAAACAAAAGTCAATATCCATTTCTATTAAAAATCTATTGACACTTTTTATGTCAACAGCAATATTTGCATTGCTTTACTCACTGGTTGTGGTAAGAAAGGTGCTTTGCTAACCTTAAAGTAACATCTATAGCTGTCTCTACACACACATATATATATCCTCATATGTATATGACATATATAATATATATTGTGGGTATGCTATGGGGAGGAGGTTGACTCAGAGGCCCCTGATTAGCTGTCTCCCCAATCCACATGAGATTATAGAATACAAGGAGCAGGTAACCAAGACAAACAAGTACTAAAATGTGTCCTATTCAGATTTTGGAAAGGTTGCATTTTTAGTTTGAGTGGCTCACACCTAGAGTGATAGATTCACTGATTATAAAGTATATGAAAATGGGAGTGACTTATTTTTCATCCCCTTCAGCCTTTCTTGTGCCTCTTCAAGGGAAGTCTGAAAAGTCATTCATATTTCTTTTCTCCTTTAGGAGGTGGAAAGAAATGCTTCAGTCAACTTAAAGGAAGGCTGTGTCTCTGGTCTTAAAAGAATAACCAAGCCCATGGAAAGTAGTTCTCCTAATCCAGATGAGAACTAGATGGAAGAACCTCGCTCATGAGAGAGCATCAAAGCTCTGTGTGGTTTCTGCATTGCCCAGTTATAGTTACTGTCTTTGTCTTAGTATCTTAGCTTTTTCTCCCCTCTAAATTTTTGGCAGCAGTGCTAGCTACAGCTGGCAGCTGTTGTGGCAGAAAATATATCAGTACTTCTGCTGCTGTGGAATCTCCACCTTCCCCCTTGCCTGGTATTCTGCTCCTCTTACTCTCAGGTTACTTGTGCTTCAGCTTATGGTGGCTATGATTATCCCCTGGTTCCCAAAATAGTGGCTAATCTGCCATACTATTCATTTGCCAAGGTCACTTGCCTGCTTGCCCAGGGTGGGATTTTTTTTTTCAAATTCAGCTTAAGAGCAATGTGGGGTTGTGTTTTCCTCCCTTTGCACTTAGATAGGAAAGCGTACTTTAGATCAAATTCTGTCTGCTTCGATCTGTGTGAGTTTTAATTGCCTAAATGCTAAGGGGAGGAAAACTAGGTGATTTCCATGTTGACCAGCAGGCATGAATCTTGAGAATCCATATCTCCCTAGCCTTCTGCAAGGGCTTCTACATTAGACTCACTGGGTAACATTGAGTGTGTATGTCTCTCTCTCTGAACCTCCATTTATTCACAGACTTGAGATATTCTCTTCGTCTCTAATCACTTTGGTGGAGTTGGGTTGACAGAGATGAGTCTGAGATGTCTCCTGACCCGGATCTCTGCACCTCCATTGCAGGAAGCTCAGGGAGTAGAAGGAGCTGGGAAGCTACTGTTTGCTTCTCCTTAGGAAGGTTAGGCCCTCAGGGCAAAGCTCCTTTTCTCACTCACTTGTTTCTTCTAGATTACAGTCTGGTCTCTCTCTTTCCTGCTCCTCATTTTGTGAATCATTGATCCCCATGGGCTTTGACTCAGGTACAGTAAACAGAAAGCCACATGGGGATGGCTGCTAGCATCTGTTACCTCTAACAGTGGCTCTGGGAGGGACACCCATGGGTGATGTACATCTTGTCTAAAAGGTTAAAGTTTTCCCCATTCTTTCTTTTTTTCTTCTGTGTTTCACTCTCTGCCTCAAAGTGTTCATCTGATCTCTCCATTCGCTCTCTCCTTTTCTTTTCTCTTTGTTCTCCCAATCCCATGATTTTTCTTTATGCCTGCCTATATCTATTGACATTGCCAGTTACCTTTAAGACTCAAAGACGGGGGATTCTGCCTGTAGAAGTGAGGACTTTGTGAGGTGGAAGGGACCATACTGATACTCTATACAGTTCCTTGCTTCCTGTCTAGATACCATTTTACTTCTGATAAATTAAAAAATAATTATTTATGTTATAGTTTTCTCAGGAAGGACATTCTAATATCCCACTGATCACCCATCACAATATCCACGTGTGGGAAGTTCTTGTTTTCTTTAGCCTGGATCTCAATATAGCAGTTTGTCTATTTTTTTCTTTTCTTTAGGACTATTAACTACTCTCCCCTGGTCCTGTCCCTAGATGCAGATTTAGGGACATGGCTGTTGCTAATGGAACAGCAGTGACCGAGTTTATTTTGTTGGGCTTCTCATATTTGGGGTCCCACCAGAGTGCCCTCTTTTGGGGAGTTCTGTTTGTCTACTTGGTCACCTTGCTGGGCAACTCCCTGATCATCATCCTTACCCTGCTGGACCCAGCCCTGAGCACCCCCATGTACTTCTTCCTTCGACATCTCTCTATGATAGAGATCCTCTACACTACGACTATTGTCCCCAGGATGCTGACTGATCTCCTCTTCTCCCATCCTGCCATGTCTCCTGCCAGCTGCTTCACTCAAATGTATTTCTTTGCCCTCTTTGGCATTGCTGAATGCTGCCTGCTCACTGCCATGGCCTATGACCGTTATGCTGCTATTTGCCAACCCCTGCATTATGCCATGCTGATGAGGCGGCAGGTGTATGTAGGTATGGTGGGTACTTCCTATCTAATGGGCATTATCACAGGTACCACCCATTCCATATTCATCTTTACCTTGCCCTTTCATGGCACCAACATTATTCACCACTTCTTATGTGACAATTTGCCTGTTTTGAGACTGGCAAGTGGAGACAGGTTGTGGGGTGAAGTTGGGAATCTTGTTGTTACTGTGCTCTTTATCATGATCCCCTTTGCACTGATCCTGTTTTCCTATGTTCGCATCCTCATCACCATCTTTGGGGTAGCCTCTACTCAGGGTCGTCAAAAACTCTTCTCCACTTGCTCTTCCCATCTACTGGTTGTCACACTCTTCTTTGGGACTGCGACACTTGCCTATATGAAACCTGGATCCAGTTCCACTGAGGACACGGATCTAATCCTCTCCCTTTTCTACACAGTTGTAACCCCCATGTTCAACCCTTTTATTTATACCCTGAGGAACAAGGAGGTGATGGGAGCCCTGAGGCGCAAGGTAGCAAAGTGTCTTTGAAGTCCTTGCCTGGTCCAGCGGCTTGCTGGGTTTCCTTTTTGGTTAGTAGAGAGGTGCTTCCTAATCTTTATTTTTTCCTTAAATCAAATTTTACGTTTTCAACTACCAAACATTTATTTGATCTTCTACCCTCCCTGCACTCCTCTAAACAAAAAACAAAATCTTTGTTTTGACAAAAGTCATCATCCATTTCTATTAGAAATCCATTGATACTTTTAATGTTAATATTAATACTTGCACTGCTATATAGTCAAGAAAAACAAATTCCTATATTGGCATTGCCCCAAAGTCAATATCCTTGCGTATGTTTAGTGTTTTTCACCCTTATGACATACTCTTTGTAAAAGGAGGCTGGGTCTGAACCCCTAGATCAGTGGTTTCAATCTTCCTAATGCTGTGAGACCCTTTAATACTTGTATGTGGGTGTATCTGCATGTGGGTGCACCTGCCTGAAGATGGATAGAGGAGTGGTGTCTTGCTTCCTAACACCATCATAAATATATGTTTTCCGATGGTCTCAGTCAACTCCTGTGACCCCTGTGAAAGGGTTGTTTGACTCCCAAAGGGGTCATGACCCACAGGTTGAGAACTACCGCCCTAGATCTTTTGGACAGAAGGAGGATTCCTGGATGATTCTTGTTGAGATAGGGCTGATGTTTCAGAAGGGCATCCTTCTTTTGCTGACGGCCCCCAGTATCTCCATCAATTTTCATCTAAGCTTCTCATTTGGTGGCTGTTTTCAGATTTGTGCTTCATATGGAAGCTGGATGATCACTTTTGGAAGGATATTCAGTTATGGGTTGAACTAGGTGGACTGGTAAGCCTGTGTCTGAGGGACATAAACATGTACATTGAAGTCTCCAAGTAGAAGGGCAGTGGTTGGGGTGTAGGAGGATCCTGTGAGATGGACACTGCACTCCTTATGATTATTTTTAACACTGAGATTCTATGATTTGGATTCTGTGGTATTATTGGGGATGTTGAGTTCATACATGTCTTCTGAGTCTAGTGCTGCAGTTTGAGAGGGATTCACATGGATTAATGGGCAGAGATATGAATGGTTTAGTGTGATTATGATATACCAGTTTTTATGCACCTGAGATACAAGGACTCAGGACTCCTCCCTGCACTAGAACCTTTAAATAAAGCCCTTCCTTCCTCTGTGGTAAGGTACTCCATTGACTATGTTCAATGCCAATAGCTACTTTGGTGGTGAGAACTATCAGAGAGTAAGCTCTATGAAAGCTTACCAGTGGCAGGGAGTATTCAGATCAGTTTAACAAACATTCATTCACTGTTTACTATGTGGAAGACGTTGTACAAGGTGCTGAGGACACAGAGACACACATATAATAAGATCTCCTTTAAGGAACTTCAATTTTATTGGAGGAGATGCAATATTGGGCTTGATCTAAATTAGGATGTAAATCTTGTTTAGATTGCTCTTGCTTATAGCTGCTTCTGTCCAACTGCTCTGATCTCCATCATCATTATGAAATGAATATTTCCTGCCCAGATCTGTCCTTTAGGTATCATTAACTCCATGAGGTTCTGAGTCCTACTCTGAAATGAATGGATCTATAGCCTGTATCTAGTTTGCTTGGTTCTGGAATCTGCAGATCTGACCTAAACTTTATCTCCAACTCACTTTGCCCCATCTAAATAGATCACCCTAATGAGATGCTGGTGATTGTTACGTTCTGAGTCTTCATATAATTTGTTAGACTCTCAGACTTAATTTCTTTTTGGAATCAAGTGGGGTTGAGTGACTTGCCCAGGATATCACAGCTAGTAATTGTCTGAAACTGGATTTGAAGTCAGGTCTTTCAGACTCCAGGGCCAGTCCATTATCCCAGTGTGTTATATAGCTGACTTTAGTCATTTAGCTGCCCCCAGGCGGCACAGGTTTAATCCTGTCACCCCTCTGTTTAATAACCTTTAGTGGCTCCCTTTTATTTCTAGGATAAAACAGAATCTCCTACATTTGGTATTTCAGACCTTTCACAATCTTGCTCCAATCTATTTTTCTAGAGTAAATACCCATTGCTCCCCACCATGGACTCTATGTTCTAGTCAAATGGGTCTATTTGCTCTTCTTCAAACATGACAGTACAGCCTCTACCTTTCTGCTCCTTTATTATAGGCTTTTTCCTATGCTTGGAGTGACTGGTTCCTCACTTCTGTTTCTTACAGTCCTTAGCCCTCTACAAGGATTAGCTTGAGTGTATTGATAATGTACCTAAGGTCTTTACCCATCTCTCTTCGCCCCCCCAGTCATTAATATTTTCCCCTTGAAATTACTTTCCATAAACTTTGTATTTCCTTATCTGTGTTGTGCTGTTTTACCTCAAAAGAAGGTAAGATCCTTAAAGATAGTGTTTCAATTTTGCTTTTATATCTATAATTCTTAGCACAGTTGCTTGCACATTGTAGCACTAAATAGATACTTATTTTAATTACTTTCTTTCTTCTTTTGCTAACTGATCTATGCCTCTCTCCTTCATCTTTGACTTGGGATGCCTTTGATCTGCTGTCCACAGGGGACCAAGTACAACTCTGTGTCTCCTAGTATGGCCAGGTCTTGTTGAAGGTGAACTTGGAACATATAATTACAGTTAGCATATGTACATAGTCATTAATCACAGAGCCAGAGAAGGCAAACAGAAGATCAGAGCAATATTGCCTACATGTATATACCCTGGGCAGCCTTTGTCATACCATGAAGGTCAAGGAAATATGTTTTTTGCTATGGATAACCCTTTGGCTTATTTATTGCAGAGGGAAGGGTTTGAGCATTTTCTAAGCATCTATCATGTGCTAGGTGGTTTCCAGATATTATCTGGGGGAATCCTGAATTGTGAATAGTTTTCAAAGCTCAGAAAGGAGATGATATGGAAGACAAGAAGCCTTAGCCATTTCTCCCTGCTTTTGATTGGGTACTGTGGGTGTAGAAGCAGACATGAGCCCCAAATCAAGGAAGAACTCTATGAAAAGGTGAGTTCCCTCCACAAGCTGACTGTGACTCACCTTTCCAGACTTATTACTCATCTCTTTTTTCCCCCCTCCCACCTTGTACCAGTTAAATCGACTGTTTAGTCTCCTATCTTTGTTTTCTCAGGATGTACTCCCATGTTGGAATGTACTTTGTTTTTATCCTCATCTTTTAGAATTCCTAGCTTCCTTCAAAACTCAATTGAAATCCCATTATCTACATCACCTATTTCCTGATCTTTCCAGCTGCCAGTGCCTTTGCCCTGGCCCACCAAAATTTGCTTCTATTTTTTTGTATATGCATACATTCTGTCTCCCTATGGAAACATAACGTCCTTATTGGCAGGGATTTTGTTGTTGTTTTTGTCTTTGTATCCCCAGCATTTGACACAAGTCTGACACATAGTAAGCACTTAATAATTTCTTGCTATTCCAGGTAAAGATGGCCATATGAAACGTGCAGAAGATCCAACTCTCCCACCTTTACTCAAATGATTGAACAAGAACATGAGATCAGGCATTAACCTCCACATCCAAAGTTATCCTTCAGCAAGCTGATCCATCTAGTGCAGGCTAAAACAAACAAACAAAAAAAATGAGCAGAAACTAGGAGTCCTGGAAGAGGAAACAAGTCTAAAAGCTCTCAGCTCAGGGAGGTTCCAGAAGCCTCCTGACTGGGAAAACTCCAGCAGTAAAGTGAATCAGTATTGTGATCAGAGTTGTCCCCAGAGGGCACAAAAGAGGCAGGATCCTGACCTTGGAGGCTTCAGAGGGAAGAGAAGACCACCAAGCGTCCTGATTGGGGATAGCCACGAACAGAACTTTGACCTCATAGTGAGACTGAAAGAGGAAGAGGCCTAAAGAGGTTTTTTGAACAAAAAGGAAAGAAAAGAAAGTTTATTAGGGAAAAAATAAGGAGAAAGGGGGGAGAACTTATTGTCTGTCATAGCCAGGAGATGTTAAAAAAAATTTTTTTTTTTTAACAAACTTCTAAAGTTGAAATATCAAATCTGCACCAGGTTGTCCCTTCACAGAAGACAAGGAAGTGGTAGTTCATCATGTAGGAGGTCGTCTTTGGTGCTGTAGGTTATAAAAGTGTGCCTCCTTAAGACTCTGGCTGATGTGGAATTAAGGACTTGGTGCAGACTGCTCCCGTAAGGACTGAGCTGCATTAGGGCTGGATTCTACAATTATCTGCTTTAAGCTGCTTTCTTGAACACTTCCCTTGTCTGGGCTATTGATGCTGCTGCTGCTGTTGCTACCACTGTCACTGCTTGAAGATTCTGTATCCCAGGAGTCCTGAAAGACAGGGATTCTGCTACTCTGCTTGGTCCGGGGTAGATGACTGTCTTCTTCATTCCCATTTCTTCTCCTTTTCCTGGGGCAGAGGCATTCGCTCATGGCACCTGATGTAGGGGAGTGACAGCACGTTGCCAGGAGAGGAGATCGGTGGGGAGGTCTTCTGTTCAGGTGGCCTGACAGATAGCAGCCACTGCCATCCCCACGCTTTCTCCCACTGCTCCTACCGCTCACTGATGCCTTCCTCTGTTTGGTTGGTGTGGGGTATAACCAGGGGATGTTGATGAAGAATTTATAAATATGGAGGAAGGGAGGGGGTAATGTGTGAGTTGAACCTCACTTTCGTCTGGCAAAAGAGGGCTTAACATGGTCTCACACATGCACACACACACACACACACACACAATTTTGGAGCACAAATATACATTAACCTCAGCAGGGAAATATGGGAATAGTAGAGGAAGTGGGTGGTTTAGAGGTAGGGTAGATGGGATACAAGTAAAACAAAATCTGGTGTGGCTATGATGGATTAAAAAGAGGAAACTAAGGGGAAAGAAAGAATAAAAATTTGAGATGGGGACTTGATAAGATGAAAGGAATGGGGTAGAGAGCTCACTTCAGTTATAGATCACTAAGTGTAAACCAAACTCTTCTTTTTACCATCTTCTTTGTAAGGAGAGGGTCGGGGTAGGGCAAAGAAAATAAAAGAAAGACTAAGAGTCTTTGGAAAGACTAAGACTAAGAGGACAGGATGGAAGAAAATATACAGTTAATGATTATAACCACAAATATGAATGGGATTAAGGCCCCCACAAAATGGAAGATGGCGAGAATGTAATTTAGAAAGCAGAGCCCAACAAGTTGTTTACAAGAAACACATGACTCCTACAGAATTCTAGTAAGGGATTGGGTGAAAATTTGGTTCTGCTTCAGGTGAATTTAATTTAATTTGTTTCGGGTATATTTTAAAAACCAAGGATAATCCTGGTTTCAGAGAAAGCAACAGTAAAAGTAGTTAAGATTAAAAGAGAGAAACAGGGAAACCCCAGTCCACTTCAATTCACCAAGAATAATGAATCAGTATCATTACTTAATATATGAAAAGACACCCAGAGGTAGCTTGTTGGTGCCTCTGGTTAGAATGCTTGGCCTGGGATCAGGAAGACTAGAGTCCAAATGTGGCCTTAGACACTCACTACCTATGTCACCTTGGTTAACTTTCTTAATGTCTGCTGGCCTCTGTTTTCTCATTTAGAAAATTGGGATAATAATATCATCTACCTTTCAGATCTGTTATGAGAGTCGAATGAAATAATATCTATAAAGCTCTTAGTACAGTTCTTGACTTGGGATTGGTGCCTAATAAAGGTTTATTTCCTCCCTTCCTATCTGTCTAGCTGCACTGAATGGTATAGCATCTGAATACTTCTAGACAGATAGATGTTGGGTAGCTTGGTGGTGCAGTGAGTAGAGTGTTGGAATCAGGAAGACCTCAAATCCAGCATTAGGCATTTATTTGCTGTCACATTATTTGTGACCTTAGGCTAGTATCAACCCCTATCTGCCTTAATATCCTTATTTTTAAAGTAGGAATAATAATAGTAGAGTCCTACCTCAGAGATATTTAAGGTCACCTCTAGGTCACTGTGATAAAGCAAATTTTGCAATAAAGTGAGACACTCAAATTATTTGATTTTCCAGTGCATGTAAAATTATATTTACACTATACTATAGTCTATTAGGTGTGCAATGGTATTATTTCTGAAAACAATCAACACACATGCTTTAATTATAAATACTTTGTTGGTAAAAAAATGATAACCTTCACCTGAGCCTTAAAGGAGTTATAATTTTTTTGCTGGTAGATGCTTTGCCTAGATGTTGACAGCTGCTGACTGATTAGTTTGGTGATTGCTGAACACTGAGGTGACTGTGGCAATCTTTTAAAATAAGAAAGCAATGAAGTTGGCTACATCAGTTGGCTCTTCCTTTCACTTGAACACTTAAAGGTCCTTGTAGGGTTATTAATTAGTCTAATTTCAATATTATTGTGTCTCAGGGAATATGGAGACCAGAGGAGAATAAGAAAACAGGGGGGAAAACTGGCCTGTGGAGTACTCAGAACAAAGAACATTTGTCATTTAAGTTGTGTCTTACATGGATGTTATTTATGCCACCCCAAAACAATGACAATAGTAACATCAAAGATCTCTGATCATCGATTATCATCATAACAGAATAATAATGAAAAATTATGGAAAATTATGAGAATTACTGAAAGATGACACAGCAACATGATGTAAGCTCATCGTGTTAAAAAAATGACACCAATAGATTTGTAACACAAGGTTGCTAGAAACCTTCAATTTATAAAGAATGCAATATTTTCAAAGCTAAGTGCAATCCAATAAGGTATGCCTGTACATACTTCCCTTGACAAAATAAGGTAAAAATTATAAAGATGCCTTACAAACTATGAAGTTTATATAAACATGAGTTAGTATGAATTATTATTTCAAGGAGAAAGATATGGTAAAATAGCAATAATGGGAAATGTCATTGTATTTCTTTATACCTATATAAATGTAGCCAATTATTAAATGAGTCAAGGTAAAGACATGAATAGAATTTTAGGAAAGTTCAATATGAAAGGTCTCTTTTGATTTCTCAGTTAGAACAGAAAAGTTTCTCCCTCTGGGCAGTTGGTGCCACAGCAGCTAGAGGGCTGCACCAGGAATCAGGAAGGATGAATTCCAACTTTCTATCTCAGCCATGAACTGGCTATGAGATTCTGTCCAAATCACTGAATTTTTCAGCATCAGTTCCCTGATCTGTAAAATTGGGATAATAAAAATAGAAGTTATATTATGCAGTAATTTTGCAGATGAAATGAAACAAATCTATAAATCTCTTTTCAAGCCTCAAAGCACTTTATAGGTGCTATTGCATGTTTTTCAGTCATGCATAATATCTTTTAAAAATTGATCAAATTCAGCTTTTCATTCTTAAGAGCAATGTGGAGTGGTAGCTTCCTCCCTTTGCATCAAGATAAGAAGGCTTGCTTGTCAATCAAATTCTGTCTGCTTCAGTCTGTGTGAGTATTAATTGCCTAAAGACTGAGGGGAGGAAAACTAGGTGATTTCCAAGTTGACCAGCAGGCATGAATCTTGAGAATCCACATGTCCCTAGCATTCTCCAAGTGCTTCTACCTTAGACTCACTGGGTAACATTGAGTGTGTATTTGTCTCTCTCTGAGCATCCATTTCTCCACAGACTTGAGATATTCTCTTCATCTCTAATCACTTTGGTGGAGTGCAGGTGCCAGAGATGAATCTGAGATGTTTCCTGACCCAGATCTCTGCACCTCTATTGCAGGAAGCTCAGGGAGTAGCAGGAGCTGGGGAGGTACTGTTTACTTCTCTTTAGGAAGGTCAGGCCCTCAGGGCAAAGCTTCCCTTCTGACTTTCTTCTTTCTTTTGAATTACAGTCTGATCTCTCTCTTTTCTGCTCCCCACTCTGGGGATCATGGATCTCCATAAACTTTGACTCAGGGACAGTAAACAAAAAACCACATGGGAATGGCTGCTAGGAGTTGGTATGTCTAATAGGGGCTCTGGGAGGGACACCCATGGGTGATGTGTATCTTATCTAAAGGTTAAAATTTTCCCCATTCTTTCTTTTTTCCTTCTATGTTTCACTCTGCCTCAAAGTGTTCCTCTGATCTCTCCATTCTCTCTCTCCTTTAATTTTCTCTTTGTTCCCCAATCCCATAATATTTCTCTATGCCTGTTTATATCTGTTCACATTGTCAGTTACCTTTAAGGCTCAAAGACTGAGGTTTCTGCCTGTAGATCTGAGGTCTTTGTGAGGTAGAAGGTTCCATGCTGATGTTCTACACAACAACTTATTTCCTGGTTATTTTATTTCTGATAAACTTTTAAAAAATATTCATGTTATAGTTTTCTCAGAAAGAAGATTCTAATATTCCACTGCTCATCCATCACAATTTCCACAACTGGGAAGTTCTTGTTTTCTCTAGCCTGCATCCTAATGTAGCAGTTTGTCTGCTTCTTTCTTTTCTTTGGGACTATTAACTATTCTTCCCTGATCCTGACCTCAGATTTAGATTTAGGGCCATGGCTGATGGTAATGTGACAGTAGTGACCGAGTTTATTTTGTTGGGATTCTCTTATTTGGGGCCCTACCAGAGTGCCCTCTTTTGGGGAGTTCTCTTTTTCTACTTGGTCACCTTGCTGGGCAACTCCCTGATCATCATCCTTACCCTGCTGGACCAAGCCTTGAGCACCCCCATGTACTTCTTCCTTCGACATCTCTCTACGATAGAAATCCTCTATACTACGAGTATTGTGCCTAGGTTGCTGACTGATCTCCTCTTCTCCCATCCTGCCATGTCACCTGCCAGTTGCTTCACTCAGATGTATTTCTTTGCCCTCTTTGGCATTGCTGAATGTTGTCTGCTCACTGCCATGGCCTATGACCGTTATGCTGCCATTTGCCAGCCCCTGCATTATGCCATGCTGATGAAGCAGCAGGTATGTGTGGGTATGGTGGGTGCTTCCTATCTAATGGGCATCATCACAGGCACCACCCATTCCATATTCATCTTTACCTTGCCCTTTCATGGCACCAACATTATTCATCACTTCCAATGTGATATTTTGCCTGTTTTGAAGCTGACAAGTGGAGACACATTCTCTGGTGAGATTGTGAATCTTGCTATCACCCTGCTCTTTATCATGACCCCCTTTGCACTGATCCTGTTTTCCTATGTTCGAATCCTCATCACCATCCTTGGGGTAGCCTCTGCTCAGGGTCGCCAAAAAGTCTTCTCCACATGCTCATCCCATCTCCTGGTTGTCACACTTTTCTTTGGAACTGGAACCATTGCCTATATGAGACCTGGAGCCAATTATACTCAGGACACAGACCAGATTGTCTCACTTTTCTACACAGTTGTAACCCCCATGTTCAACCCTTTTATCTATACCCTGAGGAACAAGGAGGTGATGGGAGCCCTGAGGCGCAAGGTAACAAAGTGCCTTTGAAGATCTTTCCTGGTCTAGTTTTTTTCTTGGCTTCCTTTTGGTGAGTTCAGAGGTGCTTCCTCATCTTCATTTTTCTATAATTTACATTTTACATTTCCAATTACCAAACATTCATTTGATCTTCTACCCTCTCTGCCTTCTATTAAAGGAAGACCAGTTGTTGCAATATATATAGTAAAGGAAAACAAATTCCCATATCGGTGTTGCCCAAAATGAGTATTATTGTCCATGTTTAGTGTTCTTGATTCTAATGCTCTGATCTTTGTAAAAAGAGGGGGCACCTGAACCCTTAGATATTTTTGACAGTAGGGGGATTCCTAGAGGATTCTGGTTGAGATGGACCTAGTCTTTCAAGTGGAAGATGGATGACCACTTTTGGAGGGATATTCATGTGTTGGTTGAGCTAGACTGACTGGAAAGCCAGAGCCTGAGGGACATACACATGTATGTTGAAGTCTCCAAGACACAGATATAACAAAGTTTCCTTTAAGGAACTTAGATTTTATTGGAGGAGATACAGAATTGGGCTTGATCTAAATTAGTTCTTATTTAGATTGCTCTTGCTTACAACTGCTTCTGTGTAACTGCTCTGATCCCCATCATCATTATGAAATGAATATTCCCTGGCAAGATCTGTCCTTTAGGAATCAATTACTCCCTGAGGTTCTGAGTCCTGCTCTGAAATGGATGGATGTATAGCCTGTGTCTAGCTCTGGGATCAGCTGATCTGACGTAAATTTTATCTCCAACTCCCTCTGCCCTATCTAAATAGATCATCCTAATGAGATCCTGGTGGTTCTTATTTTTTAGTCTCCCAGAGGTAATTTCTTTTTGGAAGCAGTTGTGACTTAACAGTGTGGCCTGAGAAGCTCCTGAGATGATGAGGACCACAGGCAGGGGGATTCTGACCCTGACCCCGACTGCTGAACCAGCCCTCTCAGATGTCGGGACTGCTGATAGGCCTGGATGGGTTCCCTGTCTCCTAGGAAGATGCTCAAGCATATAGGTGTGAGGATTAGGTCCTGGAGATATGCATGGCAAATGCACCCACGGCCTGGGACAAAGAAGTATGCGATGTCTGCAGGGGAATGCAATTAAGAAGCCTCCTATAAAAGTCTGGTGGCAGGGTAATAAAGTTGGCTCTCCACTTTCTCCGTTCAGAGAGTTCCCGTCTCTCTTTTATGCATTCAATAGTACCTCTGGGTCGGTGATTCTTTCTCAGCCCTGTCTAGTGATGGGAGGGCTCCCACTCTTTCTCAGCCCTGCTGCAGGATGGCAGGGCTCCCCAAAATTGGCTCCCCACAACTGGCACCCCAACATGGGGCCAAGGTGAGACAACCGGTGCCCCAACGTACAGCCTACGTAAGACATAGAAAGCAATAGGCCCAACACAGAACCAAGGCACAGAAGCGATAGGCACAGAAATGTCAGCCTGAGTGAGGTGTCGAGAGCCCATTCCAGTTCTGCCCAGGAAGGTTCCCCCTGGAGTGACACAGGATCCTAGAACACAGGGGAAAGACTCTGGTGAACTATTTGCCTTGTTCTCTCTTTCTTTCCTCCCGAGCAAGAAAGCAACGGCTATTGCAATTGCAAGCATATTATCTATTATAATAATAAGTATTATAATAATTATATATATATAAGTATTATATAGAAGCAATTGCAGATTCAGCAGCATAGCCTAGAGACACAAAAGAATTTTTGGATCTCCCAGAGATCACTTCTCCATGGCATTTAAGGAGGGTACATCAGACCCCCCCAAATAGGAAAAAGTGGGTGAACAATTAGTAGTATCTTATTCCACAGTAGAGTCAAAGGGTTTCTTAGAGCTGCCTTCAGCAAATTGTGTTTAGTCCAGCCAGGTTACCACTGAGAGGCGCAAAAGTTAGATGCAGGGACTCAGGTAGAGGAAGAGGAGAAAGGAAAAATGAGAACAGGGAACACACAGGGAGGAAAAGCCTGTTACCCATTTGGGGCGGAGAACCCTACAAAACTGTCTCCCACCTCCCCGCCCCGCCCCGTTATCTCAATGTCCTTATCAGTGCATACACACCTCTGCTGGGATGTAGTTAAGTGGAAAGTGTAGTATGCTCTCCTCCACTTTGAAAAGCTATTGAACTGGCTAAGCATGGGGAGAGGACTGAAGCCTAATAATCCTGGACAGGTCCTTTGTAATTAACCCCTTGATATCAGGCTGCGCAGAGAAATTTAAAAAATTTGAAAATTCGCCTAGTGAATTTGGTTCAACTTCCAGGTATGCCAGAACGCTTTTGGACAAAGTAGCCTATACCATCCTGCCCTCTCATGATTGGAGACAGGTAGCGCACTTCCTGGAACCAGAATACTTGATTTGGTGCTCTGAGTTTCTTGAGCAGTGCAGGCAACAGGCCACCTGTAATGAGCAGCAACGGATACCCTTTAATTATGACCAGCTCTCCTATACTGGCCTATATCAGGCAATAGGTCAGCAGCTGCGTTATGATATAAGGGGATATCGATAGATAGCTACATGTGTGCCATCAGGGCTTGGGCAGCACTCCCTGGAAAAGGGGACATAAGGACAATCATTCACAAAAAATAACTCAGGGACCCCGAGAAACATTTATGGATTTTCTAGCCCACCTTACTCAGGCTATCATTAGGGCAGTTGGAGGATACACAGCTGATATTCTAACAAGGCAATTACCAAGAGAAAACTACAACCAGGATTGTAAAAGAGCCCTTGCAGGTTGAAGAAAGGGTATCATTATAGAAGACACGCTTACTTGGAGAAGGGTTAGGGGCAATGAACCTTAGCCCGGACAGGAGAGAGCCTGGAGGAAGGAAGGTGGAAAATGCTTTAATTGTGGGAAACCAGGTTGTTTACCAGCCCAAGGCAGACAGAAAGACCAAAATGAACTCCTTAGAACTAAGCCCTCCAGGCCTACTACCCCACATCCAAAATTTAAAAAAGGTTTTTCATTGGTCTTCAGGATGTGGGTCGGAAATACCTTGAGGGGCCATTTCCTTCGCCCAGTCAACAACAATAGGGAATAGCCACAGCCTTGAACTGCCCCCAGGTTTTCAGCAACATCATATCCAACTGGAGAAAACTGGTGGGCAATATACTCAGAAACAAATTTAGAATTCTAACTTATGAACTCCACTACTGCTAATAACAGTCTAATTGCATAAACGCAAGGCATTTTTAAGAAATAGGATATAGCAGCCTGCCTAGAAGCACATAAAAAGGAGGCCTATAGAGAATGTTATGAACGTTCTCTCCCTGAAAGCTCTTGTGCAGCATCAATGAATTCTTGTCTACATTATCAACACCATAAGTAAATGAGGGCCACACACTGAGGACTGAGCCAGACTGAGATTAATGGAATAACTTTGCAAACTTTATTTAGTTTAGGTTTTGCAATACAATTGTTACGTTGGCATTTTCCCAGCTAGCTAAAGGTGTACACTGAAGAGCTGGCACCAAAAAAGGTCATAAAAACATTGGGACAAATACATGTGGTTAAATTGGAAATGGAGAGTAATTTGAAAATATTAGCGTACTTGTATTGGCCCTCCCTGCCCCCCACTCCTTACATATTTGGTGAAAAGTAAA
>CM053597.1:211927172-211951788 GCA_028646575.1 Pseudocheirus occidentalis | reverse complement strand
CCCCCAGCAAATCAAGGTTCTACAATACACTTGTTTATCCTTCTGCCTCACTACATCAAAGGGGTTAGAGTCCTTGGGCGGAGCTTCCCTTCTACACAGTGTAGATAATCTTTACTCCCCTATTTCACAGCAAAACTCCCCTCTCTCCTTTCTTTCTCGCCAGAAAATGAACTTAATAGTTCAGTATAGGTCATAAAATGCTTAGGGTAAATTGAAAAGTGTAGGAGCAATGTCAGATCAGAATTTTAAAAAATTTAAGCATGTAATAAAGAGAGGAGCTAGGTAGAAAATTTAAGATAGGTATGAATCACTTGCATGAAAAATGTGAAGAAAAATTTGGAGATTTTTAAGAGCTTCATTATCTTTTTCTCATTCAATCCTGGCCAGGTTGGGTGTCAACAAAGATATAGGATAAGGGACTTTTCCCTCAGATCAAAGAGAGAAACAGACAAGCATTTCACCATTTCTGCCTCCCTGTGAGAAAAATTTTGTTCAGAATGCAAATGTAAGTCAATTAAATTCATTTGAAGGATAGGAGCATCACTCCTGATTTGATGCTGGAGACAGATCAAAATTTGTTATACCGTTTGGTGTTTGGGCAGATTGGAACATTCTTTAGGATCTGATAAAAAAATGTGAAAATTTTGAGCTCTCTAGTACAAAGGAGGAGAAATAAGGCACCATTTTCAACTTCTTTTTGCTAAAGAGTTCGGAGCTCTTGCTTTCAAGGTTTTTAGGGAATGGACAATTTAAAATACTTTGCAAAGATTCATTGAAGCCTCTTAGTCCCAGATTAGAGCAGTAGAAAAAAATGTCAAAGATTAGTGGAGAGTTTCAGTTGCCCTCCCCAATCTGACAAAAAAGAGGAAGCATACTATATTTATCAAGGACCCCTCTAATAACAGCCCTGAGGTACCCTGAAGCCCACACCTTTAAACAAGTAAATAGACCTCTCCAATTCAAACCCCTAAATCCGCAATTAGGCTTTGTAGCCAGAAGAGAAAAACCTTCACACCAAGCATTTATACTTTTATCTATAGTTAAAAAGGAGAATACAGCTAAAACCATTTGGCTATCATATATGGAAATTATTACCTAAGTTGCTTTACTGTTTAATGCTACAATTTTTCATCAAGAATTAGTTATAACTTTTTCATTGATTTCTTCATAGAGGTTTGATCTCTTGTGTTGAGTGTCTGAGGCCGGATTTGAACTCAGGCCCTCCTGAGGCCAGTTCTCTATTCACTGTGCCACCTAGCTGCCCCAGAGGGCAATTTTTAAAGGATCTGTGTAGCTTGTTCCTATGGAATTGTTGAGGTCCAGAAACAAAGAATGAGCTTCACCATGAGTTACATAAGTATAGGTTGTGACAACTCTTTTGCTTACAGGGAAAATACCTTTAAAATTTCTTTTCAATTCTTAGTATGCTTTTTTCAGAGGCCTACTAAAACCCTTATTTTCACAAGAATTTATAGCTAAGTTAACGAGGTGGGATGGATTTCACTGTTTTCATCTCAATATATGCTCATTCCACAACCTAAGCAAGAGTTTATAGGTAAAAGATTACAGGTAAAAGATCCAATTTCTGAAGTACCTCTTTCTTCCAATATGAATACAATTAGAGTTTAAACAAGCTTTGTGGAAAAGCGATGCATGTTTACTATTCTAGTTAGAAATTTCTTCTGTATACCAGCTTCCTGGAAATGCAAGCTACTATACTAATTCTAATAATGATAGAATTATTAATATTCACTCTACTTCTGCTCAAACTGCACCCCTCGATATTGCGTCAGACAGCAAAAATTTAGTGAACATATGCCAATATATTGATACTGCTAAGCTTAAACACACACAGAATACAGGAATTTTCTTAAAAATTATAAACCCTCATAGGAAAGAGGGCACAACCTATACTTACGTAACTCATGGTGAAGCTCATTCTTTGTTTCTGGACCTCAATAATTCCATAGGAACAAGCTATACAGATCCTTAAAAAATTGCCCTCTAGGGGTGCCTAGGTGGTACAGTGAATAGAGAACTGGCCCTGGAGTCAGGAGGACCCGAGTTCAAATGTGGCCTCAGACACTCAACACAAAACTAGCCGTGTGACCTTGGTCAAGTCTCTTAACCCCAACTGCCCTCCAAAAAGCAAAAAACAAAAATTGCCCTCTGCTTGCATTGTCCTTGTTACTCCTCCACTGCTTGTCATTCCCCACAGGGGATGGATGCAACTTATTATCCTCTCTTTGGTAAAGTTCTTTAAAAAACAAAAGAAAGGGGGAAACAAGGGTGGAACATCCTGTAATAGACTGAATGTAGAAAGACCTGGCCGCAAACACCTGGAAGGGGCTGGATTAATAATTACTTGGGGGAAAGGGTATGTTTGTATTTCCCCAGGTGATGGAGCAGCTTCAATCTGGATCCTGCAATGGCATGCTTGAGTGCTCACAGAGCCTTCAAAGAATGCATCTGAGGCAATGAATGCCCAGCCAACGTCCTTCCAGAAAGAAAAAACACCACCTGCAACAGGATGGCACACTTGAGAGTGCAGAGTGGCTTAGTCCTGCTGACATCACTCACCCTGAACAGCAGAGGGTGATCACAAAACAACAATGAACTTGAGAGGACCGGTGAAAAAAATTTTGCAGCTATGAGCAATTGTACATTACTAAGGACAAAAACAACATCGTTTGCTCCAGTTTGGCTGCTTTTCTTTTTCGTCAATTTACTTATATCACCACAGAGAACAAACAGTGAAGGACCTTATAGAATGTTACTTGTGCCAACAATGCCAACCTGTGCAGTATATGGACCACACTATTATTTCTTTTTTTTAAATTTATTGACTTGTTTAGTTACTTTTAGTTTACAAGATTCAGTTACAGAATCACTTGAGTTTTAGATTTTCTCCCCTTCTTTCTCTCCCCCCGCCTCCATCACGGTGGCGAACCATCATGTATGGGATCTGCAAACGCTTTCACATTGTACAATAGTCTGGTTGTATAGAAGCATTGTAACCAATGAAGTGAATAATGGGAAAAGAAAGAAAAGAAAAGAAACAAAGTACCTCTGGACGGGTGATTCTCAGCCCTGTTGTGGGACGGCAGGGCTCCCTAAAATTGGCTCTCCACACTGAGGCTGGATTTCAGCTCAGTTCTTCTTGACACCAGGGTCAATACTCTATCCAGTGTGCCATGTAGCTGACTTTTGCCATTGGGCTGCCCCCAGGCACAGATTTATTCATGTCACTCCTCTGTTTTTTGTAACATTTAGTGGCTCCGTTTTATTTCTAGTATAAAATATAAACTCCTGTATCTGGTACTTCAAGCCATTCACATTAGACTTATTGCTCATTTCATTTTTTTCCTCTCACCTTGTTCCAGTTAAATTGGCTGTTCAGTCTCCTATTTTTGTTTTCTCAGGATGTACTCCCATGTCAGAATGCATTTTGTTTTCATCATCTCTTAGAATTCCTTCAAAACTCAGTTGGAATCCCATTTCCTACATTACCTATTTTGTGATCTTTCCAGTTGCCAGTGCCTTTGCCCTGACCACCCCAAAGCTAATTCTATTTTTTTTTTGTATCCATGTACATTGTTTCCCTATGGAAACATAACATCCTCATTGGCAGGGCTTGTGTCATTTTTTTGTCTTTGCATCCCCAGCATTTGCCACAGTGTCTGCCATGTAGTAAGCACTTAATTTCTTGTTGTTCCAGGTAAAGGTGGCTATGTGAGAGGTGCAGAGGACCCAACTCTCCCACCTTAGCTCAAATGATTTAACAAGAGCACCAGATCAAGAATTAACCCCCACATCCAAAGGCATCCTTGAGTAAGCTGATCTATCTAGTTCAGGGTAAAAATAAAAGATGAACAGAAGCTAAGAGCCCTGGAAGAAGAAACTGTCCAAAAGCTCTTAGCTCAGGGAAGTCCCAGAAGCTTCCTGCCTGGGAAAACCCCAGCAGTAAAGTGAATCAGTAGAACGATCAGAGTTGTCCCCAGAGGGCACGGAAGAGGAAGGATCCTGGTAACAGCAGCTTTTCTTAGTAGCCTAAGGTCAGCCTTAGGCGGTAGTCTCAGGAAGGATTGAGTCAAGAGAGAAGTGTACAACAGCTGACCTTTATTGCATTTCAGCGTCCTTCCTTAAGTACCCTATAGCCCTAGATCTAGCATGGTTCTCACGTGTACTGGAGGGAACTGACCCATGGGGGAGGAGATTGATCAGTGGAGGAGGAACCAAGCCAGTTATTTCAGCTGCCACTCTTCAGGTGAGCTTAGCAACTGAGCTGTGACCCTCAGCACCACAGGTGCTTTTTGACTCACACTGGATCCCTACAATTCCCCTTTTTCTGTTTAAAAAAGTGCCAAGTGAGTATCATGTCAAGCCCCAAGAAGTTGGGTATGTATTCTGTCCCAAAAACATTATGGCAAAGGAGCTACACAATCACATCCAAGTAACAGCTAAGTCTAAAAACATCCTACTCATAACTCAAAATACAATACCAATGATTCCAATACACAGAAGTCTTCATCTAATATCATTTAGTGTCTCAACGGCTATTGAAACATTCTATGTAAGTCCATTAATGTTGTGCAGTTCCCTGGATCTTTCTAAGCAGAGAAACTGTAGACACAGTGGTTGAAACCATCAACAAGAGTACAATAATAGTATTGTTTGTAGTAAAAAAAAAATACCCATTATTCTTAATTTAATTAGAAAAGTAAACACAGAGATGCCTTAGATAAGAGAGGAATTTATTCCCTTTCTTCCAGGAAGAAAGGGGTGCCCCATGAGATGATGTCTTACCCATGTTGATGCATGAGGTTGGGGCAAGAAGAGAGAGAGCCTAGCCCCTTTCCAAGGTTTAAAAACCTAATTAGGACGTCCCCTCGCCTGGCCAACTGCCCTCTTTCATTGGTGAAAAATTCACCGCCCAACCTCCTCCCCAATGAGACTACAAGGGGGTTGGCCTTCACCAGGCGGGAAGAAATGAACAAAGGAAGATAAAAGTAATTGACAGGAGAAGGGGGAGGGTAGACACCAGACTGAGAAGTTTTCACTAATTTCATGTCCCACACAGTATGGTAAAGAGTCTAGGAACAAGGAATCTGACAAAGATAATAAGTCTAACAATAAGCTTAACAATAAATTAGGAGTTTGACAATAATAGGACCATATCAACCGTATCCTTCCCTTTAAGAGCAGAAATTTCAGGTAGTATATATCCCCCTGATAGATGATAACATTAGTTAGAAAAGGCAAATATACATTGCGTACAAGCACAGTTAATACAAGTAATAATCTGCACATAGGGATAAGTATAGGCACAGCTACGTAGGTTTCAAACCAACATTCTCTGCCAATTCATCTACAAATGGAACAGTTCATATTTCACTCAATAAGAAAATAAAAGAAATGGTTGTTGACATCAAAAGGGAAGCTGTGGCAATCAGTCCCATGATCAAAGTCCAGAAATCACTTTGTTCTAAAGAGGGTGGCTCCACCACAAGGGCAAGCCAAACAGGTAATAGTCCATTGAAGGGTAGTATCTTGTGAAAAGGGGAGACTAAGTCACTTCTTCTTGGGTTGTCTTTATGCAAGGGGTCTCCCACTCCTTCCTCTCTGAACTCTCTGCATCTGCAAGATGGGTCATGGAACTCCATGCTTGTATTCTCATAGCAGCCATTTGATAAAAGAAAATAAACAAAGCTTCTCCCTCCAATAGTTAAGGTCAGGTCCTACCAGGTTTGTTAGGGGAATTCTCCACAGGGAGTGTGCACACATCCCCAAACTGCTTCTCTGCCGGTGCACACTCATCCCTAGAGATGCTCAAAAACCCAAACATTTATAACTGGATATCTCTGTGAATACTTTAGAGCAAAACAAACCTTTCCAATCAATATGATTAAAACTAGGTTGGTATAAAGATTTCTTAAGTAACAAAAATTCTCAAAGTATGATAAAAAATGAATTTCTAGATATCAAGATGTTTGTAAACTAATCTGATCACATTACTTTAAAACCTAGTGATATTAGAATCTTCTTAAGGTGAGCCTTGAGCAGTTTACAAAGTTTCTTTCACTAAATCATGGCTCATAGCCAATTAGAATTAAGAGAAAATGTTTTATTCCCATGGAGCTGTAATAAATAAATTAAGCTTCTCTTGTGAAAATTTCATTTAAATATTTTTCTTTCTCAAATTTAAACCTAGAAATCTTAGAGCTCCTTTTAAATATTCTGCAAATTTCTTAGGAAATTTTAAATAGAAATCACTTGTCAGGCTGAATGGCCTTGTCTCTAGAGATAATATCCATGGACTTGGCAGTTTTACAACATAGGAATAACTAAGAAGGACTTCGAGGGGTATGGTAGAGATGCTCCTGCTTTGTCAAAATTCCATACATGCAGGAGGAATGGTCTAAATTAAATCCAAATAAAGTTTTCACCTAATCTCCTCCTTTCTACATACAGCAATCAACTAACTTCAGATTTTATTGTCAAAACAGTAAAGTAACTTTGATAATAATTTCCATAAGTGATAGGCAAATGGTTTTAGATACAACTTTCTTTTAACTATAGATAAAAGTGTAAATACCTAGGTTTCTATAGGGCACACACACATTATAAAACACAAGTGACCTGTTTTAAAACAAATTCTACATCTTTAATACCAACAAAATTCAACCTAAAATTTGATAATAAAACACTATTTCTGGCCTACAATGATTTTTTTTTTCTTTTTGGAGGGCAGTTGGGGTTAAGTGATTTGCCCAAGGTCACACGGCTAGTTTTTTGTGTTAAGTGTCTGAGGCCGGATTTGAACTCAGGTACTCCTGACTCCAGGGCCGGTGCTCTATTCACTGCACCACCTACCCACCCCTACAATGATTTCTTGATCTTCACTACACTTAAATCTTACTATAGTTAATAAAAACCATAAGGACACTAATTTCATTTCCAAATCATCAGTTGCAAAAACTACTAAGTAAAATTAGACTTTTCTCCTCACAGCTGTTGAGTCTTATTGTGGAATTAAGAGGTTTGTTTGTTAATCTAAACAAGGTGTGGGCTTTCAGTATGCCTCAGGGCTTTTGCTAGTGAGATCCTTGTTAGCTTTTCTTCTTTTAGTCAGATTGGGAGGGGTAACTTAAATTCCCTATTATTTTTGCAGAACTCTCTTGATCTGCTAATTTTACCTTGTATTTCAATGTTATGTTTTTTCCTAAAAATTTCTTAGTGAAATGTTCTTGACCCCTCACTCAAAGGGAATGGAACTTCTGAAAAAAATTCTCAGAGGTGCACATTGTTCCATTTCCCAAAACTGGGAAGCCTGAAGCTCTCACCTTTTAAATGTTTCTTTACCAAATCTTAAAATTCCAATTTGCCTAAATACCAATTAGTATAATAAACTGACTTATCTTAAGCACTAGGTTATGAATGGTACTAATTTAGTTTTTCACATTTCCCTTAAAATAATCAGAATAAGTTCAAATTGATTTTTTATCAGAATTCGAATACAAGATTTTTATTTTTCTAGGAAGGGAATGGTTGCTTGTTTACCTTTTCAATTCAAGGGAAAAAATTCCCATCTTATTTCTTATCACCGTCTCCTCACCCCACTTGGCCCGAGTGGAATGAAAGGAAGGAGATTTTTAAACCTTTGAAAATCTCAGAACTCCTTGTTCACATTTTCTTACAGAATGACAAGTGACTCTCACACACTCGCTCACATAAAGACAAAGACAAAGCAGACAGATACAAAAACAGAATGGATCCAAAAACTTCACAAATAATGTATAGGAGATCTCCTGAAAAAATTTTTTAACAGTTGCTAACTCTCCAGATAGTAAGGAAGCCAGGTTCAGCTTACCTGATACTAGTAACACCTGTATCACACCAAAGTATGGGGCAATTAAGCATGTTTTAAGCTATGGGAGCTCCTTTGTTGATGTAAATGTAATCAGCCTCTGTATTTAAAAGGATGGTGTTGGGGAATTTATAATATATTCTAGCAGCCATGGTGGCCATAGAATGTGTGTCAGGGGGAGCAAAAATGAGAAAAGGTGGAAAAAACTGTGAGAGAGGTTGAATTGGGACTTCACAGGCTCTGTGTGTGGGGAAGGCCAAAGCAACCCAAGCTCTGAATTTGGAAAATTCAAATGGTTGCTGTGCTGCTAAGGCTGCAGAACAACCCTTCCCCTCACAGGCATCTGTGGTACCTGTAAAAGTCAGTAAAAGGCTCATTTGCTTTTTGTTTTATTTGCATAAAGCTTTCTTCGGCCACAGGTATCTTGCTCCAGGCATGGCGAGCACAATTAGAGATGTTTAAATAGGTCTCTTCTGTATAGCCTAATTGTTGGGTGTATCTGCAGAAGGTCCAGTGCCTGAAAGTTGTTGAAATACCATTTGCATCTGAGCACTGGGTGCTAATTCAGCAGCCTGGAGGTGGCATTGCTCAGTATACTCTGCCATCCAGAAAACAGCCTGCCCTGGGGTCAATATTTCTCTGGCTAATGCCTTCCAGTCATTGGGACACAGAATGGACTTTGAGATGTTTTTGCATTGCTGTAGCACAAAGGGTGCAGCAGGACCATATTTAGAGGCAGCGTCTTCCAACTGTTGAAAAACCTTAAAAGGAAGAGGTTCATGCCACCTTCTCACCTGTCCAGGATTGAAAGGGTCGGGTTCTTCAATAACTGGGAAGAAATCCCAACCGTCTATCATTTCCCCTTCTTCTCGGGCCTTCTCCAGTGTCTTTTCCAATGCAGAGTGTTGGCGTGGCCTCAGCCTGTGTCCTGCCTCTATTTTACCTGGGCTTTCCTCAGGCAGTATGCTTGGTACTACTTTCTCCTCTATTGTAAGGGAGCTTTCACAACCATAATCCCTACTTAGACCACCTTCACTAGGAAGGGCATTTGGCCTGTTTGAATACAGGCAGGGAATGTAGGAACTTCCCTTCTCTCCCCAGCAAAGGCATCTTTCACTGGGTGGTAAGTTGTGAAATGGATGCCTGGGACTTCCTTGTCCTCAAGACAGGTCTTGTAAACCTCTCCTTCTCCTAGTATTATTTTGCTTATATATTGTCCTATCTTTACTCACTACTCTCTAAGCATCTGCCGATTCCCAGATATTGCGCAGTCACTTGGGAATCCTCTCCTGGAGTCTCTCTGCAAAGAGAGGTGTTCATACTCCATCTCTTTCAGGGCGCACTGGAGTCTGGTGTCCTTCTCACGGCCCCTAGGGTTCTCTTATTTGCCTTGTCCCACATTGTGGCGCCAGCTGTAACGCCACTTTTCTTAGTAGCCTGAGGGCCAACCTTAGGCGGTAGTCTCAGGAAGGATTGAGTCAAGAGAGAGGTGTACAGCAGCTGAACTTTATTGCATTGCTGTGTCCTTCCTTATGTACCCTATAGTCCTATATCTAGCATGGTTCTCACTTGCACTGGAGGGGAACTGACCCATGGGGGAGGAGATTGATCAGTGGAGGAGGAGCCAAGCCAGTTATTTCAGCTGCCACTCTTCAGGTGAGTAATTTCTCTAGAAACCTCCCTGTGAGCTTAGCAACTGAGCTGTGACCCTCAGCACCACAGGTGCTTTTTGACTCACACTGGATCCCTACAGATCCTGACCTTGGAAGCCTCAGAGGGGACAGAAGACCACCCAGTGCCTGAATAAGGATTCATAGAACTTTGACCTCACAGTGGGACTGAAAGAAGAAGAGGCCTAAAGAGATGATTCAAAAAAGAAAATGAGAGAAAAAAATATATCAGGGAAAAAATGAGGAGGAAGGAGAGGGAACTTATTATCTGGCATAGCTAGGGAATGTTGATGAAGAGTTTATAAATATAGAGGAGGGGATGGGGGAATGTGTGATATGAAGCTAACTTTCATCTGAATTGGATAAAGAAGGATTTAACATGGTTACACACACACACACTTACACTCACACTCTTAGTCTCTCTCTTCCTCTCTCTCCCACCTCTCTCCCTACCCTCCCTCTCTCTTTCTCTAGTATTTCTCTCTTTCTCTCTCCCATATCTCCCTCTCTTTCCCTCCACAAATACATTAACCTCAGCATGGAAATATCAGGATAGTAGGAGAAGGTATGGTTTAGCGGCAGGATAGTTAGGGTACAACTAAAACAAAATCTGGTGCAGCTGTGATTGATCAAGAAGAGGAAAGAAAGAAAAAGAATTTGAGAAGGGGGCTTGATGAGAGGAAAAGAACAGTGAAGTAGAGAGATGACTTTACTTATAGATCACTAAGTGTTTACCAAACTCTTCTTTTTACGATCTTCTTTGTAAGAGAGATTGAGGGGCAAAGAAAATAAAAAAAAAGACTAAGAGGACAGGATGGAAGGAATACAGAATTGATGATTTAACCACAAATATGAATGGGATGAAAACACCCACAAAATGGAAGATGGTACAAAGATAATTTAGATAGCAGAGTCCAACAAGTTGTTTACAAGAAACACATAGCCTTGTACAGAATTCTACTAAGGTGCTGGGTGAAAATTTAATAGTTTCATGTGAATTTACTTTAATTCTTTCAGGTGTATTTTGGAAAGTAAGGATAGCAATCCTGGTTTCAGAGAAAGCAAAAGTAAAAATAGTTAGGATCAAAAGAGACAAACAGGGAAAATTCTACTACAATTCAAGAGTAATGAGTCAATATCACTAAATATATGAACAGACACTTAGAGGTAACTGGTTCTTGCCTCTGGATAGAATGCTTGACATAGATACAGGAAGACTAGAATCCTCATCTGGCCATAGACACTCAATAACTATTTCCCCTTTGGTAAGTTCCTTAATGTCTGCTGGCCTCTGTTTCCTCATTTAGAAAATTGGGATAATAATATCACCTCCCTTTCAGGGTTGTAACGAGAGTGGAATAAAATAATATCTATAAAGCTCTTAGCACAGTTCTTGACTTGTGTTTGGTGCCTAATAGAGGTTTATTTCCTCCCTTCCTATCTGTCTAGCTGCACTGAATGGTATCACATCTGAATACTTCTAGTCAGGTAGGTGTTAGGTAGGTAGGTGGTGCAGTGAGTAGAATGTTGGAGGTAGGAAGACCTCAGTTCAAATCTAGCCTTAGGCATTTATTTACTGTGTGACTTTAGTAGGCTGGACACATAACCTCTATCTGCCTTAATTTCCTTATTTTAAAAACAATAGAATAAAAAGATTATACATTATGTTCACGTTATATATATTTTAGAAATGCTACATTCAATAAATGAAAATTTTTAAAATATAACTGACTATATTAAAGACAAAAATAATAAATTGACATAATTTTATTAATATAACTGATTTTTTTTGAGAAATTTCAGCATCCATGTACATTAAAAATCCATTGACACTTTTTATGTCAATATTAATACTTGTGTACTGCTTGACTCACAGGTTGTGTTGAAAAAGGTTCTTTTTTAGCCTTAAAGTGACATCTATATCTGTCTCTAAATATGTATATATTCTCATATGTATATAACATATATAATATATATTGTGGGCATGCTGTGGGGAGGGGGTTGACTTGGGCACCTCTGATAAGTTAAGTCTCCCCCAATTCACATGATGAGATTTCAAAATGTAAGGAGTAGGTAACCAACACAATGAAGTATTAAAAGGTGTCCCATTGATATTTCAGAAAGCTTGCATTCTTTGTTTGAGTGGCTCACACCTAGAGTGATGGATTCATTGATTATAAAGTATATGAAAGTGAGAGAGACTTATTTTTCATCCCCTTCGGTCTTTGTTGGGCCTCCTTAAAGGAAGTCTGAAGACACATTCTTATTTCTTTCCTCCATTGGGAACTGACAAGAAATGCTTCAGTCAACTTAAGGGAAGGCTGTGTCTCTGGTCTTAAAAGAATAACCAAGCCCATGGAAGGTAGTTCTTCTAACCTAGATGAGAACTAGATGAAAGAACCTCACTCATGAGAGAACATCAAAGCTCTCTGTGGTTCCTGCATTGCCCAGTTATAGTTACCATCCATGTATCTTAGCTTTTTCTCTCCTGCATTTTTTTTTTTTTTGGCAGTGGTGCTAGTTACAGCTGGCCGCTGTTGTGGCAGGAAATACAACAGTACTGCTGCTGTTGGTGGCATTCCCACCTTCCCTCTTGCCTGGTATTCTGCTCCTCTTACTCTCAGGTTATTTGTGTTCCAGCTTATGATGGCTAAGATTATTTCCAGGTTTGCAACATAGTTGTTAAGCTGCCATACCATCTGTCTGCCAGGCCACTTGCCTGCTTGCCCTGCATGAAATTTTTTTGAAATTCAGCTACACATTCTCAAGAGGAATGTGGGGTGGTGGCTTCCTTCCTTTTCATCAAGATAGGAAAGCTTACTTGTCAATCAAATTCTGGCTGCTTCAGCCTGTGTTAGTTTAAATTGCCTAAAGACTGAGGGGAGGAAAACTAGGTGATTTCCATTTTGACCAGCAGGTATGCATCTTGAGAATCCACACCTTCCTAGCATTCTGGAAGAGCATCTACCTTAGAGTCACTGGGAAACAATGAGAGTGTATTTGCCTCTTACTGAACCTCCATTTCTCCACAGAATTGAAATATTCTCTCTCTCTCTAATCATTTTTGTGGAGTTGGGGTGACTGAGATGAGTCTGAGATGTTTCCTCACCCAGATCTTTGTGCCTACATTGCAGGAAGCTCAGGGAGATGCGTAGCTACTGTTTACTTCTCCTCAGGAAGGTCAGGCCCTAAGGGCCAAGTTTCTTTTCTCACTTCCTTGTTTCTTCTAGGTTGCAGTATGATCTCCCTTTTCTCCTGCTCTTCAGTTTGGGGATCATTGATCCCCATGGGCTTAGGTTCCGGGACAGTAAACAGAAAACCACATAGGGATGGCTGCTAGCAGCTGTTACCTCTAATAGGGGCCCTGGGAGAGACACCCATGGGTGATGTGTATCTTATCTAAAGGTTGAAGTTTTCCCCATTCATTCTTTTTTTCCTCTATGTTTCACTCTGCCTCAAAATGTTTCTCTGATTTCTCCATTCTCTCCTTTTCTTTTTTCTTCATTCCCCCCTTCCTATATTTTTCTATGCCTGTTTAAATCTGTTGACTTTTCCAGTTACAATTAAGACTCAAAGACTGAGATTTCTTTTCCATAGAACTGAGGGCTTTGTGGGGACTACACTGGTGTTCTACACAGCACCTTGCTTCCTTCCTGGATCCCATTTTATTTCTGATGAATTAAAAAAATAATTATTTATGTTATAGTTTTCTCAGAAAGGACATTCTAATATCCCACTAATCACCCATTACAATATCCACACTTGGGAAGTTCTCATCTTCTCTAGCCTGCATCTTAATGTGTTTCTCTACTTCTTTTTTTCTTTGAGACTATTAACTACTCTCCCCTTTTCCTGCCCCCAGATGCAGATTTAGGGACATGCCTGATACTAATGGAACAGCAGTGTCTGAATTTATTTTGTTGGGATTCTCATATTTGGGGCGCTATCAGAGTGCCCTCTTTTGGGGAGTTCTCTTTGTCTACTTGGTCACCTTGCTGGGCAACTCCTTGATCATCACCCTTACCCTGCTGGACCCAACCCTGAGCACCCCCATGTACTTCTTCCTTCGACATCTCTCTATGATAGAAATCCTCTACACTACGACTATTGTGCCTAGGTTGCTGACTGATCTCCTCTTCTCCCATCCTCCCATGTCTTCTGCCAGCTGCTTCACACAGATGTATTTCTTTACCTTCCTTGGCATTGCTGAATGCTGCCTGCTCACTGCCATGGCCTATGACCGTTATGCTGCCATTTGCCAACCCCTCCATTATGCCATGCTGATGAGGCGGCAGGTATGTGTGGGTATGGTGGGTGCTTCCTATCTAATGGGCATCATCACAAGCTCCACCAACTCTATATTTATCTTTTCTTTGTCTTATCATGGCACCAACATTCTTCACCACTTCTTTTGTGACAATTTGCCTGTTTTGAGATTGGCAAGTGGAGACAGATTGTGGGGTGAGTTGAGTAATTTTGCTGGCACTGTGCTCTTTATCGTGACTCCCTTTGCACTGATTCTGTTTTCCTACGTTCGCATCGTCATCACCATCCTTGGGGTAGCCTCTGCTCAGGGTCGCCAAAAAGTCTTCTCCACTTGTTCTTCCCATTTACTGGTTGTCACGCTTTTCTTTGGGACTGCAACCCTAGCCTACATGAGACCTGGAGCCAATTATACTCAGGACATGGACCAAATCGTCTCCTTCATCTACACAGTTGTAACCCCCATGCTCAACCCTTTTATCTATACTCTGAGAAACAAGGAGGTGATAGGAGCCCTGAGGCGTAAGGTAACAAAGCACCTTTGAAGTCCTGCCTGGTCCAGTGGTTTTCTTGACTTCTGTTTTTGTCAGCTTCAGAGATACTACCTTACCTTTGTTTCTTTTATAAATTACATTTTATATATTCAACTACCAAGGATTTATTTGATCTTCTACCCCCTGCCTTCCACTAAAGTAAAACCAAAACCCTTATTTCAGTATATAATGAAAACAAATTCCTTTATTGGCATTGCCCAATAGTGAATACTACTGTGCGTGCTTAATGTTCTTCAACCTATGACCTTATGTTTGTAAAAGGAGGGGAGAGGCCCTGAACTCTTAGACATTTTTTATAGTAGGGAGATTCCTGGAGGATTCTGACTGAGATGGGCCTGGTCTTTCAGAAGGACATGCTTCCTTTTCTGAAGGTCCCAGGAATCTCCGTCAATTTTCATCTAAGATCCTGATCTGGCAGCTGTTTTCAGGTTTGTGCTTCAAGTGGAGGATGGATGACCACTTTTGGAGAGATATTGAGGCATGGGTTGGACTAGGTGGACTGGGAAGACAGTGTCTGAGGGGCATAAGCATGGGTATTGAAGTCTCCAAGCAGAAGATCAGTGGTTGGGGTGGAGGAGGAGGAGGCTGTGAGCTGGATAGTGCTCTCCTTAGGGTTATTTTCAACACTGAGATTCTATGATTTGGATTCTGTGATTTTATTGGGACTGTTGAGTATTTCTGTGTCTTCTGAGCCTAATGCTGCAGTTTGAGAGGGATTCCCATGGATTTGGGGACAGAGATATGAATGATTTAGTGTGATCATGATATGCCAGCTTTCATGTTACTTCAGATCCAAGGCCTCGGGACTCCTCTCTGCAGTAGAGCCTTGAAATGGAACCCTTCTCCTATGTGTTAAGGTAATCTGTTGTCTTTATTCAGTGCCAGTAGCTACTTTGGTGGTGAGAACTATCAGAGAATAAGTTCTATGAAAGCTTACCAATGGCAGGGAGTATTCAGATCAGTTTAACAAGCGTTCATTAACTGTTTACTATGTGGAAGGTATTGAACAAGGTGCTAGGACACAGAGATATAACAATGTCTACTTTGAGGAACTTAGATTTTACTGGAGGAGATGCAGAATATTATCTGGGGGAATTCTGAATTGTGAGTAGTTCCCAAGGCTTAGAAAAGAAACGATATAGCAGACAATAACCCTTAGCCATTTTTCTCTACTTTGCATTGAGTGCTGTGGATGTAGAAGGAGGCATGAGGGTAAATTTAAGGAAGAACTTTATGATAAGGTTAATTCCATCCACAAACTTACTGTAATTCACCTTTCCAGACTTATTACTCATCTGATTTTTTCCCACTCTTCTTGTTCTAGTTAAGTTGGCTGTTCAGTCTTCTATCTTTGTCTTTTCTGAATGTACTCCCATGTTGGAATCCACTTTGTTCTCTTCTCTTTCTTTTAGAATTCCAAGTTTTCTTCAAAACTCAGTTGAAGTTCCATTCCCTACATCATCTATTTCCTGATCTTTACAGCTGCTTGTGCTTTTGCCCTGGCCTCCAGTTTTCTTCCATTTTTTTTTGTAGATATGTACATTCTGTCTCCTTATAGAAACATAACATCCTTGTTGGCAGTGATTGTGTCATTTTTTTGTCTTTGTATCCCCAGCATTTGACACAGTGTCTGGCATGTAATAAGTACTTAATAATTTCTTGCTATTCCAGGTAAAGCTGGCCATGTGAAAGGTGCAGAGGACTCAAATATCTCCCACCTTTACTCAAATGATTAATAAGAGCACCAGATCAAGAATTAACCCCCACATCCAAAGTGATCCTTGAGTAAGCTAATCCATCTAGGCCAGGGTAAAATAAAAAGATGAGCAATAGCTAAGAGCCCTGGAAGAGGAAATAGTACAAAAGCTCTCAGCTCAGGGAGGTCCCAGAAGCTCCCTGACTAATTAAACTCCAGCAGTAGAGTGAATCAGTAATATGATCAGAGTTGTCTCCAGAGGGCACGGAAGAGGAAGGATCCTGACTTTGGAAGACTCAGAGGGGAGAGAAGACCATCCAGTGTTCCAATTAGGTCTAGCTACCTACAGAACTTTGACCTCATGCTGGGACTGAAAAAGGAAGAGCCCTAAAGAGATGATTTAAAAATCAAAGTAAGGAAAGGAAAATATATCAGGGAAAAAATCAGGAGAAAGTGGGAGGGAACTTATTATCAGGAGAAAGTGGGAGGGAACTTATTATCAGGCATTGCCAGTGGATGTTGATGAAGAGTTTATAAATATAGAGGAAGGGATTTGGGAATGTGTGATGTGAAGGTAGCTTTCATATGAACTGGACAGAAGAGAATTTAACATGGTTTCTCACACACACACACACACACAATTTTGGTGCACAAATACAGTAATCTCAGCACAGAAATATCAGGACAGTAGGAGCAAGGGTTGTTTAGAGTCAGGGTAGGTACAGTAAAACTAAAACAAAATCTGGTGTGGCTATGATCATTAAAGAAGAGAATATTAAGAGGAAAGAAAGAATATGAATTTGAGATGGGGACTTGATAAGAGTACAAGAAGAGCAGTGGTACAGAGAAATCACTTTAGTTATATATCACTAAGTGTTAACTGAACTCTTCTTTTTACCACTTTCTTTGTAAGGAAAGGGTGGGGGGCAAAGAAAAGAAAAAAAGGGCCAAGAGGACAGGATGGAAGGAAATACACAAATGATGATTGTAAGCACAAATGTGAATGGGATGAAGGTAACCACAGAATGGAAGATGGTAAGAATATAATTAAGAAAGCAGAGCTCAACAAGTTGTTTACAAGAAGAACATAGGCTTATACAGAATGCTACTAAGGTGCTGGGTGAAAATTTAATTCTGCTTCAGGTGAATTTAATTTAATTTAATTCTTTCAGGTTGTTGACTTCTAGAAAAGGTTTGGTTAAATGAGACAAACAAATAGTAATACAAAATTGCATTATTTATTCATTATTCCCTCAATGCTAGCATTAGTTGTGCTGGGAATGCAGGACTAAAGTCCTGACTAGTGAACAGAGGAATCGGAAAACTTTTAATGCATTTTTAGAACCATCCCAATTCAGGATGACCATGTCACAAAACTTTATAAATTCCATTTGTTACCATCTGTATGTGAAAAAGAGTTCCTTGGTTGTTAATGCAAATTGACAACAATCAGAGCAGGGTCTGTTTACATTTTACAGTCTGAGGATGCCTGTTTTGCTCTCATGTGGAGGAAGTCCCAAGATAAGGGGAATCAAGGTAGCACAATGAGAATATAGAACAATAAGTTAAAGCTGTAGCAGTTCCTATGCAGGCCTGGTCTGGACTCTTGGAAAGCTGCCTGCATCTGATGTCATCTTTTTCAGGTCAGATGTTCACTCAGGAGCAGGGATATTCACAAGCTGGCCTGACAGGGACTCCTAGAAACATGATTTGACACTGAAGACACATAGAGATGGTTCAGTTTCCCAGCCATGCAAGGCTAGGCTCAAACAATACAATAAAGTTTTCTTTGCAGTTACCAAATTGCATAATTACATTAAGTTAGGTACAGATTAACTTCTTAGGTGGCTTACAATATACTAGTTTTGGGAAGGGAGATTACATGTCATCAAGAAAACTTACACGTGAATCATACGAATTAACAGAGCTTTTTGAATCTCAGATGCCTCATGTAGTTACACAATTCATAAAGGGAGTTCTGCTCTTCTGATTCAGATCTAGAGGTTACCAGATAATTCTGACTTAATATAAATTAGTACAATCACTTAAAATTGGTTCCACATTTTTGAAACTTCAGAGAATTTTCAGTTTATTTATTGTTTGTTATTTCCTATCCTTACCTAAATCCTGTACCTGGTATAGAAATCCTTTAAAATGTGAAGATCTATCCATAAAATGAATTCATCTGCCTTTTAAAAATTATCAGACACTGTAATAAAGAGGAAACAATTTCACTTTTTCTACTATCTTATACATTTTTTTGCAAAAATCCAAACTTAAGATCTTATTACCAAACATGCTTAAAATTGAAATTTCCATAATAGAAAATTTTGGAAACTGATCTTATACATCTGTATATAGTTCTTAGAGGAATCAATCTGATCCTGTTGCTTTCCTTAAAATTTCAAATTGGAATTCATTAAACTAAGTTAGCATCCTTGAGTAACATAAATTCTCAAAGTATTATTACAGATTAAATTCCTAGATACTTGCAGAATTCCTAGATATCACAAAGTTTAGTCTTAAGCAGTTTGCATAACTTTCTGACTAGTGTTAATTCTAAATAGAAAAAATATTAGATTTTCCAATAAGCTAACACAAAAGAGCTCATATCTTTTACTGACTACTTGCTCTGATCATAGAAATTTCCTACAGAAGGAAAAAATCAGGGATACATGAAATTCCAAATATGAAAGAATAAAACATCCGTAGCTCTGTTTAAATTCAGACAGAGTGACAGTTAGTCAACCATGCAGTATCTGTTCCACCTCATAGGTAGACTCAGGAAATTCAGGAGGAGAACATCCATTTTCAAAGGAACATCATGGGTAAACTGAGCCAGAATGAGTTCCATCCCAGACTGAGGCTGAGATTGACCCTTCAGCTTTCCCCAAATGTAGGAAATGTACTGTTAACAGTACAGGATCAGATTCCCTCTGAGTAGCTTGTGGCATTCCTCCCAGATACTGATTTAAGGCAGACAATTATATCCAAATTCAAACTCAAAACAAAACTAATTATGGTCCCAAGTGCTTTTTACCTTAAACACCAATTTTCATCAATCATGACTTAAAGCCAGTTTTAGTTTTCATGGAGCTGCAATAAGCAAAAAAGATTTGCTAAGTCTCTCATATGAAAGGGGTTTCATTTAGAACCTTTCTTTCTGAAATGTATCCTGGTGTAAAAGCTAATGGTTAGCAATTCCTTCTACTTATTTCACATAAACTTGCAACTTCTCAACAAGTCAGCTTCATTGTTTAGGAATTACAGATCACAAACAAGTTCCTTTTCTGTGACTGATAGCCTTTACAGATAGTAAAACCATATCCCTATATATATTTTTTTTCTTTCAGAGCTTTTCATTAGCTCAATAAAAGTTCTACAAAACACATTTCCAAGTCACCTTGCACAGAGAATCATTCATTTCATCATGTACAGTGTGGAAACTAGAACTATATATTTCCATAATAGCCAAAATCTTAAATGAAATATCGCAGTATTATTACTTGTTTGTAACCCAAATATAATAGTTTTAAATGATCAAATTTTATAACATAAAAACCCAATATGCATACAACAAAATCCAAATTAAAAATTGCTGTGATACCTTTCCTACTTCAAAATGTTTTTTTTTCCAAATTTCACTAGCTAAGCAGACTTTTAGAAACTGAATACAATTTTAGAAAAATGGCAACAACATAAAAATGAATTTCAAGTGACATCATATGACTTATAGAATAATTGATTTTATTAGTCCTGGTATTCAAAAACCAACTTCAAAGTTAGAGAGATAATAATGTTGTATTCAACACATGCCAGTTCGTATATTAAACAGTTTACAATAATTATACCATCTAAATCCCATAACACTATTATTTTTCATTTTACAAATTCAGGAAACACGTCAAACACAGATATTCAAGATCTGACTGGGCAGGAGTGGATGGGGGTTAAATCCTGCAACTTTTTGCTTGGTGATATTCCATGATAGGGAAGGTTGGAGGTTATTGATAGAATAGGAAAGATAGAAGGTCTGGTCCCCTTTCCCCCCTCCCACCTCCTTCCTGGCCATGGGCTAAGCCAGAGTTAGCATCAATGACCTCAGATTTACCCTCAATAGCTAGGGTCTGAGGGCTTTGCCCATTAAGGGAAGGGAGAGGCCAGGGAGTCAACAGGGTAGGTAGAGCAAAGTTGCTCACCTCAGAATGTCCAGTGGAAGGGAGGGAGGGAGAAGGTGAGGAATGGGGTGGGGGTAGGGAAGGAGGAAAACCAGGGCAGGTAAAGGAAAGTGGCACAGCACAGCTCCCCATCTGAAGATTAAACAGGTAAAGAATAGGTTCGGGAGAGCAGAGGTTAGAGGTAAAAAGAATGGACTTGGGCTATTCAAGTACTACTGGGGTTGGTGCTGAATCCAAAATTCAAAAACCTTAAGGAAAAGGCTGCTCCTGTCTTTGTTCTTACCCAGCCTTCAAAAATGAAAACATTCCCTTTGCTGTTTAGAAGTTTGTTGGCTTTTAAACTTAACTGGATTTTAAGATAAAGTAACTTTGACAGGTCAAAGGAGCCCCATCTTGGCCAACATAATTTGGGGTTATCCTCAATTAATTGAGGCATGAGTTTTTATGGGCAGATTTCTAATTTTAGTATTGGATTGACCCATGGTTAAAGTATCTCCAGAGGGGATCTAGTTAATACAGAGAGATCCCAGGGCTAGCTTTAAGGGAATTTTGGATTTCAACCAAACTAGTGGGAAGTTCGTTGGATGCTGGGAGTAGAAGAACTTACCATCATCAAGGTTGAGATTCAAGGAAGAATGAATCCTGAGGTGCCTGAATCACTAACTTTGATGAAGTGAGGTGCTATTCAACTATTCGGCAGTTCCAATCTGATGTCATGGCACCATTACTGTTGACTTCTAGAAAAGATTTGGTTAAAGGAGACAAATAAATAGTAACACAAAATTACATTATTTATTCTTTATTCCCTTAAGGCTAGCATTACTTGTGCAAGGCATGCAGGACTAAAGTCATGACTGGTGAACAGAGGAGTAAGATTTTTTATACATTTTTAGAACCATCCCAATTCAGGATGACCATGTCACAAAACACTAGGACTTCCATTTGTTACCACTGTATGTGAACAAGAGTTCCTTGATCCATCCTGCCCTACCAGAAAGTCGGAGGGGTAATGGGGGAGGACATAGGAAGGAGCAGATTGGGGGAAGGGCTATACAGTAGGATGGCTGTTTTGAGGTGGTGGGTAGGGGAAAGATGGGGAGAAAATTTGTAACTCAAAATTTTGTGGAAATGAGTGATGTAAACAAAAAATAAATTTTCAATAAAAATTAAAAATAAAAAAATAAAACAAAATAAAAAGAAAAATTGTTCCTTGCTTGTAAATGCAAACTGACAACAACCAGAGTAGGGTCTATTTAGATTTTATAGTCTCAGGATGCCTGTTTTGCTCTCATGTGGAGGAAGTCCCAAGATAAGGGGAATCACACCTCTGGTCTTTGAAGTTGCTAACACAGGAAAAGGCATTTTTTAAATCAATCAGAGCAGTTTGTTTGATTAATTCAGCCTTTGGCCAAAATATGATTTTTAATGATTTTCAAGGTGTATTTTGAAAAGCAAGGATAGCAATCCTGGTATCAGAGAAAGCAACAGTAAAAATAATTAGGATCAAAAGAGAGAAACAGGGAAAATTCATTCTACTATAATTCAAGACTAATGAATAAATATCACTATTTAATATATGAAAAGTCACGTAGAGGTAGCTAGTTGGTTTCTTTTGATAACATGCTTGACTTGGAGTCAGGAAGACTAGAGTCCAAATCTGGCCATAGATACTCACTAACTATGTCAGCTTTTGTAAGTTTCTTTCTTTTTAAAAAATTATTATTTTTAAAAATTTTAAAAATTTTTTGCTTTTTAGAGGGGAGGGCAGGGCAATTGGGGTTAAGTGACTTGCCCAAGGTCACATGGCTAGTACACGTTAAGTGTCTGAGGTCAAATTTGAATTCAGGTCCTCCTGAATTCAGACCTAGTGCTCTATTCACTGTGCCACCTAGCCACCCCTTTGGTAAGTTTCTTAATGTCTACTTGCCTCTGTTTTATCATTTATAAAATTGGGATAATAATATCATTGACCTTTCAGAATTTTTATGAGATTATGAATGAAATAACATCTGGAAAGGGCTTAGCACCGTTCTCAACTTGTGACTAGTGTCTAATAAAGGTTTATTTCCTCCCTTCCTATCTATTTAGCTGCATTGAATGGTATAGCATCTGGATATTTCTAGACAAGTAGGTGTTAGGTAGGCAGGTGGTACAGTAAATAGAGTGTTGGAACCAGGAAGACCTCAGTTCAAATCTAGCCTTAGGCATTTATTTGCTGTGTGACCTTAGGCTAGTCACTTAACCTCTGTCTGCCTTAGTTTCCTTATTTTAAAAATGATAGAGTAAAAAGATTATACACTATGTTCAGATTATATTTATTTTAGATCTACTATGTTGAATACATGAAAAATTATTCACATAACTGACTATATTAACAAAAAATAATAAATTGACAATTTTATTAATATAACTGAATTTTTTGAGAAATTTCAACATCCATGTACATTAAAAATCCATTGATGTTGCCCAGTTATAGTTACTGTCCTTGTCTTAGTATCTCAGCTTTGTTTCCCCTGAAATGTTTTTGGAAGTGGTGCTAGTTACAGCTGGCAGCTGTTGTGGCAGGAAATACAACAGTACTGCTGCGGGTGGTATTCCCACTTTCCCTCTTGCCTGGTATTCTGCTCCTCTTACTCTCAGGTAACTTGTGTTCCAGTTTATGATGGCTAAGATTATTTCAAGGTTCCCAGCATAGTTGCTAAGCTGCAATAACATCTGTCTGCCAGACTACTTGCCTGCTTGCCCTGCATAAAAATTTTCAAAGTCAGCTTCACATTCATAAGACCAAAGTGGGATGATGGCTTCCTTCCTTCGCATCAACATAGGAAAGCTTACTTTTCAATTAAATTCTGGCTGTTTCAGTCTGTGTTAGTTTAAATTGCCTAAAGACCGAGGGGAGGAAAACTAGGTGATTTCCATGTTGACCAGCAGGCATGCATCTTGAGAATCCACATCGTGCTAGTCCTGGAAGAGCATCACTGGGAAACAATGAGAGTGTATTTGCCTCTTTCTGAACCTCCATTTCTCCACAGAATTGAAATATTCTCTCTCTCTCTCTAATCATTTTTGTGGAGTTGGGGTGACTGAGATGAGTCTGAGATGTTTCCTGACCCAGATGTTTGTACCTTCATTGTAGGAAGCTCAGGGAATAGAAGGAGCTGGGGAGCTACTGTTTACTTCTTCTTAGGAAGGTCAAGTCTTAAGGGCCAAGTTTCCCTATCACTTCCTTGTTTCTTGTAGATTATAGTCTAATCTCCTTCTTTTGTGCTCTCCACTTTGGGGATCATGGATCCCCATGGGCTTAGGCTCAGGGACCGTTAACCAGAAAACCACATGGGAATGGCCACTAGCAGCTGCAACCTCTAATAGGGGCTCTGGGAGGGACACCCATGGGTGATTCATATTTTATTTAAAGGTTAAAGTTTCCCTCATTCTTTCTTTTTTTTCTCCTACGTTTCACTCTCTCTGCCTCAACATATTCCTCTGATCTCTCCATTCTCTCTCTCCTTTTCTTTTTTCTTTGTTCCCCCATCCCATAACATTTCTTTATGCCTGCCTTTATCTGTTGACTTTTTCAGTTACTTTAAGACTCAAAGACTGAGTTTTCTGCCCATAGAACTGAGGGCTTTGTGAGGTTGAAGGGACTACACTGATGTTCTACACAGCACCTTGCTTCCTGTCTGGATCCCATTTTATTTCTGATGAATTAAAAAATAATTATTTATGTTATAGTTTTCTCAGAAAGGACATTCCAATACCCCTCTGTTCATTCATCACAGTCTCCACACTTGGAAAGTTCTTGTCTTCTCTAGCCTGCATCCAAATGTAGCAGTTTGTCTACTTCTTTTTTTCTTTAGAACTATTAACTATTCTCCCCTGTTCCTGTCCTTAGATGAAGATTTAGGGACATGCCTGATACTAATGGAACAGCAGTGTCTGAATTTATTTTGTTGGGATTCTCATATTTGGGGCCCTACCAGAGTGCCCTCTTTTGGGGAGTTCTGTTTGTCTACTCGGTCACCTTGCTGGGCAACTCTTTGATCATCACCCTTACCCTGCTGGACCCAGCCCTGAGCACCCCTATGTACTTCTTCCTTCGACATCTCTCTACGATAGAAATCCTCTATACTACAAGTATTGTGCCTAGGTTGCTGACTGATCTCCTCTTCTCCCATCCTCCCATGTCTGCTGCCAGCTGCTTCACACAGATGTATTTCTTTATGGTCTTTGGCATTGCTGAATGCTGCCTGCTCACTGCCATGGCCTATGACCGTTATGCTGCCATTTGCCATCCCCTGCATTATGCCATGCTGATGAAGCAGCAGGTATGTGTGGGTATGGTGGGTGCTTCCTATCTAATGGGCATCATCACAAGCACCACCAACTCT
>CM053597.1:211863766-211926672 GCA_028646575.1 Pseudocheirus occidentalis | reverse complement strand
CATGCCAATATGGAAAAACAATAATAGTGACTTATGAAACTTTTCTTAGTATGAGGATAGGTGAAGGGAATACAAATGTATATATATATATATATGTAAAAAAAAAAACAATGAGAGTTTAGTGATAAGTAGTGGAAAAAATGGTGTCAAAAGAACTTTGCAACAATGTAACAGGGGTAATGGAAAAACTTTGCACATAAAACAATAGCTTAAGATGGGAGCTTGGGCACAAGCACCTTATCCTTCTCCCCTTGAATGAATGGGGCTCATAATCTTGGGTTAAGGGGTGTAGATCTCTTCTCCAAAGCTACTTCAAGCTGAAATTGGATGTAGAGCTGTCCCTGCCCCCCCAAGAGGTCTCATTCAAGAGTTCAGTTCTTTAGCTGGCATCTAGAGCTCAGTTGGCGCCAGGTCCAGAGGTGGCACATCACAGTCATGGACAGGGGGGTGACATCCAGCTTAAGCAATCAAGCATCTGCAGGTGGAGGGTACCAAACCTGCAGAAAACAAATCTCACAAACAAGTTTAACAGACAAAAAGCCAAAAAGAGACAAATATAGGGTCAGCCATGCCTCTGGAGTCCATGAACTCATTATCATAAACTCATTCACAGGAAATTATATGACATCGTCCTCCTTGCTCTATTCCAATGACTTGATACACTGACACAAGTTCAACATATTGACCACTTCCACCTATCCCAGCACGTTCTTTAATCTGAGTCCCCGTGAAGGTGTGACAAACTTGGATACAGTAGTTCAGTGATTCGGGAGCATCTGTAGGAGCAGTTCTCACTTCTCTATTCCGCCTAATACATTTTGTATAGTTCATTAGTTAGAATACCATAAATTTTTCTAAAATCAACTCCTGCTCTCAATAGAGCAATAAGCAGTTCTTTTCTTGGCAATCTCTTCTGACTTTGAATCCACCAGCTATTTACTCTTCTCTCTCCCCTTCTCCTAAGTCACTTAGCTGTGAAATCTTATCCAGTACCTTTGAACAGAGAGGGTGCCCTAGTTCACCAATTAATAGAGTCAGAAATAGGTGCTTATAAGCAGGAGCAGCTGTCTTCACCATATTTCTATGAGGAACTGTTAAGGGGATTTCATCTCCAGCCATGATAGCACTTTTCATTACTTCTTCTTTCTACTTTCTCATATAGTCTCTAAGTGAGTACCAGGGTCTGTCTCCACTAAGACACATAGAATCAGTGGGATACATTCTATTGCATCCATCAGCTACAGATTGGTCATATTGGTACCTCCTGCCAAATGAAAGTCTCTAATAGCTTGCCTGATTCTAGTGAATACTTATAAATTTCAAGCAGTCCACTCTATCACTATCCCAGCAGCTCCTTCATCACTGAGTCTTACCATCCAAGGCACTAAGGATTCTCCCACCCTTTGGGCAAATCTGCTCAAAATATCATTAATCTCCTGTTAAGTGAAATTGTCAAGTATCTCCTTAAACACTGCTTTGCCCTCCTGGGCTCTCCTGCCTTTTTTTCAACATGTAGGGCCTTCTGCCTCTGTAAAAGCTTTGCCATGAAACAATGTATCACTTTGTATTATATCACTTGCTCCCAACCTTCTTTTGGGAGTTGTTGTCATAGCAACTAGGCTCAGACTCTACCAAAGCTATAGGAACTTGCCTCCTGTTACTTTTTTGCTTCTTTTTCTGAGCCAAATTTACAACAGCCCTCCCTGCTTCCAGAGACGCTCCAGTATTCTCTCCTTCCACCTGAGACTCCCAGGTTGCTCTTCTAAAAGGGGGGAGGGGGGAGAAGGGGTGCAAATGCTGGCACTTAGCCAGCTCTTGCAACAGCTTGTCTCTGCTTTTTATACACAATATGGTAGCCTGTTAGTAAAACCCAGCCCCTTCTACTCACTTCTTCCAGCTCTCTCCCAGGTTTACCCTGGACTAGATGGATCAGCTTACTGAAGGATCACTTTGGATGTGGGGGTTAATGCTTGATCTGATGCTCTTGTTGAATCATTTGAGTAAAGGTGGAAGAATTGGGTCCTTTGTACCTTTCATATGGCCATCTTTATCTGGAATAGCAAGAAATTATTAAGTACTTACTATATGCCAGACACTGTGTCAAATGCTGAGGATACAGAGACAAAAAATGTCACAAGCCCTGCCAATGAGGATGTTATGTTTCTATAAGGAGACAGAATGTACATGTATACAAAAAAAATAGAAGTAAATTTGGGGGGTCAGGGAAAAGGCACTGGCAGCTAGAAAGATCAGGAAATAGGTGATGTAGGAAATGGAATTTCAACTAAGTTTTAAAGGAAAATAAGGAATTCTAAAAGATGGGGATGAGAACAAAGTACATTCCAACATGGGAGTACATGCTGAGAAAACAAAGATAGGAGACAAAACAGCCAATGTAACTGGAACAAGGTGGGAGGAAAAAAATGAAATTAGTAATAAGTCCGGAAAGGTGAATTGCAGTCAGCTTGTGGAGGGAATGAACCTTCTTCACATAAAGTTCTTCCTTGATTTTAGCCTCATGCCTCCTTCTACACCCACAGTACCCAATCGAAAGCAGAGAGAAATGGCTAAGAGGGTTCTTGTCTTCCCTATCATCTCCTTTCTGTGCCTTCACAATTCAGGATTCCCCCAGATAATAACTGGAAACCACCTAGCACATGATAGATGCTTTTAAAATGCTCATACTTTTCCCTCTGCAATAAGCCAAACTGTTGTCAAAATCAAACAACATATTTCATTTACCTTCACAGTGTGACAAAGGCTGCCCAGTGCTTATACATGTGGGCAGTATTGTTCTGATCTTCTGGTTGCCTTCTCTGGCTCTGTAATTAACAACTATTCACATGTGCTAACAACTAGCATTACTTGTTCCAAGTTCACCATCAACAAGACCTGGCCATACTAGAAGAGACAGAGTTGTCCTTGGTCCCCTTCGGACAGTAGATCAAAGGCATTCCAAGTCAAGGATCAAGGTGGGAGGCACAGCACAATTATCAAAAGAAGAAAGAAATTAAATTATCCATTTAAGTCCTACTATGTGCCAGTAACTGTGTTAAGAATTATAGACATAAAAACAAAAATGAAACAGTCTCTATATTTAAGAATCCTACATTCTTCTAAGGTAAAACAGCATGTACACAGATAAGAAAATACATGTATATAGAAAGCAGTTTCAAGGCAACAATATTAATGACTGGGATGGAGAAAGATTGGTAAAGATTTTGTGGAATACATCATTACACTCAAGCTAATCCTTGTAGAGAGCTAAGAGATGTGAGTGAGGAAACAGTCTGTAAAGGGGCAGAAAAGTAGGGGCTGTTTGGGGAAAAGAGAATCTGTTTGGCTAGAACAGAGTACATGGTGGGGAGCAAAAGTCTAGAAAAAGAGATTGGAGTCAGATTGTGAATGGCTCTAAATACCAAACACAAGATTTTATCCTGGAAATAAAAGGGAAACACTAAAGGTTCTTAAATAGAGGAGTGATATAATCAAACCTGTGCCTGCGGGCAGCTAGAAGGCTAGAGCAGCTAGTGGATAGAGCTCGGGATCTGGAGTCAGGAAAACCTGAGTTCAAATGTGGTCTCAGACATTAACAGCTTTGTGACCCTCGGCAAGTCACTTAACCCTAATTGCCAGAAAAAGAAAAAAGAAACAACCTGTTAACTTAGCAACTTAATATTACTATTATTAATATTAATTAACCTTAATTAATATTAATGATGTTGACTTAATAAGTGGATTCAGGATGGGAGAGACTGAAAACAGGGAAATTGGATAACTACTGTGACAATCCACACAAGAGGTGTGGAGGGCTTGAATTAGAGAAAAGTAAGTGGGGAGGGAAAGGCGTGGATATACGAAATATCCTGGAGATAGAATCAGTTCTGGTGATTGATTGGATATGAGGCACAAAGTGGAGGAAAGGGCTAAGGCTGCCTCGGAGGTTTCACACCAAGAAGGATGATGCCGCCCTGAACAAAAACCGGAAGTTAGGAAGAAACGGGGGTTTAGAAGAATAGAAAACGAATTCTGATGTGGATTTGTTGACTTGAATTTGGGGTGCCTGGGGGCATTCAAATGCAGATTTCCAAGGGCAGAAGGAAGAGTGGTGGGATTAGGGATGATCATTGATCTCTCCGGAGTTTGTGAGCAGAAAGAGCAGAAAGGCGAGGGAAGGCTCGCGGCAGACGCCTGAGGGGCGCCCATAGCTAGGGGAGAGGCGTGCATGACGAGGCCGGAGATATAAGAAGAAGCGATCAGCGCGATCTGCTCCCTAGAACAGAGTAGGCAGGAGGGCGTAGTCAGAGGCATCCAAAGCTGGGGAGAAGACAAGGAAGACGAAGACACTTGGTAGCCTTGGAGAAAGCGGTTTCAGTGGAATACTGGAGACAGAGTTTGGCCTTAAGGCAGGGGGCGCCCCGCTGGGGCTGCGTGCCCACTCTCGCCTCCACCCGCCGCGCTCTCGCGGGCCCGCACGCACCGCCTCCACCCGCCCCTTCCGTGTCCTTCGGGGGCGGGGCGGGCTGCCTCACGCGCGGCCGTATGGGAGCGCACGCCGGGGGCGGGCCGCCTCACGCGCCTCTGACCTCACTCGCCTGCGCCGGAACTAGCCGCGAATCTCTGCAGGGCCCGGCGCTCAGGCCGAGGGTCTGTGTCGGGTGCTGCCGGCTGTGGCCCCTGAAGCGATTGCGGGCGCCGGGGAGATGCGGGCCGGCAAGACCTTCCGCAGGCGCCGCGCCGACTCAGAGTCGGAGTCGGACGAGCAGGACAGTGAGGAGGTCCGGTTGAAACTGGAGGAAACCAAAGAGGTTCAGAGCTTGCGGAGACGCCCTAATGGGGTGAGTGCCGTAGCCCTCCTGGTTGGGGAGAAAGTGCAGGAAAAGGCAGCGCTAGTGGACGATCCCTTTAAGGTCAAGACCGGTGGCATGGTGGACATGAAGAAACTTAAGGAGAGAAGCAAGGACAGAATTAACGAAGAGGAGGACCTCAACTTAGGAACGTCCTTTTCAGCAGAAACCAACCGAAGGGATGAAGATGCTGACATGATGAAGTACATCGAGACTGAATTAAAAAAGAGGAAAGGAATCGTGGAAAACGAGGAGCAGAAGGTAAAATCCAAGAACGCCGAGGACTGTCTCTATGAGCTCCCCGAGAGCATCCGAGTGTCCTCGGCCAAGAAGACCGAAGAGATGCTGTCCAACCAGATGCTGAGCGGCATCCCGGAGGTGGACTTGGGCATCGATGCGAAAATAAAAAACATCATTTCAACAGAGGATGCCAAGGCTCGTCTGCTGGCTGAGCAACAGAACAAAAAGAAAGACAGTGAGACCTCCTTTGTTCCGACTAACATGGCTGTGAACTACGTGCAGCACAACCGATTTTATCACGAAGAGCTGCACGCCCCAATCCGGAGGCACAAAGAGGAGCCAAAACCGCGACCCCTCAGGGTGGGAGACACTGAGAAGCCAGAAGCCGAGAGGTCTCCTCCAAATCGAAAGCGCCCCCCCAACGAAAAGGCAACCGATGATTATCATTATGAGAAGTTTAGGAAAATGAACAGACGCTATTGAAATCATCTCAGCCACTGAAAAGTGGGGAGGGGTTTTTTGCAGAGAATTTATTTTTTTTTTTTGTCAAGCACAAGGTGCAATGTAAAAATCACAAAAATTAAAGTTTCTTTTTTTTAAAAAGTGAGGCTGTGAGGAAGTAAAGGCAACAAGTAAAGACTTTTCTAGGAGTTCCTCAAAGGCAGAAGAGACACAGTATTGTAGTTGGGAAAGATGCCATAATAAATAAACTTTTTTTAAAGGTGGAAGAGTTCTAAGCATCTTTGAATACAGCAAGGAAGGAAAGTAGTTTTTTGTTTGTTTTTTTAATTGAAGATTAGAGAGAAAGTATAATCAAAAAGTAAGCTCCCATTTGAGTTTGGAGGGGATGTGATCAAGGGCAAAAGAAAGGGTTAACCTTAACAGAAATCACTTTACCTCTGAGACTGCAACAAAAAAGGGAAGAATGAAAGATGTTGTTAAGGGTATTTGAGATGTGGAATTGAGGAAAGGGAGCTCATGATAATAACCTCTATTTTATTAGTAAAATATTTTTTAAAAATCTGAGGAGGATGGTGGCATTAGTGACTTAAGAAATAAGAAAATGCTTGGAATAAAAAAGTACACCAAGGAATCAATCAGGGGAGATTAAAAAGATAACCAGGCAAGCATAGGATATAGGCAGCTAAGATATAATAATGATAATAAACATATAGTGCTTACTTTGTCCTGGGAACTGGGCTAGTCACTTTACAATTATCTCACAACAAACTTGAGAAGTAGGTGCTAATGTAATCTCCATTTTACATAGTAGGAAACTGAAAATGAGAGAAGTGAAATGACTTGGTCTGGGTCATTCCCTAGCAAGTGTCTGAGTTCACATATGAATTCAGATCTTGCTGAAGCCAGGCCCAGACTTCTATCCACTGTTCCATCTATCTGCCACATTTGTACTAAATCCATTCAGTAGGGTTAGATTTAAGGGTAAAGGAAAACGTGAAATTGAACAACTTAACTAGAGCTTAAAGTGTGTGAAGGGAGAGTCCAAAGCCAGGCCACTGGTGGTGGACTAGGGAAGCAGTGAAGGTTGGAATGACTTGAGAACTGCCCTGAAAACAGAGACTAGATTTAAGAGGGCTGTCTGGTTTGTACAGGGAGAATTTGTGAATGATGAGATCAGAGATATCAAAGGACAAGTGACTACCATCCATATGTGTGAGAGACAGACATGGAAAGAAAGTGAGGTCATGCTTCTTAAGGAGTCAATGAACTAGGAAGCCAGAGTGTTGGAGGGATATAAACAGTCATATTGGAAGTCCCCAGAAGGGGCAGCTAGATGGTACAGTGGATAGAACACTGGCCATGGAAGCAAGGAAGATCTGAGTTTGAAAGTCCACAAACACTCACTAGCTATGTGACCCTAGGAAAGTCACTTAACCCAATTGCTCCCAAAAAGAAATGAAGTCTGTGAGGCTGACAAATAATCTGAGAGGTCAGTAAATACCACCAGAATCTCACTAGGGTAGTATATTTAGATAGGGCAAAGTGATGGGGTTTCAGTCAGATCTGCTGATACTAGAACCAAGGGAACTAGACACAGGTTGTGGATCCATCCAAACTCAGAATAGGACTCAGAACTTCATGGAGTTAATGATTCCAAAAGGACAGACCTGGGCAGGAAATACTGGTTTCATAGTGATGATGGAGATCAGAGCAGTTGGACAGAAGCAGCTATAAGTAAGAACAAACTAAACAAGATTTATCTCCTAATTTAGATCAAGCCCAATGCTGCATCTCCTCCAATAAAATCTAAGCTCCTTAAAGGAGACCTTACATTTGCCTCTGTGTCCTCAGCACTTTGCACAATGTCTTACACTTAGTAAGCACTTAATGAATGCTTATTAAACTGATCTGAATGCTCCCTGTCACTGGTAAACTTTTATAGAACTTATTCTCTGATAGTTCTGACCACCAAAGTAGTTGCTGGCATTAAATATAGCTAATGAAATGGCTTGCCACAGAAGAAAAGGGCTCCATTTTAAGGCTCTAGTGAGGGGAGGAGCCCCAAGCCCTCAAGTAATGGTGCTTGAGTTGTGTCAAAGCTGCTATATCATAATCACACTAAATCATTCACATTGCATTCATTAATCCATGTGAATGCCTCTCAAACTGCAGCACTAGGTACAGAACATACTTAAATACTCAACACCCCCAAATAATATCACAGAATATTGGTGTTAAAAGGAGGGCAGCGTCCAGCTCACAGCCTCCTCCACCCTACCCACTCACTGCCCTTCTACTTGGAGACTTCAATATACATATTTATGTCCCTCAGACACTGACTTCCTAGTCCATCTAGTCCAACCCATACCTAAATGTCCCTCCAAAAGTGATCATCCAGTCTCCACTTGAAGCACAAACCTGAAAACAGCTGCCAGATCAGAATCTTAGATGGAAATGAAGAGATTCCAGGGACCTTCAGAAAAGGAAGGATGTCCTTCTGAAAGACCAGGCCCATCTCACCCAGAATCCTCCAGGAATCTCCCTACCATGCAAAAGATGTAAGGGTACAGACCACCCTCTTCTTTTACAAAGATCAAGTCATAGTGATGCACAATTTGCAGAATGAGACATACATTGGGGCAAATTTGATTTAGGAATTTGTTTTCTGTGATTATAAAGACTGCAACAAGGATTTTTTTTTCTTTTCCTTTAATGAAAGGCAGAGCAGGGGTGCGGGTAGGGGGAAGGAGAACAAATAAATGAAAAACATAAAATTTATTTTAAAGAAAAAATAAAGACACAAAGTGTCTCTCAACTCACCAAAAAGGAAGCCAAGCAAACCCCTGGACCAGGCAAAGTCTTCAAAGGTGTTTTGTTACCTTGTGCCTCAGGGCCCCCATCACCTCCTTATTCCTCAGGCTATAAATAAAAGGGTTGAGCATGGGAGTTACAACTGTGTAGAAAAGGGAGACAACTTGGTCCATGTCCTGAGTATCACTGCTTCCAGGTCTCATGTAGGCTAGGGTCGCAGTCCCAAAGAAGAGTGTGACAACCATAAGATGGGAAGAGCAAGTGGAGAAGACTTTTTGGCGGCCCTGAGCAGTGGCTACCCCAAGGATGGTGATGAGGATGCGAACATAGGAAAACAGAATCAGTGCAAAGGGGGTACAGTGACAGCAAGATTCCCAACTTCACCCCAGAACGTATCTCCACTTGCCAGTCTCAAAACGGGCAAAATGTCACACAGGAAGTGGCGAATAATGTTGGTGCCATGAAAGGGCAAAGTAAAAATGCATACAGAGTGAGTGGTGCCTGTGATGATGCCCATTAGATAGGAAGCACCCACCATACCCACACACACCTGCTGCTTCATCAGCATGGCATAATGCAGGGGCTGACAAATAGCAGCATAACGGTCATAGGACATAGCAGTGAGCAGGCAACATTCAGCAACACCAGAGAAAGAAAAGAAATACATCTGGGTGAAGCAGCTGGCAGGAGACATGGCAGGATGGGAGAAGAAGAGATCAGTCAGCATCCTAGGCACAATACTCGTAGTATAGAGGATCTCTATCATAGAGAGATGCCGAAGGAAGAAGTACATGGGGGTGCTCAGGGCTTGGTCCAGCAGAGTAAGGGTGATGATCAGGGAGTTGCCCAGCAAGGTGACCAAGTAGACAAAGAGCACTCCCCAAAATAGAGTACTCTGGTGGGGCCCCAAATAGGAAAAGCCCAACAAAATAAACTCAGTCACTGCTGTTCCATTAGCATCAGTCATGTTCCTAAATCTGCATCTGGGGACAGGACCAAAGGAGAGTAATTAATAGTCTCAAAGAAAAGAAAGGAATACACAAACTGCTACATTAAAATCCAGGCTAGAGAAGACAGGAAGTTCCCAGGTGTGGAGATTGTGGTGGATGAGCAGTGGTATATTAGAATGTCATTTCTGAGAAAACTATAACAGAAATGTTTTTTTTAACTTATCAAAAGTAAAATGTAAACTCTAGCCTGAAAGCAGATTGCCGTATAGAACATCAGCATGGTCCCTTCCACCTTGCAAAGCCCTCAGTTCTATGGGCAGAAACTTCAGTCTTTGAGTCTTAAAGGTAGCTGAAGATATGAACAGATATAGGCAGACACAGGGAAATATTATGGTGGGAGGGGGAGAGAGAACAGAAGAGGAGAATGAGAGAATGGAGAGAGCAGAGGAACACTTTGAAGGCAGACAGAGTGAAACAAAAGAAAAAGAGAAAGAATGGGGGAAACTTTAACCTTCAGGTATGATCTCAAACACCCAGGGGCGTCCTTCCCCAGAGCTCCTATTAGAGGTAACAGCTGCAAGCAGCCATTCCCTTGTGGTTCACTGGTTTACTATCCCTTAGCTAAAGCCCACGGGCACCCTTGATCCCCAGAATGGAGAGCAAGAGAAAGGGAGATCAACCTGTAATCTAGAGGAAAGAAGAAAGTGAGAAGGGAAACTTTTCCCATAGGGCCTGACCTTGCTAAGGAGAAATAAACAGTAGCTAGCCAACCCCTTCTACTCCCTGAGCTTCCTGCAATGTAGGTACAGAGATCTAGGCCAGAAGACACCTCAATCTCATCTCTGTCACTCCCACTCTACCAAAACTATTAGAGGTCTCAAACCTGTGGAGAAATGAAGGTCCAGAAATACACACCCAGTGTTATCCAGTGAGTCTAAGGTAGATGCCTTTGTAGGATGCTAAGAAGTGAATTCTCAAGATTCATGCCTGCTGGTCAAGTTGGAAATCACCTCGTTTTCCTCCCCTCAGCCAGATGCACATGGGGTTGATTGTTAAGAACAGTGGACAACAGTCATGTACAAAATTATACTCTTTAGCAAAGACCACTTTAAAAGGAGGAATGGAGATAATCTCTTTTTTTTTGCTAATCTGTTACTACTCAATAGCTGATTAGCAATATGAACAAGAGAGCTGGAAATATTTAAGCAAAATATTCTTGTGTTTTATTGGAATACCAAGAAAAGAATGTTTGAGCAGTGTGGATTCATATTTGTTTTTATTTTAGAATTAATAAAATGTGTTATTACTCTTTTTTAAAAAAAAAAGGGGGGGTTCTCTGCTTTCTGTTTGCTTTTGTGTTTCAAATAAACTGGTTTCTCTAAGACAAAATTGTTTACCATTGAATTACTGATCTAGGTGTGTTTTAAGAGGAAGACAAAAAAAAAGAAGAGCTGGGAAAGAATGACCCCCTCTACACAAGGGTGGAGGCCAGAAAGAGGGAGTAATTATGACCTCTCTTCAGTCCAGCATCTTACCATACTACCACAGGAGGAGACTTTCCCAACTACCTTGGCAACACAAAATCAACCCAGGATGCCCAGGGAGGCTATAGTCTTCCCTCTTGAGTTTCAGAATAGGATAAAACTCTCATCAATGTAGACTGAGTAAAAAAAAATAATTTATAAGGGTCCAGACTGCATTTAGTTCAATTATTGAAGAATAAGGTATAACGTCAAGCCCCAAGAATCATACTGTTATGTGATCTTTTTTGCAAAGAGCCACAAAAGCTTGCTCTGATGGGTGTTTAAAGTCATAGCAGGGTGACCACTGTCTCCAAAATAGACAAGGTATGGTCATAGTGCCCCCATGTGGTAGACCTTTTCAGAATCATAGAAATCAATAGCAGATACTTCTGTATGGAAGTGTGTGTGTCTATACCTATGAGTGTGTAGATGTTCTTGTGTGTATGTCTCAACATATGTGTCTCTATCTCTGTGTAAATCAGAATCATAGAATTTTGGAACTGGAAGAGATGTAAGAAAACTTCTAGACCAAGGGTTCTTAGACATTTTCATGTCCTAGACCCCCTTGGCAATAAAACCTATGGATCCCTTCTTAGAATCACATTTTTAAAAGCATAGAATTGGGGCAGAGCCAAGATGGCAGAGTAGAAACAGGACTTCCCCATGGCTCCAGCTTCCACCTCCTCCAATACATGTAAAAAATTACCCTAAACAAATTTTAGAGCTACAGAACCCACAAAGTGACAGAAAGAAACAAATCTCATGCTGAAGACGACCCGGCAGGCCAACAGGAAGGGACTATTGCACTGATTTGGGAGATAAGCCCAACTCCGCATGAGCCACAGTTTTGGCCCCAGGGCATCCTGACCAGCAGCAGCCAGAGCAGACTTCAGGAGAGTGAAGCACCAGCATCTGTGGCAGTTTCCAGACTTCTCAACCCATAAATGCCAAAGACAAAGTAAAAGGTCAGTGTGGAACTCTGTTGGAACAGAGGTGGACAGAAGAGGAAGATCCAGCCCCTGCCCCTGGGGTGGTAGAGGCATGGCAGGTGCACTGAGTAGCTGCCACTGGAGCTCCTGGCCTGCAGATTGTAGGGGGACCAAGCAACCATTCAGAGGGTAATTGCTCTTGCTTTGACCTACTTGGATCTGGATCACGGTATTTGGTGGAGGTAGTAGGGTGTGTGGCCAGGTGCCAGAGCCTGTGGGGGCCACAGAGAGGGCACCCCCCCAATTGCTCCAGAAACTGCAAAAACTCCAGGGATTTGGGACAAAGCTGTCTCCCTTCTGGAAGCAGAGTTCTACCATGGCAAAGAGCTCAAAATTCAAGTAATTGGCTGGCAATATAAGCAAGCAACAGACACACAAACAGACTGTAGAGTCCTTTTGGGGGGACAAAAAGGATCAAAGCATGGAATGGGAGGAAGACAACAAAGTCAGAACTCCTGCATCAACAGTTCCCAAGAAAAATATGAACTGGTTACAGGCCATGGAGGTGCTCAAGAAGGGTTTTGAAAACCAAGTAAGAGAAGTGGAGGAAAAACTGAGAAGAGAAATGAGAATGATTCAAGAAAATCAAGAAAAGCAAGTCAACAGCCTGGCTGAAGAAAATAACACCTTAAAAAATAGACTGACTCAAATGGCAAAAGAGGCCCAAAAAAACCAATGAGGAAAAGAATGTCTTAAAAATCCAAATTTGCCAGATGGAAAAGAATTTTAAAAACTCACTGAAGAGAATAATTCTTTCAAAATTAGGTGGGAGGAGCAGCTAGGTGGCCCAGTGAATAGAACACCGGCCCTAGAGTTCAGAGGACCTGAGTTCAAATACAGCCTCAGACACTTAACACAAAACTAGCTGTGTGACCTTGGGCAAGTCACTTAACCCCAACTGCCCTCCAAAAAGAAAAGATAAAATTAAATGGGAGCAATTGGGAGGTAATGACTTTATGAAAACTCAAGATACTATAAAAGAGATCCAAACAAATGAAAAAATAGAAGGCAATGTGAAATATCTCATTGGAAAAACCACTGACCTGGAAAATAGATCCAGGAGAGATCATTTAAAAATTATTAGACTATCTGAAAACCATGATCAAAAAAAGAGCCTAAACACCATCTTTCAAGAAATTATCAAGGAAAATTTCCCTGATGTTCTAGAACCAGAGAGCAAAAATAGAAATGGAAAGAATTCACCAATCACTTCTTGAAAAAGATACCAAAAAGAAAACTCCTAAGAATATTATAGCCAAATTCCAGAGTTCCCAGGTCAAGGAGAAAATACTGCAAGCTGTCAGGAAGAAACAATTTGAGTATTGTAGAAACACAATCAGGATAACATAAGACCTAACAGCTTCTATATTAAGGGATAAAAGGGCTTAGAATATGATATTCCAGAAGTCAAAGGAGCTAGGACTAAAGCCAAGAATCACCTACCCAGCAAATCTGAGTATAATGCTTCAGAGGAAAATATGATCATTCAATGAAATAGAGGATTTTCAAGCATTCTTGATGAAAAAACCAGAGCTGAACAGAAATTTTGACTTTCAAATAGAAGAAGCAAGAGAAGCATAAGAAAGTAAACAAGGAAAAGAAATCATAAGGAACTTATTAAAGTTGAACTATTTACATTCCTACATGGAAAAATGATCATTGCAACTCATAAGATTTTTCTCAGTATCAGAACAGTTGACCAGAATACATATACATATATATGTATGTATAGAAGGGTATAGGTGTGTATAAATATATATGTGAGGGTGTGCATATGTATGTACATGTACATATCAGGACACAGGACAAGTTGAATATGAAGGGATAATATCTAAAAAATAAAAGTAAGAGGTGAGAGAGGAATATATTGGGATAAGGAGAAAGGGAGAGATAGCTTAGGGTAAATTATCTCATATAAAAGATGCAAGAGAAAACTGTTACAATGGAGGGGAAGAATGGGAAGGCAAAAGGGAATGAGACAACCTTACTCTCATTGAATTTGGCTAAGGAGGGAATAACATACACACTCAATTGGGTATCTTACCCTACAGGAAAATAGAGGGGGAAGGGGTTAAGAGGGAGGATGATAGAAGGGAGGTCAGATTGGGGGAGAGGGTAGTTAGGAGCAAACACTTTTGAAAAGGGACAGGGTTTAAGGAGAAAAGAGGGGGCAGCATAGAATGGAAGGAAATAGGCTTTCACAATATACCTACTATGGAAATGATTCGGGTCACTACACATGTACAACCTATATTGAATTGCTTATCTTCCTAGTGGGCATTGCTGAGGAGGGAGGAAGGGGAAAAAATCTGGAAATCAAAGTTTTAAAAATAAATGCATATTTTAAAAATTATTGGGTTTTTTTACATGCAACTGGAAAATAAGATGTACAGGCACTGGGGTGTGGAAATCCATCTTGTCTTACTAGAAAGCTGGTGGGGGGGAGGATATAAGAGAGTGCAGATTGGGGAAAGGGGTATTCAGTGGACTGGCTATTTTTGGGTGAGGGTAGGGAAAAGATGGGGAGAAAATTTGTAACTCATAATCTTGTGGAAATGAACGTTGAAAACTAAAAATAAATAAATAATTGGGGGAGGGAAAGCATAGGATTATAAAGGAAACCAATTACAGCAAAATACAGATAGCAAAATATTTTTTTAAAAGAGGGGCAGCTAGGTGGAGCACTGAATAGAGCACCAGCCCTAGAATCAGGAGGACTTGAGTTCAAATTCAGCCTCAGATGCTTAACACTAGCTGTGTGACCTTGGGCATGTCACTTAACCCCAATTGCCCTGCCTTTCCCCCTCCAAAAAGACAAAAAAAGTATGGACCCAAGATGAAGAACCCTTTCCCCAAGCCAACATGCTCAATTTCACTGAGAAGGAAAATGCGGCCCAGAGATAACATAGGTAGTAAGTGGCAGAGGCAAGATTCAAACTTGGTTCCTCTGGTGTGAGGTCCAGTGCGCCTTCTACTCTGTCTCAAAGGAGATGTGTGTATGTGAATGTATCTGTGTGAATGTATCTGTGTGAATGTGTGTGAATGTGTGTGTGTGTGTGTAAGCTTATCTATTTGCCTGGATGTATGTACATCTTTGACTGGTTCTGTGTCTGTGTGTGTGCAGGATCAAGTCTATGCAAAGACAGAATAGCTGACTGCTTAAATTTGTTGAATTGCGCCATAAGACCCAATGCCCCTAAATCCCCCTCTAGTTTTTCCAATACGCCTCCTTCTTTTGCACTTAAGAACACGTTAAATGCTTTGTTCAGTCTTTTCAGTCATGTCAGACTCATGACCCCATTTTCTTGGCAAAGATACTGCCATTTCCTTCTCCAGCTCATTTACAGATGAGGAAAAGGAGGCAAGCAGGGTTAAGAAATCCTTCAAGGGGTAGGGGATGGGGTAGGGTGAGAAGGGGTAGATCTTAGTTTACAATATTAATTCTTATCACCTGATAAGAGAGAAGATACAGGCTAGAAACATTCAAATGGACACATAAGAGAAGAAATTGGAGGAAGAAAGGTGAAAGTCCACGGATAGGGGACAGGAAAGTTCAGTCAGGGGTACCCAAAATGGGATTCAGGGACTCCACCACAAACTTCAATTATGTAAAAAAAAAAACAAAACACACACATGCCTGTGGTTTAGTTTGCATACCTGTGATTGAATACTAATTTGCTGGAATTCAATTCCACTCCAAAAGCTTTATTGGTCTTAAATACTGTGCCCCAGGCATTACCCACTGCTGCAGAAAAAAAGTTATTTTTTCTCTTGTTGTGGATTTTTTTTTCCTTCCTTTGTGCACTTGTGGAAAGCAGAAAGAACCCTGAAGTATGAGCCAGCTGTTAGGATGGCATCTATCCCTAGAAAGACAAAGTAGGGACTTATTTTTCCCAGAATTCTCCCCATCCTCTGAACACTCTCCTTCCTCTGCTCTGACTACTGACCTCTCTGGCTTCTTTAAGACCCAATCTTCTACAGGAAGCCTTCCCCAACCCCTCTTAATTCCAGTGCTTCCCCTCTATTAATGGCTTCCTATTTATCCTGTATATAGCTTGTTTCGTGTATGTTTGCTTATATGTCATCTTCCCCATTAGATTGCAAGCTCCTTGAGAGTAGGGGCTGTCTTTTGCCTCTTTTAGTATCCCAAGCATTGCCTGGTATGGTATAATAAATTTTATTGATTGACTGAATTGTTCTAGCCAAGAAATTGCCTATGAACCCCACTATTCAGTGTCCCTACTGTGTGACAACTGAATCCCCAGTCTCTCTTTCTCCTGCCTCTATTAAATTCAGTAAGAGACAAGAGAAGAGAGAGGCTAGTAGGAGCACCTAGGCTCCCCAACGCAGACAGGTTAAGAGAAACATTTACAACTCCATAGCTTTCCATAGCTATTCAAGTACATGCTATGGAGGAGTCCACAAAGCCAAGGATCCCCTGCTAGTCCCAACAGCAATGCCAGTTCTTATGGGGAAAGACTTCAATTCAGAGAGAGAAAGAGAGAGGGGCGGGGAAGGAGGGAGGGAGGGACAGAGACAGAGAGACAGAGAGACAGAGACAGAGACAGAGAGAGAGACAGAGGACTTAGACTTAAGGGAAGATTCAACAAGAAACCACAAGACTCTAGATTTCAAACCATGACTGGAAAGATGCCCCCCCAGACTCATAAGGAAACCATAAGTGTCCTCTAATCTAATAGGAGACTGGATTCACTGAGAAGGCAGACAGATGTTTCTAACCTACTGACAGAGACCCAAGATCCACTGACAAAGACCTTAGAAGAAGATGGACCAGATACTAGAATCACTCAGAGAGACGGGCCTAGATGCACAGAGTGTCCATATGGGCAAGAAGGTTGTAAACATATTCTCAATCTAGGGAAAACCAGGAGAACATTGAGCATGGTAACAGCCACAGTGTGTGATGACTGACTTTCATAGACTTAACCCTTCTCAGCAATGCAAACACCTAAAACAATTCCAAAGAACTCATGATGGAAAATGCCATCCACATCCAGAGAAAGAACTATGAAGTCTGAGTGCAGATTGAAGCAGACTATTTGGTCTTGTTTTGTTTTTTCTTTCTCATGATTCCTCCCATTGGTTCTAATTCTTGACTAATTGACTAATGTCATGACAACATGATTAATGTGAAAATATGTTTAATAAGAATAGAGAGAGAGAGCCTATATCAGATTACTTGCCATCTTGGGGAGGGGGAAAGGGAGAGAGGGGGAGAAAATTTAAAATTTGTGGAAGTGAATGTTGAAAACTAAAAGCAAATTAATTAATTTTTTTAACTGCCAAACTGGGTCCCTCCCTCCCCTCTGTGCTTGTCTCTCTCTGTCACTGTCTCTGTCTTTGTCTCTGTCTCTCTGTCTCTGTCTCTCTCTGTCTCTCTGTCTCTGTCTCTCTCTGTCTCTGTCTGTCTGTCTGTCTCTCTCTCCCCCCCCCAGAAGTAAAGGTCCACCAAGTTCACCCATAGCATCCATGAATAGATGAATAGATGGAAGAAAAGGTTAAAAAGCTTACCTTCCTTTCTTCCCCCTTTTTTGACCCTGTGGACACAAAAAAAAAAGGTTTAGAGCTGCAGGTTTTGGTTTGGTTTGGTGTCTGTCAATTGTCCTTCTCAGTTCTAGGCACAGGTAATAGAATCCCCAAGAAACTTGGGAGTTCAAACTATGGCAGTCTCAAAGGCAGGATTCCAGGACACATGTGCAGCCTGCTAGCCCCAACAGGGAAGCCCTGAGGATCCAGGATGCCTGAGACTCAAGACCAAGAGGAGGATTTGGACTTGGAACTTGGGACTGTGCTAGATAGGAACTATATACAATGTGTGTGTGTGTATAGCTAAACTATGAACCTAATTCCCTCCCCCTCCACAAAGTTTTGAGAAAGTACAGGAAAAGTTCTATACCCTGGTGTTGGGGAGATGTTTATACATTTATCCTTACTATATCTTTGAAGTAAATGTTCCTTTTTAAAAGTTAATCAAGCTATTAGGATTAAATGGTACGAGCATTCAGGGGATCCCTGACAATTGGGGAAATACCATTAGTGAGGACTAGATTCAATGGTAGAAACTAGATTCTCCCCCAAACCCACCTCCCTCTGTAAGGATATTGGAGAACTCTGAGAAAGGAGTGAAATGTAACACATTTGGTATTCAGGCAATGGGGGCCAGGGCAATCACTGTTACACGGAGCTGTTCCACGGCACTGCCAACCCTTATATACAGCAGTTATAACAAATACTGACATTATCATGGGTAAGAAGGACGCTGGAGAGTCAAGTGTCTTTCCCATCCCGGACCCATGCCACCCTGACCAATCTCCTACTCCTGCTCATATTGTTTGTTCTTTGTTCTCAAAGAGGACCATGACATCAAGAAGGTGATGCCATGACTTGCAAGTGAATTGTATTTAAGTGAAGGAGGGCTGGACAAAGTTCCCAGCCTCACTCTCTCTTCTGGAGTCATCTGGGTCCACTAGCAAGATATACATCAGGATGATTAGAGATGGCTCCCACTCCTGCTCTTAAATCCCCAAATCCCCAATTGATGTCACCAACCCCACACTCACTATAGACCCATCTGGTCCCTATGTTACTTTCTCCATTGCTAGGGGAAAATATCCCTTTCTTAATTGTTACCAGAGCCTCCCATTCAATTCTACAGATTTCTGAATTTTCCTCTTTTCAGACATGCCCAGAGATTATAAATACTGTGAGAATGGGAAAGCAACCTATTCCCCATCCTGTTTCCCTTCGTATATCCGTTTCACAAACATGTCTTACTATTTAGAACTGTGTATCCTAGCCAACTTAGTGGGAAGGGATTAGTTGTGTATGGTGAAATTCATAATCTACTGCTGCCCTGATGGAATCTATCTGGATGTCCAGAAATCACAGGAAGTGAAATATTAACACCCTGGACTTGTGAGAGCACAAGTATTGATCCTTCATCACTGGAGGAAGATGCTGTGACTCTTCTATTTTGGGTCATACATGCAGACAAGGTTGACTCTAGCCTCACTATTGAGCTAGTTCACATCAGACTGAACCCAAGCAAATCACTTCCTTCTACTCTAAAATACACTATTTCCAAATAAGGGAAGGGGGATGTTCAGCCAGTCTATTGACTTTCCTTGTTAAACGCAGAGTTTTTGTTCCCACTTGTTTCCAATACAATGCATTTATCATCAATGCCAAGAAACCAGAAAAAGATAACTATCAATTTGTTCAAGACTTGCAAGCTCTAACTGCTTCTGTCTTGCTCAGTGGCCCCCAAACCTTTTCTCTGCTATCTAGTAGCATCTCCACCTACACCCATGCCATTCATTTCACAGTAGTTGATTTCTGTTTTGCTTTTTCTCCCATTTGGTGCTCCCTGAGAGCTAATTTCTTTTCACATTTACCTTCCAAAGACTCCAATTTAGGCTAACTAAGCTTCTCCAGGAGTGTAATCTCCAATTCTATTTTCCCACTCCTCAAAAAAGACTTCCATTCCATTACCTTCCTTGGTAGGCTCATACTTGTCCAATCCATTGGTGGATCTATCCTGTCCATTGATAGTATCCTCTATCCTGTACGTGTAAAAGCCCCTCCTGAGGGCTTTGGGTTTTAGGAGACAAGGAAGCATGTAAAAACAAGCAACCATTCTGCCTTCCCTAAATCACTAATGTGACAAGGACTGTCCCCCACATGTAGCACTGTGGTGTGGTTGCACAGCCCAAAGGGAGGCAGAATCTTTAGCTTCTTCTCCTAGCCTTCTCCAAGGGAGACTTTCATTCTAGCCAGGAAGGGAAGCAGGAGGTTGGGGCCAGACTCCACTCTACTTTCCTCAGAGAGAAAGGGAATTCCATCTATCTGTTCCCTTAAATATTATTGGTGAGGGAATGTCAATTCCAGGTTCAACCTAACTTCTGATCACTGTTTTATTAATGGGAGGAAGTAGTACCTCAAGTTTTATAGCCAAGATTCAACCCCTTTCTCAGCAAATACCACAATGAATACACATATAGCAATTATCAAAGAAATCCATTTACTCAACTCCATAGCAAAACAAAGAAATTATACATAGGAGAATATTATACAATCAATACAGAAAAAAGGCACTCTCACTGAGAGTGAGACAACTTGGCTCAGCCAAGCCCTAGCCTCACCCAAGGGAAAGTTCCACAAAGACTCTATTGTAGTCATCTGGGAATATGTAAAGCTCTCTCCTCTCATGTTGACTTCTTCCCAAAGTCTTTTCCTTCAGAACCTCAAGTAGGGTTGGGATTTTCCATCTTCTCTCTTGGAGTTGGAAGCCAGAAGCACCTGAAGTGACTGCAGAACCAGAAGAGGCCCAAAACAAGCTCAGAGGTCTGGAGGGAGCAGAGCTCTCCTCTCTCACCTCCCTCCACCTCCTCCCTGCTGTCATAGAACACTGATCCCCACAAATAAGGACAGTGTCCCATACCAAAAAGCTTTTGGAGTGGGATTTATTTGGACCAGGATGTTTCAGCTGCAGAAAGGCACCTCTCTAGTGAAGTTCAGAGTGTCTTTAAAGCTCCCTGTGCCACTATCACAAGAATCATGATAATAATAATATTAGGTAGCATGTATACTGAACTTCAAGTTTTATGAAATGCTTTACATATATTATCCCCACAACAACCCTGAGATGTAGGTACTCTTATCTTCACTTTACAGATGAAGAAACTGAGGCAGGCAGAGGTTAAGTAACTTGCCCAGGGTCACACAGCTAGTAAGAAGAGCTTGAATTCAGGCCATCCTAACCAAGAAACTAACAAGACAGTCAGTGGCTTCAACAGATCTGAGACAGAGAAGGAAACTAATTGCCACAAGTTCTAAGGCACAGCCATAAGGAGCAATGGGTTGGTGAATATGACCTTGGGTTAGGACATCTTGGGCAACACCATCTTTTTCATAACAAAACAAGGTGAAAGGGGTTTTTTTAGTCAGGAAGATGGAGGCCAAGGGCAGAGCTTGTTTCCAAGTGGTAAGTGCTGCCTTAACTTACTGGGACAGATTATTATTAATATAAAAATATGAAGGAGTAATGTCATGATTGAGGTCATTTAAAGGTTTAAAGATGGGTGTGTCTCTCAACCCAACTATCTACAAAAGTAAGCTGCACCTAAGTCTTCCCATTTATAGTCAGGTAGTACAGTGGTTAGAGCACTGGACCTGGAGTCAGGAAGACCTGGGTTCAACTCTGGTCTCAGATACTTAGTAGCTGTGTGACCCTAGATAAGTCATTTACCCTTAGCTTGGTTTCCTCAACTGTAAGGAGCAGCTAAGTGGTGCAGTGGATTGAAACTAGACCTAGAGCCAAGGAGACCTGAATTCAAATCTGACTTCAGATACTTACTAGCTGTATGACCCTGGGCAAGTCACTGAACCTCTGTTTGTTTCATCTGTAAAATGACTCGGAGAAGGAAATGGCAAACTACTCTAATATCTCTACCAAGAAAACTCTAAATGAGGTCACAAAGAGTTGGATACAACTAAAAAATGACTGAACAACGCAAAAAGAGAACTATTTCATCTCGTTGCTCAGTAAATCTACTCACCAGCTCTCATAAACAGATGAGTGGGGGTGGCTAGGTGGAGCAGTGAATAGAGCACCAGCCCTGGAGTCAGGAGGACCAGGACTCCAGTTCAAATCTGGCCTCAGACATTTAACACTTACTTGGGAAAGTCACTTAATCCCAATTGCTCTGCCCTCCCCCCTGCAAAAAGGCAAAAACAACAAAAACAAAAACAGATGGGTGACGGTTATTATAATGTGGAAAAACTACCAGATTTTCCCTCCTTGGAACAACCATACATTGGCTCTTGCCCAGTTTTCTTGATCACAAAATTGGCCAACAAGTAAAAACTTCATTTTCTGCCTCCACCCCCCATCATAGGGACCATTTATAAACTTGTAGATTCATTTCATCCATTCACATAAGTGTTGTTCCTATGAATATGCTCTTAATTATTCTTACCGTGTATTTTGGATAGGTGGAAGCCTATCCTTGCAGACTGTACCACTGTCACCAGGAAACTCCATGAAGAATTCATTCTCATCTTTGTACTGTCATTCACTATATTCAGTACCCGGGATAGGGACTATCCCTGTAATTCCATAGGAATAGGAAACTTGCCGATGAGAGAACTCCTTCTACTAATATAGATTGTTACTTTTTCTGCAACTTTTAGGGAGTTGCCTAGAGCCTTACACAGGGTCATATAGTTAATATTCCTCCAAGGCAGGACATAAGCTTCCTGACTATAAGGCCAGCTTTTTGTGCACTACACCTCACCCTACATTTCACAAATCAGATATTAAAGATATTTGTTAAGCTCTTACTGTACAACCTCTACTCTGTAATCACTACAGTGATTACAGTCCAGCCAAGCTATAAAAAGGGAGAATTCTGAAATAAAAACACATTTGACCAAAGTTTGGCTAAATTCACCTCAAATGACCTGTTCTTCTCATGCACATTAGAAACATTGTAAATGAAAAGAAAGCCTTATATACCATATGAAATTTTCACGATAGTCTTGAAATAAATTCTAGGAAGACCACCATATTGTCCCGTTCCAACACAGATCTCTGGATAAATTGAACCATGTTCGATTATTACAAAGCACCAGTGAAATGTGTTGAGTCTATTCACCAACAGGTCCCAGAAGTTCAACAGTGATTCTAGATCAAAATCTAGAAGGGACTGCAGAGGTCATCTGGTCCAACACCCTAATTTTACAGATTCACCCCTAAAACAACCCTAACCAGGAAGTTGGGTCTACTGAGGTTCCTTTATCAATAGCATGGTCAGAATGGACTGGAAGGGTCTTTTGAAGGTTTTACTGACCACCAAGACCATAGTCTATTGCCAAGGCCATCAGATCTGGACTCCATCACACCTCAAAAGATTACTCCACCTTCAGACACAGGTGTCCCTGATCCTTTCCCTATACCACACCGCCACCTTGTGGACAAATAAGGGGACCTTCCAGAACAGCCTACCTTGATTCAGGATCTCATCTAAAGATGGTGGTTTGATGGGAAGGAGTATTATCATCCCTAACTACATTATTGCTACCTATTATGGTTTTAGCAGAGGTAGTTCTCTAGAGTAGACATACTGAAACGTGATCTCCCCTGACTCCTACGAATTTTATGATAACTATTTTATACATTAAGGGTAGAGGCCAAAGTTCCTTTCAGATTTTACTTTTTTCAAACCTTAAGTGTCAATATTTGCCTTTCCTGAGGGGCGGCTAGGTGGAGCAGTGAATAGAGCACCGGCCCTGGAGTCAGGAGTACCTGAGTTCAAATCCGGCCTCAGACACTTAACACAAAAAAACTAGCCGTGTGACCTTGGGCAAGTCACTTAACCCCAACTGCCCTCCAAAAAAAAAAATACTTGCCTTTCCTGCAGGCCTCCAAGGCTATGGCCATTTTTCAGTTCCCAATGCCAAATTTCCCTTCCCATTCTATCTGAGAATTGAACGTTCTGTAAAGGAATAACAGGGCTTAGACTGCCTTTGTAGTTTGTTAATATATTAATACCCAGTTATTTCTGTCACATATCCATTACTTTCTATATTTATATCAACTGAGTGGAGCAAAGAATCAACTCGCTGCCGCCACCACCACTAAACAAACTTAGCAAACATATTAATAGTCACCCTAATGTAATGTGAGATCTCTAATGAGGGCACTGACCCTGAAATCAGGAAGGGAAGGGGGTAAGAGGAAGGGTTAAATCTGAGGGCAGTCGCTTACTGGGACAATACTGCTCTTTGTTCTAAAGGCTTGTTGATTGGCTCCCGTCTAGAAAAAGGAAGTCTCTGGGCCAAGACCCAAGCAAACAATGGAGGTCTCTATTGGTCCTATAAATCATAATTTCTCTGAGGCTGTTTCCCAAACTGTTAAAGACAAAAAAGATAATAATCTCTAGTAGGCAGTTAGGTGGCACAGAGCACTGATGAGCCTGAAGTCAGGAAGACCTGAGTTCAAACACTTGCTAGGTGCCAGAGCTTGGGCAGGCTACTTAAACTGTTGGCCTCAGCTTACTTAACTGAAAAATGGGAATCATAATAGCATCTACCTCACAGGTTGTTATAGAATCAAAGTTTAGCATAGTTTTAATACATAGGAGGCACTTAATATTGTTTGTTGTTGTCTGTCTTTCATTCTCAAAAAGGATCATGACATCAGGAAGGTGATGCCATGACTTGCAAATCAACTGGATTTAAGTGAGGCAAGGCTGTGCAAAGTCACCAGCCTCACTTTCTCCTCCTGGAACCATCTGGGTCCAGTGGCAAGATATAGATCAGGACGACTGGAGATGGCCCCAAGGCACTTAATAAATACTTGTTCCAAGGACTTCTGGGTCATATAAGCAATGAGTTGGAGGACTAGACATTTTCTCTGATCTCCCTGACCTCTCAAGTCTCTCCCAAAAAATAATGTACCAATGATAAAGCAACTTCTGCTGTCTCCATTGTCTAGAACATCCAGAATCCAAAAGATGGTTCACACACATACATGAACTAAAGTTCACTGACCCTAAAAGCTCTCTCAGAACCCCCTCCCCCACGTCATATGCTACCCACAACAAAACTGAATTAACAGACTTAAGAATTGGCCACAGGTTTACCACAAAACACATCCCCACACCTGTCTCCATCCCTCTTTCCAGTGTTGTACAGACCCTAGTTCCAAGCTTTTGAAGTTTGCCCTGGTTTGTGCTGGCCTTAGCCCTCCAAAAGCAAAAGCCTACCAGAGGCCACAACCCTGAAGCAGTAACAGATCCCAGTGCCAGGCAGGACAGTCCTGTGGCACCAGCACATGAAAGCTCTTAAATGCCAGTGCCATAAAAGAGAACTGAAAAGCAAAAACAGGACAGTAGGATACCTAGGGGGATGGGGAGCTATCTACATAACACAGCATCCAACTGAGGCTGGTTCTGACCCCCAAAATAATAATTTGAGAGGAGGCTGAGATGTTTTCAAATCCAGCTGCCATCAGAGTGAACAGAGTCAGAAAGTGAATAAGAGAAAATAAGGAAGGAAAAAACACTTTGATATTGTCAAAGATCTCAGGAAGAAGAAAACTCAAAGGCCTTAAACATAAGCAGATAAATCCACAGGAACAACTTAACAACAGAAGGAACTATGGCCTCCAGAGCTAGTCAATGAGTCCGGGCATCTTCATGGAACAGAGGACCCAGCAGAAAGTAATGAGCACGTGGAACTTCGAGACTCTGTTCCTTGGTGGTTCAAAAGAGAAATTAGAATTATGAGAGCAGGATTTATGACCCACACAAAAAATAATGGGCAGAATAGGAAAACTGGAATCAGGAAAGCACAGTCTCACCAAAGAAACAAAAGAGAGAACAAGACTGGGACTGCAAATACACAGAAGTGAAGAGCAATCTATAAGAAGAAACCCTAAAAATATGCTCACTGTGCAAATAAAACATACAGATCTTAAAGACATAGAAACAATCTAAGGATCATAGTTCACCTAGAGCACACAACAAAAAAACTTAACATCATAATGCAGGAAAGAAGAGAATTATCCAAAATTTCTGAACAGAGAAAATGAAATACCAATTAAAAGAATTCACAGATCACCTTCAGAAGGAAAAAAAAACCCAAGGGTGTAAACTCCAAGACATATAGTGCTTCAATTTGACAATTCAATTCAGAAACAAGTGCTAAAAGTGATCAGGAAAAAAAAAGCTGTCAAACACAATTGAAAAGAAATTAAATAATGCAAGTCTATTTTGCACCCATAGAAAACATAGGGGGAAATAGAATAATGTGTTCCAAAGAGCCCTGGAGCTCAGGATGAAGTCTAGGATGACACACCATGTAAATCTAACCTTAAAATACATGGGGGAGAAAAAAGGTGGACATTCAGTAATAAAGATACTTTTGAAACATTCCTAGCAAGAAAACAAGAACTGAAGAGATTCTGTGCTTCTCAGACACCCACAGAAGTGCAGAAGTAAATAAATGCAGTAAAAAGAAGAATGCCAAGAAAATAAGAGTAGAGACACCAATAAGAAGCTTCTTTCTGAATAAACATGAAAGAAACAAGGGTGAAGGTAGAAGTCTTTTAAAGATAATTGCAAAGAGGACTGGCTAGGTGGTGCAGTGAATAGAGCACAGGCCCTGGAGTCAAGAGGACCTGAGTTCAAATCTAACCTCAGACACGTGACACATTTACTAGCCCTGTGAGTGTGACTTTGGGCAAATCACAATCCCAATTACCCTCCAAAAAAGCAACAACAAAAAAACTAAGATAATAGAAAAGAAGCAGGCAAGGGGACATTACAGACAGAACCTGATAACATTGTCTATGGGTGAATCAAAGTTTTGTTTTCTTTTTTGGTGGAACTACATTATAATGGGGTGGATTAAATTGGGGGACAGAGAGTAGTAGGAGGATAGAGAAGATTATGTGATGTGCACAGCTCAAATTGAGGGCCAGCAATAAAGAGAAGGTGACCCTTGCAGTGTCAGAAAGAGAAGAGTTTATAAGGGAGCGGGTGAGGACAAGGGAGGAAGGATTGAAAATAGGTGGGGTAGCCTTGCTTTGGAAAGCGATTCCATTGACGAATGCTCCTATGAGTGAAAAGAGATGGTCTGTGAAAGGAGATAGGGACATTAAACTAGGGATAGACTGAAGAATCTGGTGCTTGAAAAGTCTGTGCATCTTTAAATGCTTGTTCCCCTTCACTTTCTAGTCCAGGTATTCCCAACCTAGAGTACACATACCAAGGGGTATGAGAAGCTAGTCAATGGGAATATTCCACAAACAACTATATTATTCTATTGTGAATACTCACATTTTACTTCTTATGTGTGTATGCGTGATAAATTCTAGAATTTCTAGACTCTAGAAACAAATTCTAGCATTTATTCCAAAAGAAATGCTAGATTTTATTTTCTGTAATATTAAATAATGGATACAAGAAGGTATACTGAAGGCCAAAAGGTAGAGGGACCAAGAAAGACTTTTATAAGCATCAAATGATGTGTCTCTGTAGCTGGACACAGAGAAACTTAGGAGAGGGACTGACCTTGATTCTCAAGCAGGAAGGGGAGACTCAGGCCAAGGAAGCAGGAAGGGATTTGTTAATCTGTGTAGGAGCAAGCAGCACATGCTGAGGGATAAAATTTGACAGCCTATCAGACAATATGGGCTGACCCTGTGCTAGGCAGGGCAACCTCCTCAGAAATCCAGAGATCTGAGGCAGTGACAGCCAGTCCGAGGGACCTCACTAATCTACCAGCCTCATTTAATCCAAAGCAAAGCCTCTTTTCCCTCTTCCAGCTAGCCACTGTGTGCTAACTTCTATTCTGTATCTGTTGTTTTTTATTTATATCCTGTTTATGTAAATGGTCACACTGAGAGTCAATCAAGCCTCACTTTCTACTTGACTCCTGCTATATTAATTCCCATCATGCTGAGCTCTAGCATAATCCAAAAGTATATTTTAGTATTTCCTCATTAAGTATTAATTTACCTCTCATAAACTCAGTGACCCCACTCCAATTTATCAACTATTATTTAATAAACTAGAGAAACCTCTTTGCCCGTAAGCACTTCCTCATATCTAGATACCAAAATCACAGAGGCAGTTAGATGGCACATTGGGTAGAGAGTATTGGCCCTGGATTCAGGAGGATCTAAACTCAAATCCAGCCTCAGATGCTTACTAGCTGTGTGATCTTGGGCAAGTCACTTAGCTCCCATTGCCTCCAAATCAGAAGAAGAAAGAAAAGAATAAGTATCAAAATCTTTTATCTCCTAGTATTAAATCAATATTAAAGTTGCTAATTATATAACCCATTAACAAGGTAACAAATGATACTTCAAAAACAAAATAATTATTTAAAATATTTTAATTGTAAGCAATATCACATAGTCACCTAAAATCATCATTGAAACTTCTGATGATTCTCCTTCTGAAAATATGGGCCATCAATTTAATTAATTCAAGATATCAACATCTTCTTGCCCTACCGGAAAAAGACAGAGAGGTGATAGCAGAGGATATAGGAGGAGACAGATTGGGGGAGGGTTTATACAGTGGGATTGCTGTTTTGGGGAGGTGGGTAGGGGAAAAACGGGGAGAAAATTTGTAACTCAGAATCTTGTGGAAATGAAAGATGTAAACTAAAAATAAACATAAGTTAATATAAAAAAATAAAAGACCATAAAACAAACAAACAAACAAATGCTCACTTTCTGGAAAGGTATAATTTGTATGTTACCCATATTGGGGTGGGGAATAGTGATAGGGAGAAAATTTGTAACTCAAAATTTTGTGGAAATGAATGTTGAAAACTAAAATTAAATTCTGGGGGAAAAATTTAAAAATAAATGTAATTAGAAAATAAGATATTTTTTAAATGAAAAAAAAGAATTCTCTTCACTGGGGTGACTAGATGGCATAGTGGATAGAGCACCAGCCCTGGAGTCAGGAGGACCTGTGTTCAAATCCAGCCTCAGATACTTGATACACTTACTAGTGACCTTGGGCAAGTCACTTAACCCCAATTGCCCTACCCACTCCAAAAAGTAAAAAGAAAGGAAGGAAGGAAGGAAGGAAGAAAGAAAGAAAGAAAGAAAGAAAGAAAGAAAGAAAGAAAGAAAGAAAGAAAGAAAGAGAGAAAGAAAGAGAGAAAGAAAGAGAGAAAGAAAGAAAGAATTCTCTTCATCCTCTTAACAACCTAAAGGTTAAAACAGTTTTGTAAACAAAGAAAGTCACCATCTTCTTTCAGCTATCTCCATTAACTTCTCTTCTCAGTCTGTCAAAAACTGTGGTGGCAGAACTTTTATAGCATTCTCTTTATAATGTTTCTTCATAAAATAGCAGTTGAGATTGGACATAGTGGAGAATACCTACAATATGAGTACATACAGTTGTAGGGGGTCTAAAAGTTGATTTGATGTCTACACTAAGACTGACGACAATTTGGTTACTCCCCAAGAGCGGAGGAGGGAAGGGACAGGCTGCCTAAAGAGAGCTTAAGCAGCCCCTCCACCCTCCAGATACAGAGCCAATCAAAGCTCTAGGATACTACAGCAGTAGGACGAGACCTAGGAGTGGCCCCTGTATTAGAGCTAGACAGAGAGGCCCAGTCTTTTTTTAAAAAAAAGTTTTAATAACAGTAATAACAACAACAACAACAACAACAGTTAAGGCCATTTTCCCAAGAAATAAGTTTTGCCTCATTCTTTTTCTGTCTTCTCTACCATATTTTTCAAACCATCTCCATTAACTATTTTTAGTTTCTGCCAAATCCTAAACATTCTTCCACTGAAGCTCTTCTTTCCCTGAATCACAGGCTGAAGTGGGAATGTTTCTTTCTCCCGACCCATATCCAACCCAAATCTCTAGCAATGCCATCATTGATCACCCAAAGATTAGTGACCACCAGGACACACATACATATAGATACATGATGATGATGATGATGATGATGATGATGATGATGATGATGATGATGATGGTGATGATGGTGATCATAATGGTGATGATGATGGTGATGATGAAGAAGAAAGAAAGAAGGATGAATGGATGGATAGATAGATAGATGGATGATAGATGATAGATAGATAGATAGATAGATAGATAGATAGATAGATAGATAGATGATAGATAGATAGATGGATGGATGGATGATAGATAGATAGATAGATAGATAGATAGATAGATAGATAGATAGATAGTAGATAGATAGATAGATGGATGGATGGATAGATAGATGATAGATAGATAAATGGATGGATGGATGATAGATAGATGGATAGATAGATAGATGATAGATAGATGATAGATAGATAGATGATAGACAGACAGACAGACAGATACATACATACATACATACATACATATATTTTATGAAGAAACATTATAAAGAGAATTATATAAAAGTTCTTCCATGGCAGATAGATACCAGATAGATAGAAATGGCAGTAAGCAATGAGAGGAAACAACTCATTCATTTGGAGAGAAATCCACCATTAGTTCCTAACTCCTTGGACAAAATCAGATTTCTCTGCTTTTAGCTACTTGCCCATACTGCATACATGGAGAATGTACTTAAACTTCCACTATGACAGGGAAACATTTGTCATTCTCAAAACAGAAAAAAAAAATCTGTTCTGTTATTGTTAGTTCTGGGTGTTAGAAAGAGGAAGAAACAAAACTCGGAGGTGTTGGTCAGTAAAGAAGAGTTGTTCCCTTCCTGTCATGGAGACAAGGAGAGAGAGTGTGGTCCAGAGACATTTGAATGATCTCACCAGCTATTATTCTAAGCTCTCCAGTCCCACTTCCAAGAGACCAACGAGAGCAGCTGCTTCACTGTCATCATCAGCTGCATCCTCTCAGTGTCTCAGAATGAAAAAGCAATAGAAAACACACCCAAAGATGTGACTTAGTGCTCAACTTGCCTGCCCATATGGTCCCAAGATGGAGAATGGAATCCTCCTTCTGACGCCTCTCTACAAGAACTCTCCAAAGACAAAAATATGGTTCCAGCAATCCAAGATCAACAACAAAAACAATTGAACTCTGGGATAAGTGTGGGCACTTTTCTACTACAAAATCCTATTAACCAAAAGAAATGCTCAACTCTGCTATTTAAAGCTTACCGATAGGGTAAGGGCAGGGCAGAAAGAGTTCCTTACTTTAGTGAGACAAAAGGTTTGGTCAGAAATCTGGGGACTTGGGGCTATTAGGACAAAATAGTCCATACAGGTGTGATATGAATTTGGGATGTAGCTACCCTGAGAAATAAATCACAGGCTGGTGAGAACAACTGGCTAAAAGGAAGCAGTGCTTGATTTAGTCTCCTAACCTACAGCCACCATTTTCAGTCTTCTAGGCTTGAAAGATTCTCTCGTCCCTCCTACCACTCATTCTACCCCAAGGAGGAGAACCTACAGGGAAGAGAGTCTGCCCTCCCCCAGCTGCTTAGCCTGCCTCCCTTACTAGCATCACTTGCTGCCCATATGTGTAAAACTTCATAAAACATTTATTGTTTGCTTTTGGTCTAGACCTAAGATTTCATCGGTTTAGAGTATGGAAATGTCCTCTACCCATGCAACTTGGCAACTCACCTGTACTTTATGGTCTTAGAGGGTTGCACTAAAAAGTGACTTGTCTACCAAGTTCCAAGACGAGTCCCCTAGCCACTATGACATCCTTCCTCTCTTGTAAACCTTAAGGTTTTAATTTAGATTGGGGAGAATAAAAATGGGACTTGTGATCATCAGTATGAGGAAACTCCCTTACTTACCACTACAGATCAACCATTGCCTCCTCTGCAACTTGTAGTATTAGAGAATTATCTGGGAGAGTGAGAGGTTAAGTGGCTTGCAGAGAGTCACACAGCCAGTATTGTATCTGTGGCAGGATTCAAATTTGGGCCTTCCTGACTTCAAGACTAGTCCCCCATCCACTATAACAAGCTCCATCTTGGGTGGCTAGGTGGCACAGTGAGGAGAGCCCTGGCCCTGGAGTCAGGAGGACCTGAGTTCAAATCTGACCTCAGACACCTTGATACACTAACTAGCTATGTGACTTTGGGCAAGTCACTTAACCCCAACTGCCCTCCAAATAGCAAAAAAAAAAAAAAAAAGAAACCAAGCCTGCATTTTGGGGCGGCTAGGCAGCGCAGTGAGTAGAGCACCAGCCCTGGAGTCAGGAGGACCTGAGTTCAAATCCGGCCTCAGACACTTAACACAAAAACTTAGCCATGTGACCTTGGGCAAGTCACTTAACCCCAATTGCCCAATTTTGCCCAATTGCAAAAAAAAAAAAAAAAACAAGCTCCATCTTAATGTAAAGTGAAAACCTTAGGGGATTATAATATACATATATATTAGCTATTATTTATTAACAAATAATTTAAAGGTTATGATTTTAAGGATACCCCTTTATTTTGGTTGTTTAAGTTTTTGTTTTCAATAGCGGTTACTAAATTTAGAACAAAAATCTTTTTTTTTTTTAAGGAAACAGTGTTTGTTTAACTTATTGCTTTGATACTTTATTGAATCTATTACTTCGGGAGTCAATCACTAAGCGTTTATTAACCACCTACGATCTAACTATTCCAAATCCTAGGGATACAAAAAGAGTTAAAAGACTGTCCCTGATCTCAAGGAGCTCACAGTCTAATGAGGGTCGACAAGAGGTAGACAACTATGCACAAAAAGCTATATACAGGATAAACTGGAAATAACTAACTGAGAGAAGGCACAAGAATTCAGGATCAGGAAAAGCTTCCTGCAATAGTGGAGTTTTAGCTGGGATTTGAAAGAAGGCAGGGAAGCCAGGAGGCAGAGAAGAAAAGGGAGAGCATTCTAGGCATGGAAGATCGTCAATGAAAATGTCTGGAGTCAGGATATGGAATGAGTGCCTTCTTGGAGGAACAGCGAGAAGCCGGTATCACTTGATCAAAGACTATGTGGGAACTGGAGAGAAGGAGGGGAGGATATAAAAAGACTGGGAAATGGGAGGGAGAGGAGGTTCGGAAGAGCTTTGAGTGCCAGAGGATTTTATATTTGATCTGGGAAGTATTTGGGAGACACTGAAGTTTATTGAGTAAGTAGATGACATGGTCAGACCTTTGCTTTGAGAAGATAAATATATGGGGTAGATTGGGGTAGGAGATTATACAGTGGGATGGCTGTTTTGGGGTGATGGGTAGAGGAAAGACAAGGAGAAAATTTGTAACTCAAAATCTCTTGGAAATGAAAGATGTAAACTAAAAATAAACAAAAGTTAATATAAATGTATGGGGTGGCTAGGTGGCGTAGTGAATAGAGCACCAGGCCTGGAACCGAGAGGATCTGAGGTCAAATCTGGCCTCAGACACTTATTAGCTGTGTGACCTTGGGCAAGTCACTTAACCCCAACTGCCCAGCCTTCTCTCCCTCCAAAAAGAAAAAAAAAGAAGATAAATATGAGTATTTTCTCCACCAGTAGAGATCACAATTGATCACCAATTCTGATCATAAATCCATAGATCCAATATCCCTAATAATCACACTACTTTTAGACTGACCATAAATATTAATTTAATTATTGATGCTCTTAATGCAAAAATCTTGTCCCATGACCAATGAATATATACGCTCCTGAAGGAACCAAACTAATGGGGTGCTTGGGTGCTTGTGCTTGGACCCCAATTCCAAGATCACATTTCTCACTAGCCTCAAAACACTATCCCTGACAGTTTTCTCCCCAGCCCAAGGATGCCAGACCTACCAATAACTCGTGACTGGGCCCCAGTAAGTCTATCTTTCTCTGTCACAAGAGCAAGCTGACATCTGAACAAATTCTTGTAAAAACAGGACTATCTCATAACCACAAAATTATCATATATTGATTGCCAAAGTTATCATATACAATCCAGAGGTCAAGCTATAGTCATCAACTCTCAAAGCCATCTTGCTACAGATGTAACAGACCAAAAATACACACCTGAGAAACCCCTTCTCCTGGTTTCCTGTAGTGAATGATACCCATGACCAAGGTTATAAGTTATCACCTAATTATAATATCTGCCAGACAATCCACTACTTTTCCTATATAAGCTTTAACATCATTCCTGTTAAGTGGCAAGTTCTTTAAGGAGCTCTGCCCGCCATATTGGCATTACTATAAACTTTTGCCACATTGACTTAAAGAATGCTTGAGTTCATGAATTCATTCCAGATGACCCTTTCCTGTACTTCAGTCCTTGAGGGGTCCCTGAACCCCTTAAACCAGATCAAAATCACAATCATACCAACAGTCTTGCTATAAATGAAAGCAAAACATATAAGAAGTTACAGCTAAATGGAAGAAGGGTGAAATGTTTTATAAACAGGGCCCTTCCCACACTCATGAATAAGGGTGAAAGATCTGTGATTTTCATTAAGAAAGCTATGGAACAGAGCCTAGGAGCTAAGTCAATAAGGACTTTGATACCAGATGACTTCAATACTAAGGTGTGCCCAGGGCAAAATGCCAAAAGAAAGAAAGAAAATATGGTTTGGAACTAAAAGAAAGACTACAAAGGCTGCGTCAGTGTATGTGTGTGTATATATACATGTATGTGTGTACATATATGTGTGAGTATACATATACATATAAGTGTGCATATACATATACACATACACATACATATACATGTACATATACATGCACATGCACATGCACATACACATACACATACATATACATACTTGCAAGAATAGTAGAACAATATTGATGGAAGCATCAAAAAACATCATTTTAATCAAATTGATTCTATCTTAATCAATAGGAAATGACTGATTATTGCCACAGAAATGATTAAGAATCAGTTGTTTGTGTACAACCAAACCACTGGCTAAAGTAAAGCAAAGTCTGTTTCCCAAAAACAAGAAGGACCAGCATGGTTACAACTCCAACCCAATGTATTTATACACACCAAATAATAGTAAATGAATAAAAATAAAGACCTTTGTTCTCCCTGGAACACAGTGTTTAATGAATGCTTGTTAATTGATTGGTGGATTACCATTTCTTATAAAGGTCACACCTCAATTGAGCTCTCACTCACAGTATCATAGATTTAAAAGCTGCAAACTACCCGAAAGATAATCCAACCTAGCCCCTTCCATTGGTTTTACCCATTACCTTTTCTTTTTTTTATTCTTATTCTGAAATTAACAAACATCAAATAAAATGGGCATTTTTATAATCTCTTCATTTTAAAGATGGAGTAACTGTGGCCAAAAGAGGTTAAGTGACTTGTCCAAGGTCACATAGTTAGCAACTGGTAGAACAGGAATTCAAATCCATATTTTCTGACTCCTTGTTCTTTCCTGATTGTTCAGTCCTCAATGGCTATTCCAAGCATTTTCTTTTCTTCTCAAATCCCCATTACCACTCACATATCTCTCAGTAGATGACTTTGGCTTCAACTTTTATATTACCGCTGCTACTCATTTCTCTGTCTTTCTTTCCTCTTTTCATCTAATCCCTGAGAAAAAAAGTCACTTTTCTCCTCATCAAAACTAATAACTCTAATTATGCCCTTAATTCCACCCCTTCTTGTCTCCTCTGGAAGCTTGCCCCTTTCACAGTTATCATTCTCTTTCTCTCTCATCTTCAATTGCTAAATATCTTGTCCTACACATATGCACAGGTGGACCTATCCGGCATTGCTGTAAACAGCGTCCCTTTCTGGTTTGCTCTGGGTAAAGCCCACCCCCTGGAATTCCCCTGATCCCTTATTCCATGGAAATGTGTTTCTCAATTCTGATAGGCTTCTTACTCTGGATTTTTGATTCTTCACATCATGAAAGCTAGAAGATGGGAGAAGGCTATGTTAAAAATAACTCTCTCTCCCTCTCTCCCTCTCTCTCTCTCTCTCTCTCTCTCTCTCTCTTTCTCTCTCTCTCTTCCATCTCACCCCACCTCTGCCAGTGAATTAATTCTTGGAGGCTCTCCTTAGATGGTTAAGTGAGGAGCTCACACCCTTCCCCTCTATAATAACAGTATGTTGACTGCAAGCACATGCCAACTAAAGCACATGTCTTACCTAAGCAAACCTGAAACTAGGTCTTAAGTCACTTTTCCTGTTTTGTTTCTTTCCAAAGTATAGGTGACTAAGCAGAAAAATTAATATGGCCTTTTCCAGTCTTGGTGGCCACCTTATGAATTAAAGAGGTTGGGACCCCATGGGTCCTCAGCCAGTACTGGCTGCCCTTTGGGAGGAGACCATGGCTCTTCTTAGTTAAGATGACTACTAGCAGAATGAGATGAACCTTGATCTGGCTTGATCTGTATTGGACATAGATCTATAGAGATTTGTTCAGACAGTGCAAAGTCAAGGTGAAGGTAAAATGTTGATTCAGCAGTCACACAAAATGCTTCATGTTTTGGTGTTTTAAGCATCTACTTCCTCAGAGAATATAACTAGTTACATGTTATTAGTGCTGCTTATTTAAGTATCCTACACCTATAGGAGTATTGCTCACTTATTCAGGAGCTCATAAACTATCTTAACTTTCCCCTAATTAATTTTCTTAAAGCATCACCCTTAGTTACTCTCAGATTCAGCATGTTTTTTTCTTGAATGATAACAATTTAAACAGCTTGAGTCACAAGAAAAACATAAATCCAATAGCAAAAGTTTCCCATTACAAAAAAAAGCTACTTTAAACATTTTCGTACAACTAAATTAAAGAAGAATGAAAAGGAACCATGGTTACAATAATTATACATCAGCTCTTTTTGTAGTGCCAAAGAACTGGAAACTAAGGGGGTGCCCATCACTTGGGGGTCAATGAATCAATGAAACTTGGGGATCACTCTGATCAATGAAATGGCCATCCATTATTCGATGCACTTCACCACCACCACATCCATCTAATCTCAGACAGGACCATAGTACTCAGCGAATCCGAAAGTAGCATCACCAGGATGCCGAGCAGGCCCCAAAACAATAGAAAGGGCTGTCCCTAAGTAGGCATCTGCCCAGTAATAGCAAAAGCTGTCCTTCAGCTTTTGTGATATAGAGAGGCTTATTATAATATCGTTATCATACATACATACATATCCCCCATGGGTGTTTCTGTGGGTATTGCATTCACAGTTCCACTATGATTGGGACCCCTCACCTATTAATCCTTTAACAAACTCCTCCTGCCTTTTAAATATTCATAATTTCTGTGCATCTTTACCCTATAGGCACTGAGCCACCTGAAGAACTGACTTTCAAGCTTAGAAATGGCCAAGATACATAGAAAAAAAATGAACTGAGTCCCTCTTAGACTAAAGCAATAACTTAAAACAAAGAAAATAAGTTTCATATAAGTACCAGCCATAGATATACCCAAGGAGTGTGAGAGACTACTAACACACATAAAAAGGGTCAGAGGTAAGAATGGACTATAGAAATACAGCCAACAGGGTTTAACAGAAACAATTCTATGCTTCTGGACCATATTTTGCATTTTACCCCATAGTTCCCTGATGTGACTTTGATGTGTTTGTCCTTTGTTTTCGAAGAGGACCATGGCATAAGGGAAGTGATGACATGACTTGCAGTTGACTTTGATTTGATTTGTGCAAGGTCACCAGCCTCACTTTCTCCTCCAGAGTAACTACCATTAATCTGTTCCCATATGTGACATTAGCATATGAGGTAAATTTCTAGAAACAAGAATAATAAATGTCCGTGATGTTGTATTCTCCTGCATGGATTTTTTTTTTAAGTCAACAGGTTTGAATTAGCTCAGAGTACTATATCTGAGCAATTCACCAAGTAGAACTCTACTCAAACTGTTCCCCCAGACATGTCTTGTTGGCTCACAACATTTGTTGGCAGGCTAAAAACCTGAACAAGCCCAGAAGACTTTCCTCATTCACAAGATGGCATCACCCTGGCATTCTCACCCCACCCCCATTCCTGGGTTCCACTGTAATCTAAGAGATGAAATGTCGATTAAATATTAAAGTATGACATCTGCTATTTCTGGTTTAGGCTTGTCGTCTCCAACTCTTAAAGATATTTTACTCTCTCCACTCTCATCACCCATAGACTCAGACACTCAGAAGGTTGTGATCACATTGTTTTTAATAAAATGGAATTGAAATGCAAAAGACAATATAAACTCTTCCTTTCACATTTTGTCCTTTTTAGGTCTTTGGTGTGGATGGAAAATTCCCCAATCACTCATACCTGGCTCATAAAGAGGAAAGATTGGAAAGATATTCACACTACCATTTTAGGTTCACAGATTAAAAGAAAAGGAAGAAAGATGAAATCCCCCTTTCCTAGTTCATCAACAACAAAATATGTACAACTATTAGATATGTCATATCTGTGGGTCCTTAGCCAATCTTGGGCAATTCTGATTGTGCTAATCAGATGAGTTAATATTTGTAAAGCACTTAATGATTGCCTGGCACACAGTAGGTATTAGATAAAGGCTTATTCCCTCCTTTCCTCCCTTGCTGCATCATGTGCTCTCCCTACGCTCACTAACGGGTCAGCTTCCGGCTGTTGAGACCTTCCTCACCATGCCTACCACTGATGCCACTTCTGCTTGTCTCCCAAACCCTGTCAACTCCTCTGCAGGAGTCTGAATCAGAATGATGAAAGAAAAGAAGAGAAATGTGAAAGAGAGAACATGCGATGAATTAATTAGTGTTGCTCAACCACTCCTATTTGCCCCACACCTAATTGCTTTTTAAAATTATTTTTTTTCACTTAAGAATCACTCATTTTGGGGTGACTAGGTGGTACAATGAATAGAGCACCAGCCCTGGAGTCTGGAGGACCTGAGTCGAATTCTGTCCCAGACACCTGACACACTTACTACCTGTGTGACCTTGGGCAAGACACTTAACTCCAATTTCCCTTTCTTCCTCCCTCCCAAAAAAAAGAATCACCCATTTTTCCCCCTTTCCACCTCCCATTCAGCCCTGAAAAAACAAAATCTCATAACAAACAACAAAACAAATTCCCCCATTGTTGTTGTTGAGTTGTTTCAGGTGTGTCTGACTCTTCATGGCCCCATTAGGGGTCTTCTTGGCCAAGACACTAGAGTGGTTTGCCATTTCCTTATCCAGTTCATTTGACAGATGAGGAAACTGAGGCATGGGGCGGCTAGGTGGCACAGTGAACAGAGCACTGGCCCTGGAGTCAGGAGGACCTGAGTTCAAATCCAGCCTCAGATACTTAACACAAAAACTAGCCATATGACCTTGGACAAGTCACTTAACTCCAATTGCTCTCCAAAAAAAAAAGAAACTGAGGCAAACAGGGTTAAGTGATTTGCCCAGGGCCACCTAGTTACAAAATGTCCGAAGTCACATTTGAACTCAGGTCTTCCTGACTCCAGGCTCAGTGCTTTATCCACTGCACCACATAGCTGCTCCATAATGAATTTTACTGAATTTTTACTAAAATTTTAACAACCGGTTCTCATGAATCAGTGTGAGTTGGTTCCAGCACACTCCTGACTCTAAATATCTGTACAACATCAGGCCACTGACCGGGTCTCAGACCAGGTCTCCTTCCCCCAATGTGGAAAAGTATTATTTTAAAAAGGTGAGAGGATGAGCGTATTGCCTTCTGAAAGAATTAGAACAATCCTCCACCTCTTTCACCATCTCAATCCCATGGTCCATTTAGCACTGCTCTTTAATGAATAAGTCTCCATAAACAGAGAGTAAAGTTCAAACTATAAACAAACATTGTGGTAGAGAGGAGATGAGGATTTATAAGTCTAAATAGTGCCAGGCAGAAAGCAGAAATCTAGTCACAGTGACAGGGAAGTCATCCAGGAAGGACCACACCATGGATATCTTGGTTTTTGTTCTCCAGGCGGTCCTGTGCCTCCTGACTCTGCCCCTTCACCTGCTTGCCCTGTTCGGCTGCTGGCAACCCCTCTGGAGTAAGTACTTCCCTTATCTCATGGCAGCACTGACTCCCAAGAGTAACAAGAAGATAGAAGGTAAGAAACGGGAGCTCTTTAGCCAAATCAAGAAGCTGGCCGGAGCCTCTGGGAAGGTGACTTTGCTAGAACTTGGCTGCGGGACGGGTGCCAACTTTGAGTTCTACCCGGCCGGCTGCAGGATCACCTGCATAGATCCCAACCCCCACTTTAAGAAGTTCCTGAAAGAGAGTATGGCCAAAAACAAGCACCTTCAATATGAAGAATTTTTAGTAGCTCCAGGGGAAGACATGAGTCAAGTGGCTGATGGCTCCATGGATGTGGTGGTCTGCACCCTGGTCCTATGCTCAGTCAAGAGCCAAAAGAAGGTCCTACAGGAAGTCCAGAGGGTGCTAAGGCCGGTGAGTAGGATGGCTATGGGTACGGGTTGGAAGGCCATGGAGTGAATGATAGAAAAAGACCTTGAGACAGCAGAGGTACAGGGGGATGAGGTCAATGATAAGAAAGGCATTATTTCTAGAGGTAATGGAATCGGAAGAGCAGAGTCATCTCTGGATAATAACCAGACCTGTGCTACTATGAGATCCTGGTGTTTTGAGGACCAGAAACTATAAAAATTGGGGTAGAGAATCCTTACTTGGTATTTTGAAAGACCCAAAATATTTATATGAATACAATTTTCCAGGGGTGGTAAGGCAAGACCCTGAGGACTAGACTGGATGCCCTGATATCAGCTCTTAGAAAATAGTGGGGATGGGGCACACAGTTGGGTGTGCTTAGCACATAAGATATCACATCTAAAGTTGGAATGGACCTTACAGGTTCTCAGCTCCAACTCCTTCATTTTACGGAAGAGGAAACTAATCCAGAGAGATTAAGGGACTTGCTCTTTGTCAAGCCAGGCCACTCACTGTCTCTCATTAGGTCAGCAGGAACAAAGGAGGGGGTAAGCCTTAATGAAAGGAAGCCTTTCATCCTATGGCCATCCCCACGGCCCATCAAGGGTTCCTACAACCTCCTCTTCCCAGCCACAACAATCCAAATCCCAACAACAAGGGGACCAAACAGCTTCACTGCTGAGAAAGATTGAGTGTCAGTCTGGGTATTATCGTAAGATGAAAGATTTAGAGTTGGAAAAATGCCTTACTGTTGAGTGTCAATCCCCTCATTGTATAGATCGAGAATCAAAGTGACTCACATTTAATAATAATAATTCCTACTAAGACAGAGCTTTAAAGTTTTCAGTGTTTTCCACGCAACAATCCCATGAGATAGATTTACAAATACCATGGTGCCCATTTTAAAGACAAGGAAACTGAGTTTCAGAGAAGGTGATTTGTTCCATCCCACAGAGTTGGGACTCAAACACAGGTCTCCTGACTCCAGGTCTTGAATTCTTTCCATATGCTGGTCAACACATGAGGAGTTAGAGGAATGCCAATGTGGGTCCCAGGGACCAGACTCCCACTGAAAACTGAAGGGACTGTCACTGGGGCAGAGGAAAAAAAAGAGGACATCTGCTCCAGGGGTCTCTTTGGAAGGAGCATCTCAACAAACATAACTAGAGGGGCAGCTAAGTGGTGAAGTGAGTAGACACTGGCCCTAGGGTCAGGAGGACATGAGTTCAAATTCGGCCTCAGACACTTGACACACTTACTAGCCGTGTGACCTTGGGCAAGTCACTTAACCCCAACAGCCCTCCCAAAAAAAAAACAAAAAGAAAAAAACCATAACTATAACTAAAAAATGTGGCACCTCTCTGAGCAGCTCTTGGCCCTTGTATAGCTGTTAGCCTTCCAAAGTACTTTCTAAATTATGGTCTTATTTTACCTTCCCGACAGCCTGCAAAGCAGGTAGGGCAGAGGTTACAATCACAAAATCACAGCACCAGAAGGGACCTGAGAGTTTCAGGTTCTCTACCAATCCTGGCTCCTTAGGAGTTCATTAAACATGACATGTCGAAGAAATAACCACATGCCCCCTCCCCACCCAACGCATGAATAACTTTAAAATATCTTCAAGAGCGGTGGCTAGGTGGTGCAGTGAATAGAGCACCGGTCCTGGAGTCAGAAGGACCCAAGTTCAAATCCAGCCTCAGCCACTTGACATTTAATTAGCTGTGTGACCTTGGGCAAGTCACTTAACCCCAATTGCCCTGCCTTCCCCCCTCCAAAATATATATATATATATATATATACATATTCGAGAAATAGTCATTCAGTTTCTATTTGAATACTTCCAGTGATAAGAAACTCAGTAATTCCCAAGGCAATCCAAGTATTTGGGAGAATTCTAGTTTATTAGCAAGTTTTTCCTTTCACCTATTGATATTAGTTCAGTTTTCTGGAGCCACACAAATTAAGCCTAATAATATCAGTCCCATGTTCATGAAGCTTTGCAAGGTTTGCAAAGTCTGTTCCTTCACAATAACCCTGTGGGAAGATATTATAAGCATTTTCATTCCTCTTACACATAAAATTAGGCCTTGAGAAGTATCTTGCCCACAGTCACATAAACTCATAAATTTCTGAGGCAGTATTTGAACCTACTAGGTATAGCATTGGATAGAGTGCCAGACTTCCCGAATTCAAATCTGGCCCCAGACACTTACTAGCTGTGTGACCCTGGGCAAGTCACTTAACCCTGTTTGCCTCAGTTTCTTCGTCTGTAAAATGAGCTGGAGAAGGAAAGGGCACCGATCCAGGATCTTTGCCAAGAAAACCCCAAATGGTGTCACAAAGAGTTAGACGTGACTGAACAACTGAACAATAATTTGAACCAAGACATCCTGGCCCCAGCTCTGGCTCTCTGCCTCTACCTCTCTAATACCTCTTAGACAAGCTGGACCTTCAGATATTTGAAAACAGCTATCTCACCTCCCACCCACACCCCACAAGTATCTCCTCCAGGTTAAGCATCCCTCTGGCCCAGTTCCTTCAACTGATCTTCCAATGACAAGGCTTCAAACCCTTCCTAAAATGTGGAGCTCTGAACCAAACACAATCCGCCAGATAAGGCTGAACCATGAGCCCCGCTCTCCTACCAACCCAACGGGCTATCTCCGGCCTCTGAGCACCTCCACAAACTGACCCCTCCTACCCCCACCAGGCTTTGACTCTGTTCTCTCCTTCTCTTCCAAATCCTCATGAGTCTTTGAGAATAAGGTGCTCAGTTCATGGGCTGCCGTGTCCATAGTCCCCTCTGATCCCCCCTGATTCCCCTGCCAATTCCTGCTACTCTCTTCTTCCTCAGACTTTCCTAGAGCCCTTTGTCAGATCTCCCCTTTGATCCCACCACCCCCCCTACCTTATAGTTGCTCATCTGTCATCATATTCTATGGGGCTCCTACCGCTACAGTACCTTGTACATAGTAAGCGCTTAGTAAATATTTGAAGAATCTGAATTCTTGGATGAAAAAACTAAGACACCAAGTAGTTAAGAAATTTACTCAAGCAAATTCATGGCAGAACTAAGATTATAAACTAAGACTTCTGATTGGCCAGAGGCAGGGGCCTTCCCCCTAGGTCCTCAGATGTACCCACCATTCAAATATTTGTAAGTAACAAAGAGCACGGACTTTGACTGGGGGGAGGTGGAGAAAGGCTGGAAAGGATTAAGGGAAAGTCTCTGACTTGACTCTACCTTTCCCAAAGGTTATAGCCCTCAGTTTAAAAAACACCTGGGGTTGGGGAGGGTAGGGGGTGTTAGAAAAGGCCCACCCCTGAGTGACTTCGTAACTCTTCCCCTCCCCGACAAAGGGAGGTATTTTCTTTTTCTGGGAGCATGTGGCTGAGCCCCCTGGAAGCTGGGCCTTGATGTGGCAGCGGGTGGCCGAGCCCACTTGGAAGCACATTGGTGATGGCTGCTATCTCACCAGGGAGACCTGGAAAGAGCTGGAGAGAGCCAAGTTTTCTGAGCTACAGGTGGAATGGCAACCCCCTCCCTTCAAGTGGCTACCGGTCGGCCCACATATCATGGGACTGGCTGTGAAGTGATCTTAGGCGCCACAAGGCCAGCTGGACTATTCTGTCCCTCTCTTTGCCCAGCCTGGCCTATTTTCTCTCTCTGGGAGTACCCCATGAAAGGAGACGCCCCTGGCCTTCTATCCTCTTCTCTCCCTGTTTTTCCTTCCTTAGCCTCCTCCCTCTCTTACCCTCCCTGTGATCTCACCAGGCCCCCTCTTCCTCTTCAACACCCTGTCCTTATCATCCCTCCCATGGCTCTACCATTAGCCTCTTCACCTGATAGTTCTTCAGGTCCCTATACCGGTCCTTATACTGAAGTGTACATATCTCTCTCCTCTCTTCTTCTCTCCTCTCTCGTTCCCCTCTTTCATCTTCTTCTCCTCTCTCTCCCTACCTTCCCAGGATGCTATTTCAGTCTTCCTTTCTCCCACCCAGGTTTCCTCTCCTCTCCCCAGCCCCAGTCTTACTCATGTCATCTCTTCCCTATCTCCCTAATAAAAGCTGTATCCAGAAATCACTGGATTGATCTGTCTATCCCACCCCACACCCAGGGTGGTATGGAAAATACAGAAGCAAAGAATTAGACCAATTTGGGGCAGGGGGGGAGGGTGTGGAACAAGTAAAGGGGCCCTTTGTGTAGTACTTAAATACTTTTTAATAAATAGATAAAAGCCACTGAGACAGCCCAGAAAAGTGGGGTCTAGGGTTTAGGGGGAAGTTCTAGGGGCATCCTCTCCCCCTCCTTCCTGCCAGGGCTAAGGCACTTCCAGGGGGGCACTAGGAATTTGGTTTTTCAAGAATTATAAGAGGTAAAGAGAACTGATTCTTCCTCTCTCCCCTTCTAAGCCAAGACATCCATGACAGTGGTCCTGCTTCCTCTCTCCTAGAAACTGGCTCCATAAGCTCCCAGAACCAAGGAGGATAGGATTAGGAAGGGAGAGAAGGAAGAGAGAGCAGCAAGGCAGGAGGAGAGTCAGTGATTCCGGACCTTTTTGGTAAGCCAACTCCTCGGACAACCACTGTCTCTCTTGGAGACCACACTCCCCACGCTAAGAAGGCATCTCTAGGAAGATGTGGGAAGGCAGACCGGCTTTAGGACCACAGAGAAGACAGAAATCACAGCCATGCCAGGGAGAAGTGAAGAGCTGAGCTAGGCACTTCCCAGCTCTGGATGGCTACTGGTTCTCGGTTCTGAGTGTCCATCAGGACCCAGGATAGGATGTCCATCAGTACTCTCTCTCCGGGGGGTACCCCAGTTGTTCCTCAGGATGGTGCCTGTCTTCTCCTCTTTGAATAGCTGCCGGTCCTCACGGGGTATCTTTACCGCATGGTATTGGGGTACTGTGGCCTCAGGGTACCGTGCCCGCTTGAAGAATCCCACCTAAAAGAAGATCCCCAGAAGTAAAGAGTTAGGAAAGCCATGACCCCAGGGGCACAGACACCCATTTCCAGTCAGTGGCTCCCCCTCTTCTTCCTCAGGATGGAGGAAAGGTATGTGTTTCAATTATAACAGAAGAAAGAGAAGACAGATCAAAACCAATACAGGCTCCAAACACTAACTGGCAAGAAAGGTGGGTACTCTCTGGCCTGAGTATGCATGGGCCAAGGAAGCATTCTCTCATAGTCCTTCTGTTTCTAGGGGTCAAAGGAACGTGAAGTTAGGGTGAGGAGCCAGAGGTAGAGAACAAAAGGTGAGATTAGGGAAGTTCCTTTACTATAGCCATAGAAAGCTAAGTAGTAGAGTGGACAAAGCACCAGGCCTAGAGCCAGGAAGAAGTGAGTTCAAATCCAGCCTCAGACGTTGACTATGTGACCCTGGACAAGCTACTTCACCTCTATTTGCCTATTTTCCCATCTGTAAAATGGGGCTGATAACAGCACCTACCTCCCAGGATTGTTGCTAAGGATAAATGGAAAGAATATTTGTAAAGAGCTTTACAAACCTGTATAACTGCTAGCTATTACCATAATCTGGTCTCCCACCTTCCTCGACACCAGGGGCGCCATGATGAGGCATCATGATCCCCTTACCTCTGCCGGCGGCTCAGGCTATTTCTCACTCGGACAAGCTCCTGCCCACTTCTCCTGCCAGACTGTCCCACTCAGGCATTTCCATCTCTCCATGTCCCCATAGACTCCTACTGAGGCTCGGCCCAATATACCTGCACTTGTATGTGCCTGACTGGCTCCCCTGGACCCCTCCTCAGGCTCACAGGTACACTCATACTTCTATTGCATGTTAAGGTTACAAGGTAATCTCACCACCAGCCAGTGAAGAAGGGAGTGCCATTCTTGTCCCATTTTGAGACTCAAAAAGATACAGGGGTCACACTGGTCTTAAAACCAGACGCGATTCCAAGCCTAATGCTGTCCACTACATCATACCATGTGGGCTGGTACACATTACATTTGTACACCCTACACCTTCTCTAAGGGAGTCCTGAGATTATTCAGAGTCATGACCCTTGTATACAGCAGGCTGGGACCAAACCACATGCTCAAACTCCCACAATCCTGTGCCACCCCTCCACAGGCTAGCTCACACTCAACCCTACACACTCATGCCTCCTGGAACATACATGCATAACATCTCCCAGGTCTCCCACATGCTCACACTTTCCAAGTCTATGCACACTCATTTGACCATCCCCAAAGCCGTATATACTCACCCTTCCACACTCAGGTATGGTCCTTCCCTCCCAACTCCTGCAGGCTCACACACACACACTCCTGCCTCTTCATTTCCCTTTGCACATTCATGGCCCCTGAATGCTGAAGGGACTGACCCCCCAGGGGCATGTGCACACATACACACAAAGTTCTATTACCCCACAGTGCCTGGGCCCCCTTGGTCTGCGGCCGAAGGTTGCACAGCCAGATGGGCCCGGTGATAATTGGTAGTAAATTGTAGACTTTGGCTGCTCCGATGAAAAAAACCGCACTGGAGTATTGGAGGAGGAGAGGGTCAAAAGAGAAAGGGGTTCGGAAGACCCAAGGACAGGGGAGGGTGGGGGGATGAAGGGAGCAAGGAAGCTAGCATTTATACAATCCCTGGAATATTCTGTTTGGCAGAGTACATAGTTCCATAGGATTGCTGTAAGTTTTAATGGGAACAAGGTGTAGAAGTCCCAGGGCTGATTTTATGAGGGGGTCAGTCTTATCTGATCAGTTTTATCTTCTCCCAAAAGTTCCAGACCACTCCAAAAGCACATCAGAGCTTTAGTGGGGATGAGGATAGACATGTATGGGTCTTCATCAACACATGTGTCTCCTTCCCCTCCATATGTGTGAGTCTGTGTACAGCCCTTTCTATAGAAGATTCTCTGTCCATCCCATGACTTGGGGGAGAAGGGAAGTTTTAGGCTCATTTTCCATGTATGCCTCATGTGTTTCTAAGTACCCTCAGACTCCATCACGTCAGCCGTGCTGACCCGAGCCTCATTCTCACCTTCCACATGAGAAGAACAAGCAAAGCCAGCACCAGGATCCCGGCCAGTACAGCCAGTAAGATGACCCACCAAGGGACCCCACCAGCCACCACAGCCATAGGGTCTAGGTACACAGACACAGGGATCTGCAAAGAGAAAGTTAACAAAATGGCATGGAGGAGGGGAGGGGCAAAGACAGGAAGCAATAAATTGTTCTCCTCCCATTTCCAAGCCCTGGGCATCACCTGTGTAGAGAAATCTCTGAACTTCAGATTCTGTATAGATGACTTCACAGTGATATTGGCTCGGACAATCAGATCCAAGGACTTCACATCAGTGTATTCCTGGGGTTGGAAGAGAGAGAGGACAGAACCCAGTGACATCTCTTCCTAACACATACACACACACACACACACACACACACACACACACACACACACCATATCTAAACTCCTAAGCCTGTCTCAGGTCCTACCTCCTAATACCCCAAAATCTCCATACAATTCAATAATGACAGTTATTAAAACACCTACTATGTTCAAGGTAGGATTTTAGGTGCACAGATAAAAAATAAATCATTTTCAGAGATTTAATTAATCCTACAATTCAGGTGAAAGCCAGCACAGTGAAACCAACCATCTGAGTTTCTGACAAGGGAGGAGAAAATGAGGTAGCCTTGGGAGAAGAAAGTAGATTTGCTGCTCTGAGGTCACCTGTTCCTACCCCGCCCTCATCCTGAGCCATAGCAATGTGTGGGGCCAAGGTAGAGGAGGAAGGCCCAGAGGTTCAGAAGTACCAAACTACTTGGGAGGTTTAAAGAGGCCACAGAGGGAGGGGAAGCTCAAAGTACTCTGGACACCCACCCAGTACCCTTTACCTCCAGGAAAGTGCTGTTCCACAGGCGGCCCCAGACATGGAGCACAGCCTCCCGGTCAAAGCTGTAGAGTGGGCAGCTGTAGACAATGCATCTGGCAGTGCCACTCCTACAATCCTAGAGACAGAGAGGGAAAGGCTCTATTGTCTGACCTTACTATACACCTAGATATCCAAAACCCCCAGATTTCCCTCTTCCCACCACATTATTTGCTCCAGGCTCAGAGTTTCCCATAGGCCACCCCCAACCCACACCCCACTCCTGTTTCCAACACTCCATGTTTTTCCTTTTCCTCTGTGCAGGGAAGGGAAGACTGTTCTCAGGTATAACACATCACCAATGAAGCCCACAGATCCTGAATAGTGTTTTTAAATACGCAAAATAAAATACACAGAATTACAAAGAAAATCTAACCATATTGAAATGTAGCTATCAAGATTATTTTTTTTAGGGGGTGGCTAGGTGGCGCAGTGGCACAGTGAATAGCACCAGCCCTGGAGTCAGGAGGACCTGAGTTCAAATCCCACTTCCAACACTTAACACAAAAACTAGCTGAGTGACCTTCAGCAAGTCACTTAACCCCAATTGTCCCACCTTTACCCCTCCAAAAGAAAAAAAGCAAGATGTTTTTTTTAAATAAGTTCATAGGCCCCAGATTAAGATCCCCCAAAAAATCCAAGATAATATTAGACTTGTTCTGTTTGGTCCCAAAGAACAAAACCAGGGAAAATATGGGTGAAAGTTGCAAGGTTTGATGTCATCAAAAAAAAAAAGAAAAGAAAACCCTTCCTAACAATTTATAAGCATGTGGTGGGAAGCTTCAAAAGAAGCGGGTCTGGAGGAGTCTACCTACCAAGACAAACCCAGGAACTATATAAACACAATTACAAAACACTTTTCACACAAATAAAGTCAGATCTAAACAGTTGGCGAAATATTCATTGCTAGGGATGGCTAGGTGGCACACTGAACAGAGCACTGGCCCTGGAGCTAGGAGGACCTGAGTTCAAATCTGGCCTCAGACACTTAACACTTACTAGCCATGTGATCTTGGGCAAGTCACTTAACCCCAACTGCCCTCCCAAAAAAGAAAAAGGCGAAAAAAAAAAGAAATATTAATTGCTCATGGGTAGGCTGAGTCAATATAATAAAAATGACAATTCTACCTAAATTAATGTACTTATTCAGTGCCATACCAATCAAACTATCAAACAATTATTTTATGGAGCTAGAAAAAAATAATAATAAAATTCACCTGGAAGAACATAGGTCAAAGAGCAACACGGGAATAAATGAAGAAATGGGAAGGAAGGTGGTCTAGTAATACCAGATATCAAATTGTATGAGAAAAACAAGAATCATTAAAACCACCTGGTACTAGCTCAGAAATAGAGTGGAGATCAGTGGAACAGATTGGGTACACAATACACAGTGGCAAATGAACATAGTAATCCAATGTTTAACAAACACAAAGATCCAAGCTTTAGGGACAAAAGCCTCACAATCCGACAAAAACTGTTGGGAAAACTGGAAAGCAATATTGCCAAAAACCAGGGATAAATAAACATTTTACATCATATATCAAGATAAGGTAAAAATAGGTCCATAATTTAGATGTAAAAGATGTTAATTAAAGGAGTATGGAAAATTTTACCTGTCAGATCTATGGATAAGGGAAGAAGTTATGATCAAACAAGATAGAGAAGATCATGGGAAGTAAAATGGATCATTTTGACTACATTAAATTGAAAGGGAGGTTGTACAAACAAAACTAATGCAGGGGAAACTGGAGGGGAAATTTTATAGCAAGTTTCTCCAATAAAGGTTTCATTTCTCAACTATACAGAGAACTTAGTCAAATGTATAAGAATACAAGTTATTCTCCAGTTGATAAATGCTCAAAGGATATGAACAAGCAGTTTTCAGAAAAAGAAATCAAAGCTATCTCTAGTCATATTTTTTAAATGTTCTAAATCACTATGGTTAGAGAAATGCAAATCAAAACAACTCTGTGGCACCATTTCGTACCTATCAGATTGGTTAACAGAACAGAAAAAGAAAACAATAAATGTTGGAAGGGATGTGGAATAATTGGGACACTAATGCACTGTTTGTTGGTGGAGTTGTGAATGGATCCAACCATTCTGAAGAGCAATTTGGAACCATGCCCAAAGGGCTATAACAATGTGCTTATTCTTTGGCCCAGCAATGCCACTACCAGGTCTATATCTCAACGAGATCAAACAAAGAGGAAAAGGATCCAGATGTACCAAAATAGTTATATTTTATATATTTATCTTTCTGTGATGGCAAAGAATTAGAAATTGAGGGGATGCCACTCAATGAGGGAATGACTGAATAAGTTGGGGTATATGATTATGACGGAACATTATTGTGCTTTAAGAAGTGATAAGCACTGGGTAGTTAGGTGACACAGTGGATAGAGCCTCAGAGTCAAGAGGACCTGGGTTCAAATCCCGATTCAGACACTTATTAGCTGTGCGACACCCTGCAAAAGTCACTTAATCCTGGCTTACTCCAAAAGAAAAAAAAAGAGAGAAATGATGAGCAAGATGCTTTCAGAAAAATCTGGGAAGACTTATATGAACTCATGTAAAGTGAAGTGAATAGAACCAGAACATCCTCTACAGTAACAGTAATATTATATGATGATTGACTATAAATTACATAGCTATTCTGAACGATACAATGATTCAAGACAATTCCAAAGGATCCATGATGAAAAATGCTATCTGACTCTAGCAAAAGAACTGATGGAGTCTGAATACAGACTGAAGCAGAATTTGTTTACTTTATTTTTCTTGTGGGTTTTGTTTCTGTTTTTGCTTTTTGGTCTGTGCTTTCTTTTGCAACATGGCTAATATGGAAATAGGTTTTGCATGATTTCACATATATAATCTATATCAAATTGCTTGTCTCCTCAAGTAGGGGGAAACAGATGGAGGGAAGAAGAAAATTTGGAACTCAAAAACAAATGTTACATTTTTATATACTGTAATTGAGAAAAAATAAAATAAGAGGGGGAAAAACAAGAGGGAAAAAGTAGTGGGCTTTTCCTTCATTGGAGGTCTTCAAGCAGAGGCTGGCTAGCCACTTGTTGGATAAGTTATAGTGGAGATTCCTTTTCTGATGTGCATTGAACAATGTCTATTCAAAGTCCCTTCCAACTCTTCACATTTTGTGGTTCTGTGACACCCAACACCATCCAGCCTTTACTGGAAGACTCTAATTGGGGGAAACCTACTTCTCTTGAGTCACTGTATTTCATCCTGGATCAAGGGTTCTTAATCTTAAGTCTGTGATCTTTTTTTAGAAAAATATTTTGATAACTGTATTCCAATATAATTGATTTCCCTTGTAATCTGGTATCTGTTTTTTGGTTGTTTTTTTTTGGAGGGCAGTTGGGGTTAAGTGACTTGCCCAAGGTCACACGGCTAGTTTTTGTGTTAAGTGTCTGAGGCCGGATTTGAACTCAGGTACTCCTGACTCCAGGGCCGGTGCTCTATTCACTGCGCCACCTAGCCGTCCCTATTTCCCTTGTAATGTGAAGCATTTTATGATATACATTTAAAACTATGATTCTGAGAAGGGTTTCCCCAGACTGACAAAGGGGTCCAAGACACACAAAAAATAAGAACCCCTGTTCTGTATCGTCAATGTGCTGTCCAAAACGGAAATAATTTAGGCAATTAGAACTGGAATCAGGAAGACCTAAGTTCAAATCTAGCCACTGGCACTTATTAGCAGTCTGACCTGAGGCAGTAATAATTAATAATAATATTAACAATAATAATCATAAATAACATTTATATAGCACCACTGGACTAAGCACTTTATAATTTTATTTCATTTAATCCTTACAACAACCCTGGGAGGGAGGTGCTATTATTATGTCCAGAAGAAACTGAGGCAAACAGAATTTAAGTGACTTGCCCAGGGTAACAAAGCTAATAAGTGTCTTAAGGCTGGATTTTAACTCAGATCTTCCTGACTACAAGCTTTGCATTCTGTCCCTGCACCACCTAGCTCACTTACCCTCTGATTCACTTTCTGTATCTCTAAAATGAGAATAATAACAGCACCTCCCTTGCAGGGTTGTTGCAAGGTTCAAATGAGATGATTTGAAGGTCCAGCTCTTTGCAGACCAAAGCGTTCCATCAAAGCTAGCTGTCATTATCATTAGAAGTCGCTAGATGGCGCAGTGGAGAAAGTACTATGCCTGGAGTCGGGAAGACCTGAATTCAAACAGGTGATGTTCAAGCAAGAAAAGTGTGACCCTGGGCAAGTCACTTAACCCCTATTTGGCTCAGTCTCCTCATCTGCAAAATGGATTGTTGTGAGGAACAAATGATATAATAAGCACTTTATAAATGTTAGCTATTATAATTATAATTATTACTATTATTATGACATCAAGTTGTGAAGTCAGATCCCTTAGAAACTGAAGAATTATTGCAAAGTTTCCACAAATGCATATTCACACCAAGCATGTTTCTGATCTTTCTTTAGTGCCAACAAAATATGCAGCATTGTTCAATATAACAATTGAGCAAACATGCCTTCTGCGGACAGAATAATGCCTCTCAAACAATCATCTTACTATTTTTAAAATGTATATGTAGTGGTGAAGAAAATAGACATTTATTTAAAAGCATTATTGAACTCGTGTATTTTCTAAATCAATAAATACTAATAGCCCAATTGTTACCACATAGGGATCCTGAATTTTTTTTTACATTGAAAAGAATTATTCATTGTTCCAAACACTGAACTTCTACCAATAAACCCTAAAATTCCATTAGTAATTTTGACCACCCTATCACAAAAGTTCCATTAGTAATTTTGACCACCCTGTCACAGTGATGACTCTTACTGAGTTTGAAGTCTACTAAAGCTCACCAGGTCTTTTCTCATAATTAACTGGTGTCTAGCTCCATCCTCCCCATCCTGTACTGGAGTAGTTGATTTTGCTTCAACCTAAATGCAGGATTTTGTATTTATTCCTACTAAATTTCATCTTGTTTCCTCAGGCCAATGGTCCAGCAAAAAAAAAAAGTGCATGCCGTTACTGCCCTCATCCAAATAACTGTCAAAAATGAGAGAGAAGGAGACAGAGACAGAGAGAGAACAAGACAGAGAGACAGGCTGATAAAGAGAGACAGAGACAGAAAGAGATAGAGAGAGAAAGAGAGAATACGCCAAGGAGAGAGTCTCCTGGAGACATCCATCCCCACTGACATTGATCCATTAATCAGCTGGCAGTCAGTGTCACCTACAATACTCCATCTTGTCTACATCCCTCCAACACTTATATACACTTAATCTTCAATTAGCTAGAACAAAAGAAGGAAAAATCTGGGCCCCAGTGTATGATTTTTTTAAATGTATGTTGACCTTCCTAATTCAAGCAACTATTAAATGAGTCTGCAGTCTCTAAGATCAAAATGATAGGGTCATGGGAAGTTGCCTAGAATAATGAGAAGGCTAGAGAAAAGTCAGCTCAAATTAAAACCTTACTCACACAAATAACCAAGAACTATTTACACAGCTATCATCAAATACATTTTCACTTGTCCATGCATGTAAGTAAGTAAGCTGCACTGAATCATTTTGTGGGCATACGTTGCTTCTTCTAATTCCAACACCCATGCTTCTGGGAGCTCCCCCAGGACAAGAACCCTGTCATCCCCTATCTCTAGAGATCCTCCTCATCTCGACCCACCAGCCCATCCACAACACAAGACTCTGTCCACAGTTCGTGGTGCTGATTTTCACTACCAGGTTATGCCCACTACAGGTTCATAGGGTCATTGTATTTACAGGTAGAAGAGATCTTAGGAATTATCCATCCCAACCATCTTTGCTTTACAGATGAGAAAACTGAGAACCAGAGAGGTAATATCATTTGCTGTTTTTACAGGTCATGCCTGTAAAAAGTGCTAAAGGCAGCCTTGAGCAAAGATCCTATGATTCATAATTCAAAACTCTGCCTGTTATAATCACCCAGTCCTCATGTCTTTCCTGCATTGTCCTTACCAGTGTGATCTTTTTCTTCTTCTCTGCAGAGGCCACGGTCCACCCAAGGCCTGAGCTGCTGGACTGGTGCTCTGGCTGTTCCAACTCCCGCCGTTTCCGATCTCCAGTCTCCCAGTCCTAGAGAGGGAACACAATAAGCCCCAAACTCAGAGCCTTGGGGGAATGCCCACTCTTTTTCCTTCCCCAGGCTAGATGAACACTGAGAGGGACTATGATTAAAAGTATTATCCTCTCCACCCCTACACCTATAAGATATGCCCCCCGCAAGAGTTTGAGTTCCATTTATATAGCTTCAGTAGTGTAGCTACCACCAATCCCAGGTCTCTTCTCTCAACCCTAGCCCCAACTATACCAGTCCAAGGATATTGGCTTTGGGGATGCAGTTCCCCTGCTGCCCAGGTCCTCGACCGCCCTCCAATTCCACTCGCATTGGATATAGGAGCCACTTCCCATTGGCAATCTCATGTGGCCACATGATATTTAGGAAAGCTGAGCCCAGAGTGTTCAGTGACTGGCCCTGATTAGAGACCTGTAGGTACAAAGTAGAACATGGAAGAGGGATTCAGTGACTGTGCAGGACCTGGTATTCCCTGTAGAGTTTACAAATATGTGTGATTGTACAAAGGTAGAGAACTGGGAGGAGAGGCTCAAGGTAAATAGGGGGATGGGGTGAGAGATGGGCCAAGAAGGGGAAGAAGGGGTCAGGGCAGAGATTCCACTGAAGACTCAAGAACCAAGTCTTTGTAACAAGTACTATCACCTAAAGGGAAGATTGGAGATCACAGCTGGAGAGGAAGAGAGATCTAAACCTGATAGGGATACAAGTCTGGGAGGTAAAATAAACATCTCTTCTTCCCCCTCCAGTCCCGTATATAAGAGATTAGGGGAAAGGAATATCTCTGTCTTCATTGCTCAAGGGCCACCATTCCTATAGATCAGGGATTCTTAACCTAAGGTCTGTGGATCTGGTTTTCTAAATATCTATTTTTGATAACTATTTCAATAAAACTTGATTTCCTTTGTAATCTGATGTAACTTTATTTTATGTCTTTAAAAACACATTTCTGAGAAGGTGCCTATAGGCTTTATCAGACTATGGCCAAAGGGATCTAGGACATCCACAAATAGGCTAAGAATCCCTGAGGGGTGAGATTGATTCAATCCAACCAAATGAATATTTATCAAGTACTTGTCCCATACAAAGTACTATACCAGGTCCAATTCTAAGCCACCTCAATCTTCCCTTCCATCACATGAACATATGGGCCTTTTTCCTAAAGACAGTCCCCTCCCTTTACAGGTGAGGAAATGGAAAGCCCAGCCCAGTTAAAGTGAGATGCCCAAGGTACACAGGTGGTTAAGAGTCAGGGTCAAGATTCAAACCCAGGTACTCCAACTCTACTGCATCACACCCCTTAAAAGGAGCTTGGAGTAAGTAGAGCAGCCCCCGGCCCACCCTTGGCTCAACTAAGTTAGTGAATAGAAATGGACAGTGTGGGAGGGGATGTGTCTGAGGATCACTCACCGTGATCTCATATTTGACCTTGCTGCCCACATCCCTCTCCGATTGCATGGCTCTCTCGCCCCTCACCACACCAGAGAAGAAGAGCTTCTCAGGAATTACCTTCCTAGGGAGAGAGAGGGGAGGTGGACATAGGAAAGGGAGGGGAGAAATAAGCACAGAAATTAGGGGGAGTTAAATATGGAAGTGAAGGAGAGGTGAGAACATGACTAAGGTCAAGAGCCCAAGGGAAGAAGAACAGATGGGGTTGGAGGCTAGAAGCAGGTAGAGGGTACCCCACCCCCATCATGCTTCCCACTCAGCAAGACACCTTCAGAGAATACTGGAAGTACTCACCCTACTATAGACAGTGGCAATTCAATGACAACTCGGGCAAGGGCAGTGACTGGGTGCAGCTCCTGCTCGCTGATTCTGGGGGGGTGGCAGTGGGGACAGGGTTGCTGGAGGTGAAAGTATAAACAACACAGGCTTCCAAGCCCTGTCCACCCTAAAAATGGCAGGTGCCCCTTTCCACTCCTCTACAACCTCTCCCAGCCCCCACATGGCAATGCCCCTGGTCTTACGTGGCCAGCAATAGCTCCACCTCTAGCTTAGTGGTCTCAATTGTGATGCCTGAAGTGCCAAGGATAAGGTAGAAGGTCACCTTGGGGGTGAGGGGGAGGGAGAATGAGGAGAGAGGAGTGAGTTTTGAGCAGTCACCGTACATGAATACAGCGGGCAGAGAAGTAGGCAAAGAGATACTAACCTGGGCTCCTCTCTTCATGGGATTCCCTAGCTCACACTCTACTCGAGAAGCATTCTCATTAGACAGACAAAGGGGCTTTTCCTAAAAGGTAGATAGAGTCAGGTTAGACTACTGGATATCCTGGTGCCTCTATTCCTTCCCAGGTGTCTATCATAGGGCCCTTACCGCAGGCTCCAGAGCCCGCACCCCCACATAGTACAGAGAGGTGGGGAGGGAAATGAGGAGCTGGGCTTCATGAGCATCATCCCCATCAGCCTCAGGCTGGGCTGGGTCTGAGGGCAGATTGGTGACGGTCAGCTCCAGACCAATGACTGGCTGACCACTCAGCGCAAACTCAGCTGTGATTCCATCTTCATCCCTGGAGGAGTTAGAGAAGACATTCGCTACAGGAGCCATTCTTCATATCTCTGCCTGTCTCTGATCTCACCCTACCCAATCCCAGTCTTTCTCTGGACTCCTCCCTTCAGGTTCCTACCTCTTTCTGCCTCTCTTTCTTCTACCCTATCTCTGCTCCCTCAATTCTCCACATACTCCCTGCTACAAACACATCCTAGACCCAAAACACAGGATCAACATTTGGTCTGGAGGAAAGTCCATCAGTTTCCTTCACTCTGCCTCACCTATGGGTTTATCCTATGATCAAGAACCTCCCTGAGGTTAACCTCTCTCCTTTCTGCTGCTGTCTTAATCCCTCTCTCTCAGTCTGTCTTCTTTGGGAAAAAAAAGAATGGTAGGTCTTCCTACTTCAGAGACTTCACATGTAACCCTACCACCTTCTGTTCTGTGACCCAGACACCCATCCCCTCCCTCCCCCACCTCCTCACATTGGCAGTGGCTGGAACTCTGTGTCCCCAACCCGGGCACAGAATCGGGCACGGGCAAGCTGCAGGTTGCTCTGGCAGATCTTATCTTCTCCACAACCTTGCTTGAGAAAGTGTACCTAAGGATGATAAAGTGGAGAGGGAGGGGAAATCACTGGAAAACCCTCCCTCTAGTCATTGGTCTTCCCACAAAAACACACCAAGCCCCATTTAGGGCAATGATCTCACACACACACACACACACACACACACACACCTCTGCCCTGTGGGTACTGGGCTGGTGGGCATTAAGGATGGGTGCCAGTGGAAGCAACTCTTGTCCAAAGACCTGACGCTGGACTCGGGAAGGCTGGAGGCTATAGGACAGGGTCACTACAACAGCCCGAAGCTTGTCTTTGACATTCTCCTGGGAAGGCAGATGACAACAGGGAAGAAACCAGGTTTAAATGGGGCATATATGCAGTCCTCATATTTTCACTCCTCCTCAAGTGCCAACCAAAGACCCAATTCTGATTCCTCTTGGACTAAAGGAAGCTGAGGGACACAAGCATGAGGCAGGACAAAGCTAGAGAATGTCCAGTCTACAAGGGACAACTGGAACGCTCCAGACATTGCCCTAGATGAAAGGTTCTAAAAAAAAGTGTTTCTGGGAAACTGTGTATAACAAAAGTTCACAGTTGCAGACATGTCCCTCTTCTGTTCTTCTTTGCATATTGTCAAGTTCATAATATAACAAAAGAATGAGTCTATGGAGGAGTAGAGCCTATCAATCCCCTGGACAAAGATCAAAAAACAATTTTCAAAATTTGCCAAGAGGTCCATGGATAAAGATACCACTACCAGTAATAATATTTATAGAATTAGATATAGTATTTTAATAGTAATAAAACGAGGATATATCACGAGATAAACATAACTAGGATAGTCTTTCAAGGTTTGCAAAGTGGTTTCCTCACAACAGCCTGACAACATAGGCATTGCAAGTATTATCCATCCCCCATTCCACATATGAAGACACTGAGGCTCAGAAGTTAAATTTACAGCTGAAAATGACACAGGTTTTCTGACTATACTAACGCCTATAGGCCTCTATAGGGAGAGAGAGAAAAAAGAGAGAAAGGGGAGGAAATTAGCATTTATATAAGTATCTACAATGTTCCAAGCACTGTGTGCTAAGCACTTTTTTCAAGTTTTACATCATTTGATCTTTATAACTCTGCAAGATAGGTGCTATTATTAACCCCACTTTACAGTTGTGAAAACTGAGGCAAACAGAAGTTGAGTGACTTGCTCAGGGTAACATAGCTAGTAAGTGTCTGAGACTGGATTTGAACTTGGGTACTCATAATGGTGAGGGAACTCAAAGATCTTCCCTGCCCCTTAATGGGCCTCACTTGGAGCCCAACAAGAGAGGCTTGCTTAGAGGAGGCTTGTTTTTCAGAAAGATCCACCTTTTGTTACTTTGTGATTAAGCAGTGGGTCACGAAGGCTATGACATTCTCTGATTCTGGAGAAGGAGAGAGAGAGACAGAGAGACAGAGAGACAGAGAGAGACAGAGAGGGGGGGGAGATACCCTAGGGTGAGATTTTGCTTTGGGGCTCACTTTGGGAAGAGTTGTAAGATTTGGTCAGATGAGACTCTGGGCAGCCATTGAGCCCCCTGGCTTTGAAAACCCACATGTTGGTGCTTCTCTCTTTGGTAACTAACTATGTATGTATATAATGGTCAGACAGCTGAAAGTCCTGTCTGTTGGTCTGTTGAATTGTTTTATTTTCTCTGTCTATATTTTTTGTCTGCTTGTAATTTCTATTAGTATCTTCTGAAGTTCAGGGTGCTAACTTTTTCCCCTGAACTAAGTGAATTATATATATGTTTGATTAAAGTGAGATTGTTAACCCCTTTTGAGTTACTTTCCTTAGAAAAACAGATCAAAGAACCTGTGCTAGCAGCCATCCTGGGTATGCTAGGGTACTTGCTGCTACAGTACTCCAGGCCCAGCACTCTATCCACTAGACCTCCAGCTGCCAAGAAAGGGGAGTGTCTCTATATCTCCCAGCATGGGAGAAAATCCCATCCATGTAGGGTACACATGCAGAAGGAAAATGGGAGGATCCTAGAAGAGGATTTGGGGACATTTTTTGAGCACTGAATAATAAACAGAGAGATATGAATGACTGGAAGAGGAGGGAGCTAAAGTGGAAATAGGAGGGAAGGCCTGCTCACCTGCAGCTGGAATGTGGCATTCCCACAGGCTCGATCATTCTGGTGCCTAAGCCACACAGTACCTGAGCTCTGGTGCTTAGAATCAGTAGGGCTTCGATTCAGGAAAGACACCCGGGGAACCTGACCCCGGAGTCGCCGATCTGTGTCCCCATCCAATATATAATTCAAGCCTAGTAAATGGGGAGAAAGGGCTGAGAAACAATCCCAGACTGCCCTTGGCCACCTCCATGCCTCAGCACCCTCACCCATACTGACCAGCCCAGAAAAAAAAAAATCAATGGCCTTCACTCACCAACACTAGGATTGTAGCTGCTGGGATTGGCAATATAGCTGAAGCAGACTCTGAGGTCCACACTATGGGCAGAGGGAAAAGTTCCCCAGGTCAAGTATTGTGAGGACTCAGAAATCCAGATCCTGCCCAGCTCCTGTCCTAGGGATGTGTTGGACGTGTACTTGATTCATCAAGTCAAGGTGAGGGAAACCATATTTGGGAAGCAGAGTTAAAAGGGAGGAACCAAACTCAGAGTGTCCAGAGCCACTGGCCCTAGAACCTAACACTCTTAGGACTTACAGTCAGGTAGATTAGAGATTATCTCCTTCAATCTCCTTGTTTTAAAGATGAGCAAAGTAGGACCTTTCCCAAGGTCTCTCAGGTGGTAAACATCAGGCAGAGTCTGGACTCATAGCTAGATCTTCTGACTTCCACACCCAGTGCTATTGCTCTGACACCAGCTGTTTCCCTCAGTTGAGCCTCTCCCTCCCAACTTCCCCAGGTGCCCTGCCTCACCAGACCATGTGGCCATCAGCACAGTTAGGCAGCTCTAGATCAATGGCTCGAGGTGAGATAGTGATGTCATAGGAGACATGGAGGACCGGATGGGACCTAGGGATCGACATGATGGTGCAAGGTGGAGAAAGATTACATAGTTAAAAAGCAGAGAGATCATCAAGATTATTATATTACTATGAGATTATTATTAATCATCTTGATATTAATAATCAAGATTATTATATTACTATAAGATTATTATTAATCATCTTGATATTAATAATCAAGATTATTATATTACTATAAGATTATTATTAATCATCTTGATATTAATAATCAAGATTATTGTATTACTATAAGATTATTATTAATAATCAAGTTTATTATATTACTATATATTACAATATTACTATAAGAAATGAAGAAACTATCACCCTTTGCAGATGATATTTTGATACACATAGAGAACCCTAGAGAATCAACTAAAAAACTATTTGAAACAATTAATAACTTTAACAAAGTTTCAGGATATAAAATAAACCCACATAAATCATCAGTATTTCTATATACTACCAACAAAACCTAGCAGCAAGCAATAGAAAGAGAAATTCCTTTTAAAGTAACTACAGACAATATAAAATACTTCAGAGTCTACCTGCCAAGACAAACCCAGGAACTACATGAACACAATTACACAACACTTTTCACATCACAAAAGACAGATCTAAACAACAGGAGAAATATTAATTGCTCATGGGTAGGTTGAATCAATATAGTAAAAATGACAATTCTACCTCAATTAATTTACTTATTCAGTGCCATACCAATCAAACTACCAAAAAGTAATTTTATAGAACTAAAAAAAATAATAATGAAATTCACTTGAAAGAATAAAAGGTTAAGAATATCAAGGGTATAAATGGAAAAAAATGTGAAGGAAGGTACCAGATCTGGTACCAGTACCAGACTTCAAACTGTATTATAAAGCAATAATCATTAAAAAAAAATAATCTGGTACTGAATCAGAAACAGAGTGGAGATCAATGGAATAGTTTAGAGAAATGAATATGGTCATCTAGTGTTTGCAAAACACAAAGATCCAAGCTTTTGGGACAAGAACTCACTATTCAAAAAAATTGCCAGAGACTGGAAAGCAGTTTGGCAGAAACTAGGCATAGATCAATATCTCACACCATATGCCAAGATAAAGTCAAAATGGGCACATGATTTAAACATAAAGGGTAATGTCAATAGCAAATTAGGGGAGTGTGGAAAATTTTCCCTGTCAGATCTGTGGATAAAAGAAACATCTATGACCAAAGAAGAGATAAAGAAAATCTCAGGAAGTAAAATGGATTATTTTGATTACATTAAATTAAATAGGGGTGTGTATAAAGAAAACCAATGAAGCTGAGATTAGAAGGAACGCAGGAAACTATTTTTACAGCAATTTTCTCTAATAAAGACGTCATTTTTAAAATATAGAGAGAACTGAGTCAAATTAATTAGAATGCAAATCATTCATTCCCCTATTGATAAATGCTCAAAGGATGTGAACAGGCAGTTTTCAGAAGAAATCAAAGCTATCTAGTCATGAAAAAAATGCTCTAAATCACTACTGATTAAAAAATGCAAATTAAAACAGTTCTAAGGTACCACTTCACACCTATCAGATTGGCTAATAGGACAGAAAAGGAAAATGACAAATATTGGAGGGAATGTGGGAAAATTGGGACACTAAAGCTCTTTTGGTAGAGCTGTGAATTGATCCCTTCTGTAGAACAATTTGGAACTATGCCCAAAGAGCTATAAAACTGTGTGTACCCTTTTGACCCAGCAATACTACTACTCAGTCTGTATCAAAGAAATTAAAGAAAAATGAAAAAGACTTAAATGTACAAAAATATTTATAGCATTCTTTTTGTGGTAGCAAAGAATTGGAAATTGAAGGGATGCCCATCAATTGGGGAATGGCTGAATAAGTTGAAGTATATGATGGTGAGGGATAATTATTGTGCCATATGAAATGACAAGCAGGATTGTTTCAGAAAGATCCAGGAAGACTTATATGAACTGATGTAAAGTGAAGTGAGCAGAACCAGGAGAACATTCTATGCAGTAACAGCAATATTATAAGGATGACCAACTGTGAATGACTTAGCTACTCCAACCAAGACAATAATCCAAGACAATTCCAAAGGACTCTCCCCCTGCCCTGCCCAAAAAAAAAAAAAGAAAAATGGGGGCAGCCACATGGTACAGTGAAGTCAGGAGGACCTGAGTTCAAATCCAGCCTCAGACACCTGACACTTAACTAGCTGTGTGACCTTGGCCATGTCACTTAACCCCAATTACCTTACCTTCCCCCCCCAAAAAAAAGATAATTCCAAAGGACCCATGATGAAAACCGCTAACTCCAGAAAGAGAATTGATGACCTCTGAATGCAGATTGAAGCGTTCTTTTTTACTTTATTTTTCTTATTTTATTTTTTGTCTGTTTTCTTTTGCAACATGCCCAGTATGGAAATATGTTTTACATGACTTCACATCTATAATCTATATCAATTTGCTTGCTTTCTCAAGGAGGGGGATGGTAGGAGGAAGAGAATCTGGACCTCAAAAAAATATTAAGTGGATGTTAAACATCTTTACATGTAATTGGAACTATTTAAAGAAATCAATAAAAAAATATTTTCTTAAATGATGAAATAAGTGGTTTCAGAGAAATTTGAGTAGATTTCTATGGATGTAGAGTAAAGTGAGATGAACCAGAAGAACAATTTAAACCGTACTATCAACATTGTAACAACCTATAATTTTGAAAGACTTAAGAATTCTAGTCAACATAATAAGCAATAGAGATTCCAGAGAATCAATGATGCATTCTACCAGCCTCTTGACAGGATGGCAATGGATGATACCAAAATGGGGATCTATTTTATTTAGCTCTCATTTTACAAGGGTTTTCTTTTTCTTTTTCTTTCCCCAGTGGGAAGAAGAGGTAGGAAGAAGAAAAAATGAATTACTGATAATTTTTTTAAAAAGTCGTTTAAAAAAGGGAGCAAGGTGAGAAGGTAAACATGGGAAAGAAGTCATAAGGAACTTATCAAATTTGAATTATTTACATGCCAATATGGAAAAATGATAATAGTAACTTATGAAACTTTTCTTAGTATGAGGACAGGTGAAGGGAATACAAATGGATAT
>CM053597.1:211816930-211863266 GCA_028646575.1 Pseudocheirus occidentalis | reverse complement strand
AAGATATACAGGGTCTGGGATAGGGAGACCCTCCCTGCCCTACCAGAAAGTTAGAGAGCAGACCAAGGGAGGGGCTCCACAGTAGGATTGCTGTTTTGGGGGTGGGGTAGGGGAAAGACAGGGAGAAAATTTGTAACTCAAAAACCTCATGAAAATGAACAATGTAAACAAAAAAACAAAATTTACTACATTAAAAAAAAAAGGGAGCAGGGGGAGGCAGGGAGGGAGATAGTGGGATCAGGGCCCAAGTCAGGAATCAGAGATATATAGTCAGATCCTTACCTGAAGAGTGCAACAGTGTCAGCCAGTGACCCTACCAACAGGTCAGGATAAGCATTCCCATCCACATCCAGGCCCCCGGACAGTGAATAACCAAAGCTCTCTATGCCCACAGCCTCACCCTCCAGAACCTGGGAACCAAAGACAGAATACCACCTTTGCTTCAGCCTCCCATCTTTTCAAAACTCCTCCAGTTACCTCTTCCCACCCCTTTCAGGCTCCCATGCAGCCTCCCCCCACCCCCTGATGCTTGATCCTCATTCCTCTGGCCAACCCCAGTCTTACCTGAGCAGGTTTGGGGACAACCCCCAGGCTGCTCCCATGATAGATGAAAACCTTCCCTTGTCCATCAAAGGGGGCACCTACAGCTATATCTGAAAGGAACAAGCAGGGATGGGGAGTCTCAAGCAGGAAAGATAGCCTAGACCCTCAACCTGCCCTGACCCAACTTGAGTCTCTCTCATCCCCTGACCCCAGCCCCTCCCATCCCATCCTCTATTCCTCTAGCCTCTTTATTCTATTATGTCGGCTCTCTGCTCACTCATGGACCTACCTGGAAAGCCATCCTGGTTAAGGTCCCCCAAGGTGACCACACTGACCCCAAACATAGAGCCAGGAGATCCAAAGAGCCGAAGAGGAGAAACCCCTGCCCAGTGCCCAGCCTGGTTCACATACACATACACAGCGCCTCCCAGCTCCTCCTGGCGCTCGAAGAAATAGGGTGCACCCACTACCAAATCTGTCCAGCTGGGAAAGGACAGAGAAGACAGTCAAGTTTGGAAAACCCTGCCCAGAACCTTCCCCAGTCTAGGAGGGAGTGGCCAGAGCAAAGAAACTACCCACCATCACCCAACAATAACCAAAAATGAGGGAATGGCATTCGAGGCCTGTGCCCTGAACCCTTTTCAGTTAGGTCCTTAAACTCTTCCTGCCCTTGAACCATTACCAGATAACTAAAATCCCAGTGCCAGCTGTGGGATGTGGGTACCTGAATCCCTTCAGGCTAGCTCTGGCAATGCCCCTTATAGTCTGACCCTTCCTTTGCCCCATCTTACCCATCATTGTTGAGGTCAGCCACAGCTAGTGAATAGCCAAAGCCAGATGTCAGGCGATCCCCGGGCAGCACAGCCTCGGGCACCAGACGACTGGCACTGTCCCTTCGAAGAATCACTACAGCACCTGTGTGGTTGGCCCTCGGGGCCCCTGCCACAAAGCTCAGCTCATCTGCCCTTGTCAGGCCCTTCCCCGAGTCAATGGAAAAGCCTGGGGGAGGGATCAGAAGCAGGAGAAAAGCTGACAGACAAGCACCTCCACTATCCCGAAGCCTGGTCAGGAAACAGCAGAGGAGCCGCGGCCCACGCACGGCTCCCAGGCTTCTGTCCTAGACCTGTCTCCCCATCCCTCCTCCAAATGCAAGAGTACAGTCATACACTATCCCCCCTCAACTCTAAACTACAGGAGAGTGGGACTTAGGGCTGCCTTCAGCTGTATCATGGGAGAAAACATAGTGCATGGGATGGGGACAGCCTCAGCCTTCCAAAAAAACCCAGAATCCACACGGCCAGAATAGGCAATAGAAAAAGTACATGGGGTGATGGGCAGAGGAATAAGTACCACCCCAATTTTAGATGGGTAGCGGGAGAAGAGCCCTGTCCCTATTCCATACAATGCCCCAGACTCCATGCAGGCCTGAGTGTCACTCAGTGCTTTATCTTTCCTGATAGCCGCCCCCCAATTCTTCCTTCTATCACCCTGAGCAGAAAGCCCTCCAGAGGCCATTAGAAAGGCCATTAGACAGATCGCCCTCCACTCCCACAGCTCCCAAGCTCATTCCCTCTCCACTGGAAGAAGTATGGAGCTAAAGCAGGAAGAATAATTTACCAAAACCCAGGGTGATTTGACCACATTTTTTTTCCTTTCTCCCTTTGCCCCCTTCCCACAGGGTTGAGGAACTTTCCTGTGACCTCTAAGGAATGAGCTACCCCACCCCCTTTCCCTACATCTTTGAGCCTCCCAGACGAACAGAGAGTCCCCTGAGATGGCTAACCTTCCCCCAGCCTTGCTCTGTCTATAGCAGCGATGGGAAATGGTAACTGGCCCTTCTTGGACATGCCTATAGAGTTCCTGAGTCTCCACTCCCCCCTCAGCCTCGTCTTCTCCAAATGCCCCCACACCCCCACCAGCAGCTTCGTTTCTGTCTCAGAACCCAAACCTGGCATAATCTTAGTAAATGGGGAGAGAGGAGACAAAACCAATGTCCCCCAGAAGGAAGAGGGAATCCTGTGGGTGAAGGCCCCAACAGACCAACAGACAGGTGGGGTGAGGGGCTTACAAACCTAAGTAGCTATTGAGAGCCAAGTCTCCAGCTGATCCCGTGAGCCGGTCAGCGGGTTCCAGGGTTTTATACACCAGCTGGTCAGGATCTGAACTATCAATGTTGGTCATAAAGAGTAACCCTGCGGGAGGAGGAGTGAGGGGGAGAACACCAGGGAGAGGAGGAAAGGAGACATCCAGAGGTGGGGGGGAGGGACATCAATATGGGTGTGAGGGATGGAGAGATAGACAGACCAAGAGGCGAAGGAAAGGAAGATAGAGAATGAGAGAAAAGGGATAACAGAAAGAGAAATATAAAATCAAGGACAGGAAAAAACAAAAGAGAGAGACCAGTACAGAGACAGAGGGAAGGGAGTATGGAGGGAAGGAAGAGAAAGGAAGGCAAAGGGTTAGAGCAGCCCTGGGCTGGTGAGCCCCATACCAAAGTAGCTGTTGGCAGGGACAGGGATGAGGCGGGGGTCCTGCTCCTTTTCTCCCCCCGCCTCGTAGGGCCCGTCGTCCAAGTGGGCCAGGTCCATGGAGCCCTGGGCACAGACTTCCACCCGGGCAGTGCCTGTAACAACATTCCCATTTAGTGCCAGGAGGAAGAGCCACTCAGTCTGAACTCTGAGTAGAACAAAGAACTCCCCTCAGTCCACCCGACCACCCTCACACTTTCTTCAGCCCCAAGCCTCCTGAAACCTTACAAATTCAGCATTGCACTCACCGGGTGTCAGCTCAGCCAGGAGAAGCGTGCAGAGGTGTGGGCTGGTATGGGAGAGCATGAGGCTGGAGTGTTCATGCATTTCAGATGCTGGCATGTGCATGTGTCTGACCATAAATGGACCTATCCATGCATTCAGGTGCTCATGCTGGGATATTTATTCATGTGTGTGCTTGTAGGTCTGGGTCTATTTGGCCAGAGGAGAGCATATCACATGTGCATACATGTGCTGGCCTAGCAGGGCACATATGCACACACATGTGGCCCATGCCACTAGGACACATGATTGTGCACATACTGGGTTGTCTGGCCATGGACTTGGGCTTTATCTCAAGAGCAGTGAGGGGTGCAGGCATCCCAAGATCCCAAGAGTAGGAAAAATAGTTAGAAGAGGGAAGTTGGAGACAGCTTGGGTCCCCTTTTACCCCCTCCATAAGAAGAGACTCACCCTTCCAATTGTAGGTGCCAGGTGCCCCAAAGAGAAGGTAATGGTTGTCAGGGGAGAAAGCAGCTGAGGTCCCCTGCTGACAGAACCCAAACTGGTCATGGCCCTGGGGACGCCCCTCACAGAACTTCCACTCCCCTCCATCCAGCTCATCTCGAATTGTCAGATCCTCGCTCAGCACAAAGCATCGGCCAATCACATCCCGAGTTTCCAGAGTCTGGGCCACGCGCTGCCTTGCCTCATACAAGTGGGCACAGGTCTGCAGGATGTAGGGAGTCAAGGGTGTCAAGAGTGTCAAGGCTCCTCACACTCCAAAACCACCAAGGGTACATGGATAGAGACAGGACCTCCTCATACCAACACACACTGAAGTGCCAACCAAAAACTAGTCACAAGCTGCGTCCTTACCAGTACCACATGCCCAGGTCCACCTTGTGACACACGGCCAAGCATCATCATATGTTTTCAAGTGCACACACACGGCTGAACCAGAGGCTTACATGTTCCAGACTGCCCCAAGCATCCACATGCACAAAAAAACCTATATAATCAACTGGCTAGGCATACACACATGCAGCTTTATTACCAACTTATTCATTTTAATTAATTCAATAAATTAATGAAATTATTATTAAGTTATTAATAACCACATTTGTTGTCAATAATCATATAGAAGTCGGAGATTCAGAGCTGGAAGGAAAATAATCTAATTCAACTGATCAATAAGCATTTAAAAAGTGTCTGGTGGACTCTGTGTTGGAGATACAGACACAAAAGGGAGACAGTGCCTACCCTCAGGGAGCTTACCTCTTGCTAGGCTAATACATGTTTACACATAAGTAAATACAAAATACTTACAAAATGACTATGCAGTGACTGGGGGTGAGGGTGGACTAGGAAAAGCACCTTGAAGGAGGAAGCCCTTGAACTAAGCCTTGAAAGGAGCCAAGGGTTCCAAGACAGAGGCAAAGGTGAACTTCCAGGCATGGAAGACAGATAGCCTGTACAAAGGCATGGAGGTGGGAAATGACTTGTACAAGGGAAGAACAAACGAGCTATCCTGTCTACTGCATAGAGTGAATTGAGAAGTTGGTTATATGTAATCAGCCTGAAAAAAATGGGCTGGAACTAGATTGTAAAAAAGGCTTAAAATGGCCAAGAGTTTGTACTTTATTCCAAAGGCAGCAGAGACGTACTAAAGCCTTTTGAGCATTAGAATAAGACACACTTGTGCTTTAGGAAAATCCATGGTGCAGTCTTTGGAGGATATACTGTATAGGGGAGAGAATGAATGAGTGAATGCAGGGAGACCTGTCTCTCTATCATTCCTACCCCTCTTCTCTGCTTTTATAAATCATACCCATCCTTCAAGGCCCTATTCATGTTCTGCAATCTCCTTTATGAAACCTCCCAGGACAAATCCAGCCTGCCCTTTCCTGTCCTTCTCTAGTAATTCAGTGTCCCTTATTTATCCATTAGCCATACTCTACCTGGGGGTGTTAACACTATTTCCCAGAAAACAAAGTGGGATCCTTGAGGCCAGCACATCTTAGCCCCAAAGTCCAGGACAGGATCTTGCATATGCCAGATGATCAGTAAATACTTGCTGTAAGTAACTGGAAATAAATGACCTGGTACCACGACATAATTTTTGTCCTGTTATTTAACTTTTCCCACCCCTCCTCCGCTTTAAAGTCCAACTTCATTGCTTCCCACTGGCATGAATATGATCCTTGGATGCCATCAGCAGAGTGGAGTCTCTGCCAGGTCCCCCAAGCTAGAAGGACTCACAATGCAATCTTCAGGGCAAGCTGTCAACAGGGCACCAGCCTAGCTAAGTTTGGAGAGGCTCAACGTGAGAAAATAGGCCAGGAGGTTAGGATTTTTTTTCCCACCTTGACAACTCACAAAGAATAACTGTCTAAAATGCCCATAATGGAACAGTCTAGGAAACTCCCACATCCAATCACATATTCTTTAAAAACAGCTAAGTGGTTCAGTGAGTAGATCAGGTGCTGGATTTAGAGCCAGGAAGCCCGAAGTTCAAATATGCCTTGGGATACTGATGAGCTAGTGACCCTGGGCAAGTCATTTAACCTTTTATCCAGGATCATCATTAGCCTTGGTTTCCTCCTCTGTAAGGTGAGCATAAGAATAGCCCCTCCCTCACAGAATTGCAGTAAAGTTCTCAATATAAATGGTAGCCCTTTAGCTACCACTATTATCAAAATGTCCAAGTATTCCAGTGTTTCTCCTGTTTTATCTCTTGCATTGATCCTGTATCTGAAAAGAAGACAATCATATCCTTCAGGGCAAAGGTTTACATCTGTCTTTGTATCTCCAGCACCTAGGATAGCACTTTACTGTACTGAGCCCTTAATAAATGTCCCACCAATAGATTATTCATTTCTGAAGCGCCAGGAGACTTCTTTGCAGAAGAAATAGTCCAATACAGTGTTAAGTCAAAGGTCAGAGAACACTTGCAGAATGAATGAACGGGCATTCACACACAGCAAACACTCACCACAACCTTGCCCCCAGGGCCCTGACTTCGGAGGCTGACTCCCAGCCACTGGTTTTCTTTGCTCTCCTTCTGTACTTCAGCTATAGACAAGACAGCAGGGAGTCAGGGGGAGAGAAGCCAGGCTCAATATTACCCCTCTCCTCCCTTCTCCCTCCAACCCAGGTGCCCTCCCAGGCTCAAACCTCCTTGGTCAATGTCCACTCGGTAGCAATCATTTTCATCGCGGGTCAGAGGGCAGGCGTAAAGGCCTCCAGTGCGGTTGGCTGCCTGGCCTGGGAGGGCTACTGCTTGGGGGGCACCTACAAGAAGCCTGCACAATGGGAGGAAGGAAGAGGGGCAGTCAGAAGAGTCTCAATCTCCTCCAGACTTATTTATCCTCCTGACAACTCTCAGTGAAATGAATGCCCAGGCTGACAGGCCCTCAGACCCCAGGTGGCATCCTTACATGGAGCACAGCTAAGGCACTGGATCTAGAGTCAAAGGACCTGGATTCAAATCCCTCCTCAGACACTCCTACCTGTGGGACCTCAGAAAAGTCCTTGGTGTCTAAATGCCCATAATGTCTAAAATGTCTGAAATACAACTATATTGTATTTATGCATACATGTAAAAAGGTTTAAAATGCCAGGAGTTTGTGCTTTATTCCAAAGGCAACAGAGACGTACTAAAGCCTTTTAAGCATTAGAATAAGACACACTTGTGCTTTAGGAAAATCCATGGGGCAGTCTTTGGAGGGGAGGATGTACTGTATAGGGGAGAGAATGAATGAGTGAATGTGGGGAGACCTGTCTCTCTATCATTCCTACCCCCTCTTCTCTGCTTTTGTAAATCGTAACCATCCTTCAAGGCCCCTTGTTTCCTCTTTGTTTCCCTCTATGTAATAATAATAATGATAACAGTTATCTTTATTGAGCACTTTAAGTGTTACATACACATTGAATCCTTACCACAACCCTGAGAGGCAGGTGCCATTCTACAGATGAGGAACCAGAAGAAGGCAGAGGTTAAGTGACTAGCCCAAGAACACAATTAGCAAGTGTATGAGTTTGGATTCACTTCACTTCTAATCACCTCTAGATGTACAGATGTGCCCGCAAAACACCAGAGGTGTCTGCAAGAAACCCCACACACCCCGACCCGACTCTTATCATGACTTCACCCACAAATATCTCCACTCAAAGGGCACGGAACACATGGGTTCCCTCTCCACTCAGTATAGTCAGTTTGAAAGAACCGCTTGTTCCCAGCACCTGCTCCTAAATGCCCCACCCCCTCCACAGTCCTGGGCTCCTTTGCCAAGTTTGCCCCCTCTCCTCTGACCTAATTTGTTCCCTACCAGATGCCAAGAATGCTGGGGGTGAAGGCAACAGGTGACCACAGCTGGTATGTAGAGGCAGTCCGGATGCCCATTCCAGGAGATTCACTCTGGTCCTGCTAAGCTCCCTGTTGGTCATGACTGCAATAACCACCATCCCCCAATTCCCCAGGATCTCTACTGTTTAGAGTTTGGCTCAGGGTGATGGAAGGAAAGAAGTGGAACGGTTTCTCGGTCTCTCTGCAAAGTGCATTCTCCAGCCTCCACTCTCCCTCCTCATGCTCCTTCCCTTCTCTCATTCTCCTCCTCATTCCAATGGTTCCTCCTCTCTAATTTGCTTCCTGCTCTCCCCTTTCCACATCCCTATATACTCTCCCTATTTTCCCTCATCCCCTTCCCCATTCTTTCTCTGTCCCCTTTCCTCATCTCTCCATTTCCCCTCCCTCCTTCTACCCTCAAATTCTCCACCACCACCACTCCCGCTTTCCCAGCTACGATTTTTTTGGCCTGACAATTTTCCATAGTCACAGCCAAGGCTCTGGCCCCAAGGGTGAGTTATGCTGGGAATGGAGGATGACTGAGCCCCCTGGGGCAAAGTAGCAAAGAGGCCAAGAGTGGGAGTGTGGGGGTGGACTTGGGAGCTAGGGTGAGATTGAGAGGAAGAAATAAAATGTACCCATTTAGCCACATCAACCTTCCAGGGCTCAGAACAAGGAGGCAAAGGAAGGACTGGGGAAGAAACAGTTTTCTTCAACCCTCTCAGGGTCTTCTGAGCCCTTGCTCCACCTCCCATACCAGTAGTAATCATTAACCACCCACCTACTCACTCATTCCATCTTTCTAGGAGCAAGGCCAGTAGCAATGTGTGACAGCCATTTGGAGAGAAGGTGCTGTCACTTCAGGGGTACAGCAGGAAAGGGTAGATAATTCCAGAGCTGTCAACCTGTTGAAGCCTATACGGTTAAGACCCCTGGACAGGGAAGTAAAACTTTTAAGGGAACTGAGGACCAAGAAAAGGGGGCCAGTCTGACACTTCCCTCCAATGGGGCCTGGGAACATACCTGAAGGGCAGTGTGGCTTGTGTCAGTGGGTACAGATCCACTCTAGTAAACATACACAAAACCCATACTGAAACCCCCTCCAGCATTTAGAATACTAAGATAAAAATTATAATTAGCATTTATATAGTGCCTTTTGGCTTACAAAACATTTTATATAAAAGGCTCAGTCTTTGTTTTACCTGCAGTATTTAGCACAGCACACAGCAAGTGCTCAGTATATATATTTGTGGAATGGATAGGTAGATAGACACATGGTCAAGTCAATATAGACGAAAGTCTCAACAGCCTCAGAACAAATGCACTCAGCAAACACTCAGGAGCCCATCAGCTGCACACAGATGCTAAGCCCTTAGCTCCACTAAGGCTTGGATTTGCACAGGGCTAGGGTTGTATGGAGGGGGCTGGAAAAAGTATGTCCCTTGGGCTTCTCTGGGGACAGAAAAACTAAGTGTACAGATGGGTCCAGCCCTGTGGAAGAAGGGGAAAAAGGGAGAAGTCTGAGTAATGGAGAAGAGACTCTTCCAAGGACCGGGGCATAGACAGATGCAAACTTGGTCTCAACATTCTCTCACCTTCCCTGGCAACCCTCCACCCCTTACTCCCCAATCTGGACTCGGGCTTTCTGGGCTCTTGTCAGCTCCTAACTCACAAATTCCCCAGCCCCTGGTTCATTCCAGCCTCTTGATGGGACAGTAGCTGCAACGGTAGCCACTGCCTGGAGAGAAAAAGGAAAGAGATTTTCTCAGCATTTGGGAAGGATAGGAAGGTCAGGAGCAGCATGATCTTGGGGACATTTGTCCACATCACCCTCTGTGCCTCCAGGACAGCATCTCAGAGGGGTCTGGATTGACAGATCCCACTGTACCCAGGTCTGGGGTGGGGGAGAGGGAGAGAGAAGAAAGAGAAGTGTCTTTCTGTGTATTCTCATGCCTAGGGCACTTCCAATAGAGGAGGCTCTCAGTCTGAAGGGAGCTTCTCCTGGAGCCTCCTCCAGGGCATTCTCCTGGGGAATATCCCTCAGGCTGGTGAGGCCTTCCTTCTTTGGGGTCTCCTCTATGAGTTCTCTCAGCCTAAAGGTTCTCTCAATCCAGGTACCCTGCTCTATGGGATCTCCTCTGTGGATTTTCTCACTATAAGGGATTTCTTCTGTGAAGTCTCCTCTGTAGAATCTCCCAAGCTAAAGGTCCCATCAGTCTAGGGGCTTCCCTTTGTGGGGTCTCTCAATCTAAAGGCATTCTTGGTCTGGGAGGCTTCCCTCTGTGGGCTCTTCTCAATCTAAGGATTCTTTTGTTCTAGAGGGCTCCCTCAATAAGATTTCCCCTGTAAAGTCTCCTCTGCAAGATCACTCACTCTAGGAATTCCATCTGTCTGGGGGCTCCCTTCTGTGGAGTATCTCTGGAAGTTCTTTTAGTCTTGGAGTGCTTCCCTCTATGGGGGGTCTTCTCTCTAGATTCTCACAATCTAAGAATTGTCTTGGTCTGGGAGGTTCCCCTCTGGGTAAGGGGGGTGTTCTAGTCCAAGAGCTCCAGTCTCGAGCATTTTTCTGAGCACCTCTCAGATGTGAGAGGGGTCCAGGCACCCTTCTAAAGTGCGGGGAAAGGGATAGAGAGGATATTTGGGGCACACAGAGAAGAACAGCAATGCTGAAACTACAACAGGAAGAATGTTTGGTGTCTTCCTGTCTTGCCGCTCAACAATAGTTGTCTAGAAACCTCCCCTGCACATATCTTTCTGTCATTCTAGAATGGGGAAGGAGCCCTGCAGATTAAGCAGAAGAACAGTAAAGATGACCCTGGCAGTATCTGCTCATCCACCAAATTCCCCCCATCCAGGCCCAGCATACTCTAGGAGAGAGGAAGGATCAGGTTTTACCTTCTAAATCAGTCATCAGAATGGCAATGGGAGGATGGGAGGGGGCTAGGAAAATTGGGATGGGGTGGGGGGAAACTAAGCTGGTAAAAATAACTTAGAATTTCCCTCGAAATAACAGTGCTCATCATGTCCTAAAAAGGCCTCCAAGTCTGGAAGACTTGAGAATCTGGCAGACAGAGGGCTCCATGCAGAATGGGAGGGACTCCAAAAGAGCACAGCCACTCCTCACACACACACACCCTTACAAGAGCTTTAAGGACCCCTGGGCCCATAATCTACTCCCATGTGACAGGGGGCAAAGAAAGAGACAGAAGTCAGCTCTGAGAGAGAGAGAGAGAGAGAGAGAGAGAGAGAGAGAGAGAGGGAGAGAGAGAGAGAGGGAATGGCAGCATCTCCTCATACTATTGTCCCAACCCCTTCCAGAGAGATTGATTGACATGGGGGAGGAGGTCCCAGGGGACCTGATCATAGTAATGGCCTCGATATGACTTGGGGGAGGCTCTGGAGAGGTGAGTTGGAGTAAGCTAAGATACCAGGTCTGGAGTAATCAGGGTAACAAGCAGCATGAAAGAGGAAGGAGGGAGGATTCAGGCAGATTTTTTTTTCCCTTCTTATCTGTATCCCTCATGCAACAATCCCTACTCACACAAGCAGCTAAAGAAATGCCCATAGTACACACAATACACAGGAGTTCACCCTGCACCCAATGGAGGTATTCTAACTGGTCCTGCTGGGATCCAGAACTAACCCTGTTCCCACCCCCAATCTTCCTACAGATAAGATTCTATGATGCAAAGAGTCTGAAGTGAGAGGAGGGAGGAACAGCAACACAGCATCCTTCCTGGGGTCGAAAGGGAAGCTGAGGCTCAAATTACTTGGAGCCTTTTTTATAGCTCCTTCTTTTGAGACCCTGTTTGCCTGGACTACTGCCCACCCCCAGCCAAAACAGTGAATCATAGCTTCCAAAGCCCATTCCATCCCTCTGCCTGCCCTACCCTAGCCAACAGAGGTGCCAGGTCTCTATCTCATTTTTTTTATTTAAAAAAAAAAACTGCTGAAAAGGAGCCTCCACCAGTCTTCCTCCCCTCCAGAAAGTCTATCTCTCACCACTTATTTCTGGTGTTTAACCACCATACCTCACACTGTGGTCTCAGCACCTTCCCCCTCCTCTGACCAGCCTAAGAATGGTATGTCTCCTCCTTCTATGGAACCTTTTCTGATGAGGACTGGGTACTCTCAGTTACTGAGTCAACCCAAATAACACGTCCTAATGCTATTAAGGTTGCTACTAGAATAACATCCACTCTCAGGGTGAGGGAGGCAGACCGGGACGAGAGGCTAATCAGCAAGTCATAGGAAGACTCAAGACTCCAAATTCCCGGTCCTCAAATAACGAAGAAGTTGTGTATAGCAGAAATATAGGAAAGGAGGGTGGGGCTCTGTGCAGAATGAGGGAAAGATCAGGAGCTGATGAAGCTAGGGAGCTCAAGATGGGATGAGGGAAGGGAGCAACCTAAGACCACTGGAACCCAGTGACTCACCAGCTCTGGGGACGGGGCCGAAGTTGCTGATGCAGGGCCACGGAGAAGCCGAACAGACTGCCAGGGTCACCCTCCTTGCGCAGCGCACCCATCACGTCTAAGTTGAAGGCACCGGTTCCTGAAAGCAGCCACCCCAAGAACAGGGAGCCCCAAAAGCAGCAGCACCGCTGGGAACGAGCTCCGGCCATGGGGACCGTGGACCGCCGAGCCCCTCTCCAAGGACCCCGAAGATCCACGCTCTCCCTTCCTGCTTCCCGGATCCCCCTGAATTCTCTTCCGATAGCCCTCTCCTATGCCCAAGTCCCCCTTTCGCACTCTCTGTCCCTCATTCCTTCTACAACAGCCCGGACTGCTGACCTGCTGAGCTCTGACTGGGGCTCCCACTCCAGTCCCATCCCCCGGGGCACCGCCCCTGGCCCCTCCCCTGGCTCCTCCCTCACTGCTAGCAGGTGGAAGAAGCCGGTAAAGAGTCAAGAGTCAGAGGGTACCCTCTTAGTTCCCCTTTGGGACTCAGCCACACCAGCCCCACCCCATCCCATACCACTCCAGCACAAAGCATCAGTGGCCCCAGCCTCCCCGCTACCCTCCCCCTGGTGAGAGCTGTGCAGTGGCTGCCGGCCTGGAGTGGAGGCGGCGCGCAAGAACCCGCGGGAAAGAGAGGAAATTAGAGGGGAATGAGGAAAGGGGAAACAGGGAGGAAGAAAGAATGAAAGGAAAGAGGGGGTTGGGGAGAGAAGGAGCTAGGAGGATGGAAGACAGACCCAGGGAAAAACCAGAGATAGACACTGAGAAAGGCAAAAGGCTAAGGAGCCTCCTATGCCTGAACATAAGTTGGGCTGATACGTTGGCTTGTGAATGGATTCCTTAGTAACCAGTGCCTCCCCTCTCCCCGTCACGCATACCACCCCTGCCCAAGAGCCCACCCGGGGGGCAAAGGCTCTACTGGCTACAACTTCTGCCTCCTAGTTTTGGAGAAGAAAAAGAAAGAGGAAGGGAAGAAATAAGGACATGGGCGGGCTGGAAAATAGAGGAGAAAGAAAATAGGAAGGAAAAGGAAATGTGGAGAAAGAAAGGGAGAAAGCCGAGAGAACAGAAGAAGGAAAAGTCATTGGGTGAAAGAAGGAAGATTTTTTTCTGAAGGGCACTAAGAGTGTGGAGAGAATGAGCAAAGGAGGCAGAAGGTTAAAAGGGGGAGGACTGGGGTCTGTGCCTTTCATTCTCTACCCCCTCTTTAGTGCCTAGTTCTATCCATTTGGATTCAAGGGCAGAGGGAGGAAAGGTGGAGAGTGGCAGGCTAACTCCAGGCAGGATCCTGGGTGGGGCAGACTAGGGATTCCAAATGGGACCAGCATGTCTGTCCTTCCACACACTTTCACACTACTGGGACAAAGGCCCAGGCACACACTCCTGGAAAAGGCCAGGAGAAGAAAAGGGGTGGGGAAGAGAGATGGGGAACATTTTCCAACTTCCATGCTATTTATAACTCCAGCTAAGCACCAGGGCCAGGATAAGAGATAGGAAACAATTTGGAAGGCACCAAACAGTCCCCCTTCCCTTTTGGGGTTCCCTCTCTCTCATCTGCTTCCTTGTCTTGGACTGCCTTTTCCCTTTCCTTTGTCTTCCCTACTATCTCTGTCTCCTCTGTCTCTACCTCTGCCCCTTGTCCCTGTAACTGCTATGATCCTTCTTGTGTTTTCTCCAATCTCTATCCTCTTTGTCTCTCTCTTTCTTCCTTCATCATTCTTGCCTGTTCCCACCTCTTTTCCTAAGGTTCCACCTCTATCCTGTTTCTTCTCTAACTTTGATCACCACCACCCTCTTCTGTCTCCTTCAATTTATCTGCATGTTCATCAGAGACCATGTTTTAACTTCTTTATCACTGAAACCAAGAGAATGGGTTAAGTGCTCTAAGGACAGGTTTCCAGATCTCCTCAATCTCAGGCTGGACCTCTGGCTAGGAGCTAGAGCATGGGACCACCTTCTAATCCTTCCTGTGCCGCCAGTCACTCCCCTAATCTGCACCTTCATGATTTCTATTTACTCTCTTCCCTACTCCACCCTGCTGGTTTCACCAAATCCCAGGGTTCAAGCCGATGCCAAGAATCTTCTGACTACCCAAGTTCAAATATTTGGGAAGTCACCTCACCCAGCAGAGTGGGACTAAGACAGTGAGAAGAGAGAAGCCTCCCAGAATTAGTCTGACTATAAATAACTTCAGACAGTCAGAGAAGGGAAGGCAAGGGGTGGAAGAGAGAATGGGGGGAGGGGGCAAAACAATGTCATCAGACCAAGCTGGATATAAAATTAGACCCATAAATCTGTGCCTCCAAAGGAAGTAAAGGGCCCTCAGACATGGGCTGGGAGGAGTCACTGGGAAAGTAGGAAAAGGAGAGGAGAGAGTAAGGGAAAGCTGGGAACAGTGAGAGTTCATTTGGACAAATGACCTGCCCATAAGAAGCCATCAAGTTGCTTCTGTGTGAGTAAAGAGCATACAGTAAGCCAGTGCTGACCCAACCAGCTCCATAGAGACTCTGGCCCTTGCTGGGATGAGTAGGGGAAAGGTGAATGGGGGAGGGGGGTCTCAAATCCACCTCCTACCTTCCAGCCTTCATGCCCCTCCCTGTGTTGGACTCTATTATTCTATTCCAGATAGTCTTATTCTACCCCCAAACCATCCTGAAATAAAAGCTACAGGATTAACTTTTCCCTCTACATCACCTAAGAAGACAATCTTGTAATCCTTGTCCTAGAAGTCATCCTTCCTTCTGAGTTTCCAACCTATAAAATACATTCTCACCTCAAGTACCATCCCAGAACTGAAATCCCTTTCCCTCTGGCTCCTAGCCAAAACTAAGGCCCAAACCTTAACTGGAAATGATAGAGAGTAAAGGTAGCCAATTGAGAGCCAGTTTGGCCATTCTGGCCATTCTTCAAAGCTGAAGGAGACTTTGAACTTTGGAGAGAGGTTAAATCTCAGGATGTGCTTGAGTTCTGGTCCTCATCTTGAACTTAACTAGTCTATTCCCTACTACATTCTCTAGGAAACACTAGGTTATTTCCCTCCACTTTGGTCTCCCTGCTTGTTGTAAGGTGCTTCTTTATGCCTCTATGCTCTGCGTGAGCTCCCAATATTTCATGCCATCCTAATCTCTCCATCCTTACAATCTAAACACCTTTCAATCTAGCTCCAAGCATTTATTCAGTCACTTTGCAGCCCAATAATCCAGTTTGGGACTTTATACTTAAGGAGAGGTAGGATAAATCCCAAAAAGAAAAAGAAATGAATGAAAGGAAGGGAGTTAGAATCAGGATCTTTCTTTTATCCTTAAAAAGAAAGGCTGGGGACAAGGGGAATGAGGAACGGTAAAGATGATTAATGATAGGCTAGAAGTATCATTCTAAGTGGTAACCGGGCTTGTCTCCACCTCTCCCAAGGACTGAACAAAGAAAAATGGGCTTTGACTACAGCAGGAGAACTTAGATTAGACAGAATGGGAAGTCAAGACAGAGAGGAAGGTATAAGTATTGTGTTAGAAGACCTGGGGGAGAACAGGGAGGTGTCAGAAGTACCCCCACCTTCTCTGCCCTTTTCTCAACCAGAGGAGAGCCTGTGTGTATCTGAGAACAAAAAGCAGAGCTGATATGGTTCTCAGACTCAGAGGAGTTTGCTCACTCAATTGTGAAACTGACCGAGTCATGCCAAGTAGGAATAAGGAGGTTAAAATTAAAAAATGAGCCTGGCACTTGTCCCTGTCATGTACCACTGGACCCTCTCCTCTGAAAGCACATCAACCCATGTGAAAATCTTGGTCCCTCCCTCCCCTACCCTCTGCCTCCCTCTCCCTTGACCTCCCCCCATCCCCACTCCCACCCTTGTCTGTGGAGCACCTGGCCCTACCCATCCTACCCAACATTTTGCTGGCTCATTGTAGATGAGAGCTTAGAGGAAAGGCCCAGAGTAGGGGAGGGAAGGCTGAGTAAGACTGCTGTAAAACAATCATCTCTGTGATGTTCTCACACTTCCCGCTTCTATCGATCATCCCCTCTCTGGAACTGAGCCCCAGGCTGATCCTTTTCCCAAACTCTACTCTCCTGACAGGATCTCCTTGTGGCTACTGTCCAACAAGTTAAAGGGGTAAACATAAGTGACAGAAACATAAAACCTCAAAGCTGCCCTCTCCCAGACTCCTTAAGCATTTGGATCTGGGGAAGTTCCTCCTGTGGTCACAGCTGTCCAGGATAGAAGGGTCCACAGCTTGGCCACACAGAAACACTTTAGCACTTAACTCTCTTTATCACTTCACCTGATACATAATATATTGTCTTACATTTTTACCCAACTTTTTCAAGGTAGGTGAGTCAGTAGGGTATTTGAAATGCCTTGGATTTCTGAGTCAGAACAATGAACTTTCAATTCCTGTCTCTGACACCTTACTTCATTCACTCTGTAACTATGGGTCAATATATACCAAATTTTCCTGATCCTGTTTCGTCATGTGTAAAATGAGGGGGGAGACCATTTATGTGGGGAAGGACATGAACAAGCCACAGGGTGACCAAGATGTTGAGGGGATTCAAGTCCATGCATGAAATAAGCTGAAGAAAGCAGAGATGTTTAGCCTGGAGAAGAGAAGACATGATAACAGCCGTCTTCTAGGAACTTTAAGAGCTATTTTTTCTGTACTTGTATATTTTTTTTGTTATAAGGGATGGTTCTTTGGATAGGAAAGAATGACGTGCTTGGAAATGAAGGTCATTCAAAATGACAAAATATAGCAATAAAAAATTAAAACAGAATTTATAAAAATGCCTCTCAATATTTCACAATGCATACTCAGAAGTTCTCTCCCCTACCTCTCTCTCTCTCTTTCTCTCTGTCTCTCTCTCTTCCCCCCCCCAATATCTAACCTCTATCTATTGTGGCCCATTTCTCCTTTTGTTCTGTACATATAACAGTCCATTTTCAATCATCTGTGCTAGGGGAGGGGAGAGCAGAAGTGTGTTATCTAGAAGAGCTAAGAATGAAATAAATAGTAGACAATGCAAAAAATAAAAGTTCTCTTTAGTTTGGAGACACCATCTTCTTGGCAGTAGTTACTTATATTTTGCCTCTGCTGAGACTGAATTGAGTTTGCATTCCCTGAACACCAATCTATCTGGTGGAGGGAGCAAGGGAAGTTCATATTTTTAGTTCCTACACATAGTTTATCAAATTAACAGACTACCTCTAGATAATCAAGAGGTCGATTAATTATTTACATTATCAAGGGCAAGGAGATGGACCAGGACATTTGGTGAGAAAGCAAGAAGAAGAAAGGGAAAAGTTCCTGACATTATGAGGTTGTTTGTAGAACATGGAGGAAGAGTGCAAAGCCAGGAATCAATCTGGGAATATGCCAGCAACTAGGAAGGGAAGGAAAGGAAAGGGAGAGAATTTCAATGAGACCAGAGCTCCTCTAATCCCCCAAATGTCCCAGAAAGAGGGAGCTATCATGGATAGTCTAATGACCTCAACTGTCTCAGAAGCCTCAGACTCAAAGAAAAATAGAACCTTTCAGAGATTTGCAGGAAGGGAAATCAGTCTGCTAATAAAGATTTATCAAGTACCTACTATGAGCCGGACACTGTGCTAAGCACTCAGAATACAAAGGAAAAAAAAAAGGCAAAAAACAGTCCCTGCTCTCAGAGCTTCTAGTCTAAAGGAGGAAACAACATGCAGACAACAATGTCCAAACAAGCTATATACTGGATAAACTGGAAGTAATCAACAGAGTGAAGGCATTAGAATAGGCAAGATTTTGGCTGGGACATAATGAAAGCTAGGGAAGTCAAGAGATAGAAATGAAAAAGCAGAGCATTTCAGATATGGGGGACAAGCACAGACAGCACCCAGAGTGGGGAGATAGCAAGGGATGCCTTGTCACTGCATCCCTGTGTATACCGGGTGTAGAAAACAAGCAAGGTGGTTGGAGGATGGGGAGCCAGGATATAAAGGGAGGTGGGTCTTTTCTCAACATTTTCCAAAAATTTACCTCCAAATTAAGTCACAAACACTCCCTCCTGGCTCTACGATCTCCAATATATATACCCATAATTCTCTCCTCTCCCAAAATACACCCAATGTCTCCATTTCCCCTCTACTCCCTTTTTCTCCTCTATACTTGCACATTTTCTTCAATGTTCCCATCATCTCCCCTTCCCACCTACTCCTCCTCTCCCAAAATACCCCTAATGACCTTTCTCTTCTATCTCCTTCATATCTGACTCCTTCCCTGATTACAGCAATCATCCAGAATCCTTCCCATTCTCCCATGCTCCAATGCTACTCAATGTCTTCCTTCCAATCTTCCCACTTCCCATCTCCCCTTCTTCCCAGACACCCTTCACCCCTTTTCCTACCCTTCTTCCCATTCTCAGACTCCTTCATCTCCCATCCCAATCCCCCCTCCCAGAGTCTCCACCATCTCTTACCTGTCCTCCCCACAATGTCTCCTACACCTTCATTCCCTCTTTTCCTATATCTCCACCATCCTTTTTCCCTTCCCCTTCTCCAAAATCTCCACCATCCTCCACTACCCTTTCCCTTGCATCTCACAGAATCACAGAATTCAGAGTTGGGAGAGATTTCATCAGTCATCTAGTCTGAACCATACCCCCAAATAATTTCTACAGTAAGATTTTTAATGAGTCCTCATCCAGCCTCTGCTGGAAGACTTCCAAAGAGGAGAAACCCACCCCCTCCAGAGGTAGTACATTCCACTTTTGGACAGCTCTAATTGTTGAGTTTTTCCTGACATCGAGCCTAAATCTGCCTCTTTGGAACTTCCACCCACTGTTTCTGGCCCCTCTAACTGGAGTCAAACAGAAAAATTTAATTCCTCTTCCTCCTAAGAGCCCTTCAAAATCCTTGAAAATCCTTTTGTTTCCCTTCTTCCCCATGAGTCCTGTTTCTAGAATGAGGATCCCTCATTCTTTCACCTTCTCGTATAACATGAAATAAAGGCCTTTCATCCTGGTGCCTCTCCTCTGGACTCTCTCCAGCCTATCAATATCCTTCTTAAACTGTGGCACCTAGAACTGAGCTCAATATATTAGATGTGACCTGAGGAGGGTAGAGTGCGGCCTTATTCCTATAAGCCATGCTTCTCCTAATGCAACCCAAGAGCCTGTTAGCTTTTTGGCCTCTCACACCATACTGCTGACTCATAATGAGCCTGCAGGCCACTAAGACCCCTATACATTTTCATACAAACTGCTCCCTAGCCATGTCTCCCACCATCCTGTGCTTCTGGAGTCAACTTTCTATTTATCCCTAGTGAATATTTTTATTAGATTCAGTCAAATGATATAACCTATCAAGACCTTTTGGGATCCTGCCTGTCACCCAGTGTGCTGGTTCTCCCTCATCCACAAATTTGGTGAGCCTGCCATCAAGCTTTTATCCATGCCATTGGTAATTAATCAATCAATAAATACTTAAGTGCCTGCTGGGTGTCAAGCTACGGATACATATAATATATACATATACATATACATATACATATACATATACATATACACATACACTATACATATACATACACACAAAAAATATATACAAGGTAATTTTCAGGGGAAACACTAGCAGTCTGGGGATCAGGAAGGCACCCCTGTATTCTCAGTTTTTCGAGCTGAGCTTGGAAGGAAATTCCTTCCTATGTACAAATAAACTATAGCCAGGATAAACTGGATATAATCTCAGCCGGAAGCACTAACATTCAGGAAGACCACAAAGGCTTTTTGCAGAAGATGGGACATCAGCTGAGATCCGATGGGAAAAGATAAAGGATGCTTAAGTCACTGTACCAAATGGGGGCCCCTGGGCACGCCACTGGAGACGTCCAATAGAAGGTGAGCCATTAAGGGTTATTCTTGGAAGTCCCCCTCCCCGTCCCCGTCTCCCTCCTCCTCCCCTTTCCCCTCCTCCTTCCTCCCTACCCCCTCCCCCTCCCTCTAGTCCCCCGTACCCCGCCTCCTTTTTCTCCACCCCAGGATCCAACCCCGCCCTTCCACGAGGGGGCGGGGCCGGGACTCCGCGTGACGTCAGGCCACGTGACGCGGATGCCGCAGACGCCGAGGCTGTAGCTGCCGAAGCCGGAGAGACCCCGGCGAGTCCCGACCCCGGCCCGGCCATGCTCTCCCGCTTGCTGAAGGAGCACCAAGCGAAGCAGAACGAACGCAAGGAGCTTCAGGGTGAGCCCAGGGCCCGCCCCGCGCGCCGCTCACTCCGAAGGCCTGTGTCTCGGCCCCTGGAGCCCGGGATGGGCGGGCTGGCGGGCTGGAAGTGCAGGACAGGTCTGGTCCCCGCCTCCCAGCCTGGCCCCGGACCCGCCCCTACATGAGGAGAGCGCCTCCCATTGGCCCTGGGCGATGGTGCCCTGGAGTGGGAGGGGCTTGGGCGAGGGGCGCGGGAACTGCGGGGGAGGAAATCCCTCTAGGAGATCGACCCCAGAATTCCCCGACCTTTGGGGCACAGAAGGAGCTCGGTGGTCATTGTGTCCCCAGCTCCTGGCACTGTGCCCAGCCCTGAGTACGTGAGCTGGTAGACAGAGCCAGGGCTTGGAGTCAGAAAGATCGGAGTTCAAGTTCTCCCCCTGGCCTGTAACTGACAGTGTGTCTCTGGGCACGGCACAGCCTGTGCCCTAGTCGTCCAGTCTAGGCCAGTCTCTAAGACAGGGGCAGCTAGGTAGGGGGCAGTGTGTAGAGCATGGGAAGACCCGAGTTCAAATTTAGCCTAAAGATTTACTAGCCGAGGAACCCTGAGCAAGTCACTTAACCTGCTTCCGAAGCTCAGTCCTCCCGAGCTGCGGTGCGGGTCAGTGAGATAATGACCGTAAAGCACCAAGCCGAGCACCTGCCACATTCCGAATCACCTGCCACATTCCGAATCACCTGCCATTAGCGTTATTAAGGCTGGAGGTTTCCCGTCCTCATGGGTAAAGTGGGAGCTCGCTCAGGACTTGGGGTGCCATTGAAGGCATGTGCAGTCCCAGGTTTACTGGCTGGTGTGGAGAGTCAGATGTGATAACAGGCTTAAAGCACTGGTATCGTCATCCTCATTATTACTTTAATTGGACACAGAATGGGGGAGCCCTAAGCTCTGCTCTGGCCAAAGGTTCCTCCCACTCAACTACTCTGTGGGAAAAACCTTGGATTTGGAATATTGGGGACCAGGTTTGACTTCAGAAGACCTCTGCCACTCCCAGCTGGGTGACCTTGGCCAAGTCACATAACTTCTCCGGTCTTCAGTTTCCTCATCAATAATAACAATAATAATAACAAGGTTGCAAGTCTAAGGTCTTATCCAGCCCTAAATCTCTGATCTGCCGATCCCCAGAAAAGAGGAGGCGAGAAGCCATCGCCGCTGCCACCTGCCTAACAGAAGCCTTGGTGGACCACCTCAATGTTGGGTATGCCGCTTCCCCGGGCCCCTCAGTCTGGGCAGGGCACTTGCTACCACTCCGAATTCTCCCCCTTCATCCCAAGCTAAGCCTTCAGTATGAAGCCTGAGGAGGGGGTCTGCTGGGGAAACCAGATTGTCCTCATCTTTGTGGCCTGGTGTCAGTGGTGCCACCTGCCCACCTCCTGTTTCCCCTTTACCACGTCCAGCTGTCTTTTCAGCGGGAAGGCAACATCTCTCTCCTTACCACAACTCCCCCTCCCCGACCTTCTGGCAGACCTACAGTGCAGCTAGCCTGACAGGCGCAGCTGAGCATATGGCAGGCCTGTGCCAGGGGGTGGCACGGGGCCAGGCTTCTTTCCTCTCTCTCCCTCTGGGTCCTGAACCCTCCATGTTCCTCAGAGATGGCCATTTTTGACTGAAGCAGAAAGCCAGCACTGTCTCCCTGGGCAGAGAGGAGAAAAGTGTGATCCTTTCTACCCGAGGGCAGGGGCTGTGGGAACAGCTTGGATATGGTTGTGAGGCCTGAGTCACACAAGTGTCAGGCGTTTGTGCTCTGGAGTCAAACTTAGCTCAGATTAGCTCCTTTCCCTTAAGTAGAGAGAGCTGCTGATTGGGAGATGGGAACACCCCTGGAGGGAAAGACAGGTTGAGTGGTCCTTAGTTTGGAGGATTGGAACAGATTGGGGGTGGTGGGCATCAGAAGTTTCCCACCAGCTCAGATCCCAGACCTGGAGGCTCTACTTTGGAAGAAAGTGAAGGGGAGCTCTCCCTTCTTGCTTCTTGACCCTATCTTTCTCCTCCTCTGGATTCCCCCACCCCAGCTGTGGCTCAGCTGTCTCCCAAAGAGAAGGAGCTGTCTGCCCCAATTTTTTCCCTCCTACATTGGCGCCTTCTGGGCTGCCAGTGCCCACAGCCCATGAGACTCAACTAGCTTCTCCCCCTCTGCCATCCCCCCCCCTCAGTATGAGTGCAGAGGGGGGCAGCTGCCCCACTTCCCGTTACACAGGGCAGTTTAACTAGAGCTGGATTTGAAAGGGTTTTGTGTGGCTGCCCACAGCCCCTCTCAGTCCCCGGAAGAGAGAACAAAGACTCAGTCTGTCCTAGCCCTGGTCAGGTGTCCTGCCCACTCTCCCAACCCTTCCCCCCTTCAACCTCCCTGATCCCCTGACTCCTTCAGCCCCCGCAGATTCCACCCTTGGAGGCCCAGAAGGGTGCTGCCAATAGGGAAGTGGGAACTCACTGTGAGGTCTCCAGCACTTACTGTGGGGCAGGGAGGAGGAACACAAGTACCCCAGCTTATGGGAGGGGCCTGGGGGGAGAGATGTATCCCCGCCCCTCTACTCACATACACAGCCACCTTGTTTGGGGAGGGTGCTTCATAGGGGTGAAAAGAAAAACTGGCCTGCTCTTAGGCCTCTGTGTATGTCCACACAGGATGGAGAAAGAGGGAGGAGGAAATGACAGTCCCTCAGGGCCCTTCCTCTCTTGACCCAGCGTTCCTGGGGTGGGGGGTGCTCCCCCATCCCACCCCCAATTCAGGGAGGGGTCCAGCTTTCCTTCCCCGTCAGGCCCATCTCGGCTTCTTTCTCTGATCCCCAGGGCTCCCAATCACTGCCAGATGTTTTCCTACTGCTAAATTTTCCCAGCATCCCCCCCACCCCACTCCCTCTTCCTACCCTTGATTAACCCACCCTTCCCCCATACCCTACTTCCCAGTTGCACAAAAGCTCACCAAGATAGGGAGGAAGCAGTGAGGTATGCTGGTTGGAAGCCAGCATCGAAATGAATGTGCCTAGGAGAAAAGAGCTCTTTTTAAAAATTTATATATGTCTATTTTATTTGCACTGTATCAACTGACCATCTAAAAGTTCAAGGATTTCTCTCTCTAGCTCCTTCCTTTGCCTTTCCTCCTTGCTTTAGGGAGCTAGGCTGGGCTGGGCTGGGCTGGGCTGGGCTAGGCTAGGCTAGGCTAGGCTAGAGAATCCCCCCAGAATAGGCAGAGCTGACACTCCATCTTACCCCCTCCCCCTCCCATCACCCTCCAGGGTGGCCCAGGCCTATGTCAATCAGAGGAAGCTGGACCATGAGGTGAAGACTCTTCAGGTCCAAGCTGCACAGTTTGCCAAGCAGACGGGCCAGTGGATTGGGATGGTAGAAAACTTCAACCAGGCCCTCAAGGTAGGTCACACCAAGCTTCTCTCTCCCTCTTCCAGCTCCTCCTGTGGTGCCTTCCATTCCATTTCTCTCTGATCCTCAGGGGGCCTTTCAGGCCCCAGGAATGAGGGTCAGGAACCAGAAGAAACCAAACCAGCCATGCCTTACATTTGTATGTAGCTTTTCACTAGTGCTTTCATGTCACCCTGTGAGATAGGCAGGGTGGATGTTAGCCCATTTGATAAATGGTGAAACTGAGGCAGGTAAGTAGCTCACCCAGAGTCACTCAGGTAGTTAGCTAATCACATAACAATTAGCTGACCGCTGAGTCTGACTCTTCACTCAGTTCTGAATCCAAAACTTAAATTAGGTTAGAGCCTAGGTTTTGAACCTAGGGTCTGTGAACATGTTTATTTTTTTTAGTAACTGATATTTGGTGTGACTGTGTTTTAAAATACTTACCTGTAAAATGAGCTGGAGAAGGAAATGGCAAACTACTCCAGTATCTTCAAAAAGAAAAACCCAAATGGCATCAGAGAGAGTCAGACGTGACTGAAAACACTAAATGACAACAACATAATTTTAATATAGTTGGTGTCCTTTGCAATCTTAGGTATTTTACTTTGTGTATTTAAAAGCACTTTTCTGGAGTGGCTAGGTGGCGCAGTGAATAGAGTACCGGCCCTGGAGTCAGGAGGACCTGAGTTCAAATCTGAACTCAGATACTTAACACTTCCTAGCCATGTGACCTTGGGCAAGTCACTTAACTCCAATTGCCCTGCATTCCCCCCTCAAAAAAAAAAAAGCACTTTTCTGAGGAGTCCCTAGGATTCACCAGACTTCCAGAGGGTACAAAAAAGCTTATGAATCCCAGGATTGAGGTTACAAAGGCCATTCGTTATGGAGAGGGATGAGAAGAATGTTTGGTCTGGTTGGAAGCTGGTGGGAAAAGGGGCTTCTTTTTGGGAGGTGGACGACGGGAAGATTCCAAGGCTTTGTGGCACTCCCTAACTCTTCCCTCCCTTTTTTCTGTCTCCTTGGCAGGAAATTGGAGACGTCGAGAACTGGGCTCGGAGCATTGAGCTGGACATGAGGACAATTGCCACAGCTCTGGAATACGTCTACAGGGGGCAGCTGCAGCCGGCCCCCTCCTAGTTCCTTCCTTTCTCTTTCACAGCTACTCAGCTGGCATCTCTTCTGTCCCACGTTTTCTCAGCTAACCAGGGGCAGGGGAGGTCAGCAGGATTCCCAATAAAGCATGAGTGTCTGGCCACATGTAGTGTATGTTTGGAGGGGCAGCTGGCTACAAAGAGAGGCAGCTGGCTACAAAGGAGGCTTTGGGGGTAGAACTAACTCACCCCCAGTGCCTTGCCAAGCACAAAAAGGAAAGAAGAAGGTTTCCCTGACCCTTTTTGGAGTTCTGGTTAGCCACCCAACCTGATACAGGGCAGACCCTAGTCCCTAAGCACAGGGGAAAGTGAGACAAGAAGCAGCTGCTCAGGACCCCCAGATCCAGGTTGTCTTCCGTCCCATGCATACAAGTGTTCCCTGCTAAGGCTGGCACAGAACAGTCATAAGACTGGGGCGGGCCAGGGCATAAACAGGCTAAGCCACTGAACTAAGTAAGGAACTAAAGAGGGGACATGGGAAGGGGGGGTGGGGGTTAGGTAGAAAAGTGTCTGGCAGATCCCCCCCCAGATGGTAGGGAGAGAACATCGGGGTGGGATGTATGTAGAGAAAACAGATGCCAAGCATTAGGTTCAGCCCATCAGGTTGGGGTTTACTCGGTCCCTAATGCCCCAGCTGCCTGGAGTACCCGCCCCTTCTGGACTTTGTACTTCGGTGCCTATAGGAGCCAGGCAGGGCAAGGGGTAGAGAGGCAGAATTCCTGAGAAACAACTGGAGAGAGAGCTGGGGCCCTGTGCTGTGAAAGCCAGTCCCCAAGGTAAGCCATGGGCAGGTGGGGGGCTTCCAGTCGGGATCACGGGAGTAGGGATTGGGGGACAAGGAGGTACTGATAGTAGCAATTCTTTGTTACTGTATAACTTTTAGCTTCTCAGAGTACTCTGTACATCCGCTCATTTGCTCTTCAGCCACCGTGAAAGGCAAGCAGAATGGATATTAGTCCCACCCCACAGATGGGAAAACTGAGACTGGGGGGGCAGGGTTAAATGCTTGCCAAAAGTCACACGGCGACAACTTCAGCTAGAACCTAGGTCTCCTGACTTCTAGCCCAGGCCCCCCAAAAATAAGGCCCAGGTTAAATTTGAAGAATATGGAAGGGCTTGTTAGGGCTGAACAGGGAGGGAAGGAGAGCATGTCCCTGCCATACAGAAGAGTGCTAAGTGAAGATTTCTAACACACCCACACACACCCCCACCCACTCCACATCCCTCTCCTGCAGATCCAGGATAAAGGGGATGCATCTGATGGCTTCAGCTACTCATAAACTCTGCACACATCTATCTTTCTTTTTACTTACCCTCTTCCCCACCCCTGCATTCACCCGAGGTACTGCCCAGGTCTGCCCAGACTATGGCTATCAAGCCAGAGAGGGTGGCAGAATCCAGAGAGAGAAAAGCAGATTTCAAAATGTGAAAGAAGAGAGTCTAGACCATCTTTTGCGATTGAATCCTTAATTCAGAGGCATTGGGGCTCTCCTACAATGTGGCTGCTCCTGTTTCTTGGGACCCTGCTTTGGGGAGTACTGTGGTTCCTCCGAGACCGGCTGGTGCTACCCCCCAGTGATGGTTTTGTACTGGTCACCGGCTGTGACTCAGGCTTCGGCCGGCACCTGGCACTGCGGCTGGACAGACGGGGCTTCCGAGTTTTGGCTGGTTGCCTTACAACCACAGGGGCAGAAAACCTGAAGCGGACTGCTTCTCCTCGACTCTGCACCACACTCCTGGATGTCACTGACCCCCAAAACATCCAGCAAGTGGCCGAGTGGGTGGGGACGCTCGTGGGAAAGAGAGGTGAGTGGGGAGACAGAGTAAAGTGGCACAGGAAGGTGGGTGTTCCCACTCCCTGCAATCCCCTCTCCCTTAATTCCTCCAGTCCTGGGCATCCGATCAAATTTTCACTAGAAGTAATAGAATAAATCACATCCCAGCTTTTCATGAAATCTTCCAAAAATTCCCCCCAGTCAGTAACAACCACTGGTACATTTCAGGAGCATTTCTTCCAGCTGTCCTATATACTTATCATCTTGTATATAATCATACACACTTTTGTATTACTGTATGTTTTATACCCCTAACTAGACGCCCTTAAAGACAGGGACCATCTTATTTAAACTTTGTAGTTCCACCAATAGGTAGCCTAATATTTGGCCCACTTAGATAAATTTAATATTTATTTTAATATTTATCTAATTGGATTGGGGTGCCTCAGCTTTCAAGGGGTCAGTGGGGCCTGTTTTTATTCCCTACCCAAAGACCACCAATTCCAACAGGGCTCTTTGGGCTGGTGAATAATGCAGGCATCACTGGGATCATCGGTCCTACCCCATGGCTGAATCTGGAAGATTACCGGCGAGTGCTGGAAGTGAACACACTAGGTCCCATCGGAGTTACCCTCGCCCTGCTGCCTTTGCTACAAAAGTCACAGGGTCGAATCATCAACATCACCAGTGTCCTGGGCCGCCTGGCTGCCAATGGAGGTGGCTACTGTGTCTCTAAATACGGTCTGGAGGCCTTTTCTGACAGCCTACGGTGAGGGGGGAGAGGGAATCAACAGAGTACCATAAGACATAGGCATCACAGGGGTCACCTCCAGGACACCTGAACACATCACCCCAACTGTGATCATTCCTTTATTCCAATGCTCCCCTTATCCCTTTTTTCATTCTGCATCACTCACTTGCCTAGGTCTTTGTAGTTGTCCCCATGCCCATGTCCTACATGTGGGTCCTGTCTCTTCCATCAGACTAGGAGTGCCCAGACAGATGAACCAAGTGTCTCATTCTGGTGCCCAGAACGGGGGGCACTCTAGGATGAGGGGTAATGAACACCAAAGATCTCTAATCCTGTCTCCAGTGGTACAGAATACACCATTCACAGAATTTGAGTGGCCCAGGCCCACCATGGCTTCCTACTCTAGTTCTTGGGTGGGGGAGATCCCTGCAATTATATCTCCCATCCTATCCATCACCTCTAGCTTTTAGGGGGCTACCCTCATGGGGCAGGAACCCAGGGGGGAAAATTCTATTTTCTGATGTTCCATGCTCCAGACGGGACGTAGCTCCCTTCGGGGTACGGGTCTCTATTGTGGAACCAGGCTTCTTCCGAACAGCAGTGACCAACTTGGAGTGTGTGGAGGGGGTACTTCACGCCTCCTGGAAACGGTTATCTCCTGCCACCCAAGCCAGCTATGGGGACAACTTCCTCCCCAAGTGTGAGTAGCTGGAGCTGAGGGTGCAAAGAACCCATGCTGAACATGAGGGATGAAGAGGGTGGAGCACAGTGCCTATGGAGGGGGGGGGGGGGGAATGGTGTTCCCTATCCAAATAAACTGGAGGGGTGAGGGAGGTAGCATATTGTCTACTTACAATAAGGGAAGGAGGAGGGAGCAGGTAAGAGCACGGCTCCTGTTCCAGCCTACCTCATGATGGACAGGAAAGAAAGAAGGCTCTCACGGACTGGCAGTGATAGTAATACTAATGTGCTGGTGCCCACCCAAACCTGGAGCATGTGGCCCTCCTTCCACACAAATAACCTTGGCTCTGAATGCCCTGGGGCAAAGCAGAGCGGTGAAGAAAATAAAAACTGGGCCTGGGGGGTTGGGTGAAGGAAGATCTGACTTCCACTTCCTTCCCCAGACCTGAAGGTACAGCGGCTGATCATGAACCTGATCTGTGATGGGGACTTGGGCAAGGTGAGCAGCTGCCTGGAGCATGCATTGACTGCCCGCTACCCCCGCACAAGATACAGTCCTGGATGGGATGCCAAGTTGCTCTGGTTGCCTGCCTCCTACCTACCTGCCAGTCTGGTAGATGCAGTACTCACTTGTGTTCTTCCCAAACCTGCCCAGACGGTCTGCTGAACCCATTAACCAGGAGGAAGTTGAGGCACAGAGTGGAAAGCAAACACTCTGTACTATAGTCACCACCCATGAGCTGCCCCATCCCCACCTTCCTTCTCTTTCTGAGGATCAAGATGTTTTTAAGTCCCTCCAGCTCTGCAGATTTGCTTTCGAAAAAAGGCTGCCATAAAACAAGTGGCCACCAGAGGGAGGGCCAGATACACTCTCCCCGGGGCTGGAAGCCTTTATTCTGCGCTCGGTAAGGGCGCACTTCACAAGACCATCACTAGATGTCGCCCTTTATTGCTTGTGGGTGCCAGTCGGGTCCTGGCCCTTCTTCACTGATACCCATTACCTAATTGGAGTTGGACACCCATCAAGACTGGCATAGTGGGGGCAGAGAAAGGAGGCTTCTCCTGCAGGTAGGAGCTCCGCAGCACCAACGAAGCTCCCTAAGGAACACATCCAGAATTGTTGCAGATCATTTCATCAGTACATAGGCACAGGGCACAGCCTGATCGTGGTGCCACAGACTCAGAGGGAAGAAGCTGGGCATCATTGGTGCCATTCCCTTGGCTCCCATGGCGTCTCACTTCCTCTGCCATTCCCAGATGCTCACGAATCACCACACCCCTCCCAAAACTGAATTCCTGACTTCCTCCCTATGTATCTCCTCTAGCTACCAACAGGGCAAAAGGTCCTCTGAGAGCTGTGGGGCATGAGTGCAGCAAAATGAAATATGGGACTGTGAGGGGAGGAAAAACACCAGACACGGACACATAAGGAAAGGGCCGTGGGAAGAAACACGGAGAAGAAAGAAAAGGCATCGTGATCCAGGGTTGTGATCCAAACTGCTGGATTTGGACATAAAGGACCCAGGTTCAAATGTGGGTTCTGTTCCCTTAGCAGATGTGTGATCATGGACACGTCACTTGCCCATTCTGGGCCTCAGATTAAATTAGCTCTACATTTTCTCCCAATACTGAATAATTTTATGATCCTAAGGGTAGATGGGAGAGGGGGCAAAGAGACCAGTCCAGGACCCAAGGAACAAAAGAGTCAGAAGCCACGATTCTGAAGGACAAACCAATACTTTGTTTCTTTTCAGAGTGAAAAAAAATAATCCATTTATTAATTGAAAAACCCAGGACACACTAGCCCACTCCCTTATTGCCACAAGGAGGTGGTAAGGGGCACAGAGCATCCCTACATCACCTCGTAGCCACTTCTGATACTCTTCATGAGGCAGCAGGCAAAGATAACTCCCAGAATCTGAAAGGAAAGAAATGTGTGTGTGTCTAAGTGGGTGGAGCAGGCATAATGAGGAATATGACATATGACGTGGGCAGAAAAGTACACATTAGGGGAATGAGTCCGAGTCTGGGCAGACTGGCAGTAGGGATGGCAGCATACTTAGTGCCCTATTCCCCAAGACACAGCACCCCAGCCCCTACCTCCCCATCCCCCACCCCCATCCCAGGAACCTTCTCACCTCTACAAATGTGACACCCAGTGCTACACCTGCCAGCACCAAAGCTCTGTGCTTTAGCCAATTTCCAATCTTCTCCACACAGCCCTGGAAAGATGGAAGGGACTTTCAACAACTCACTTTGCTCATGTATATCCTGTCCCCAAGCCCGGCTTCCCTAAACCCTGCCAGTTCCAAGTCTGCTCTAATTCTCACTCTCCCATCCCTGCTAGCTCTCTCCAATCCTATGACAGACCACCAGTTCCCTGGGCTTCCCCAACCTCTTAGGTGTGCCCCTCCCCACCCCACCATTCCTAGGTTCCCTCAGGTTCTTGGCTTTCTAGATATCTCCAACTCTTCTGGTCCCCCTAATTGCCAATCCTTTTCTCTCTCTCCAATCTTTTAGCTACGCCTAGCCCCTCACCACCACCCACTCCACATACTTCCTGGTTAATGTCCGAAACTTTGAAGCTAATTCCACAGCCTTGAGTGATGTTGATGCAACAAGAGTCAGGGACCCTGTTCTTGGGCATTTGGGCTACTTGCTCCCAGTCTGTATAGTTCGTTGCCCCACAGCATTTAGACTAGAATGGAGAGAAAGGCTGGTGAAGAGACTGGCAAAATAAAGGGGAAGACCCTCTAGGCCTAAGGCTTAAAATGTGACTCTACAAGGCAAACAGGTATTGGGGGACTGGAAGCAAGGTGAAGACAAAGAAGCCATAAGGCTTTCTCCAGAAGGCTGGGAAAAACTGGATTGGTGGATGTTGCGTTCAAACACTTCCTAGGCCATCCTGTCCCCCAACGATTCCTCTAGAGTGACCTATCTCTAGAGAATTACCACCACCCCCAAAACTCACATTAAAAAAAATTTTATTGGGGTAGCTGGGTGGATCAGTGGATAGAATACTGGCCCTGGAGTCAGGAGGACCAGAGTTCAAATCTGACATCAGACAGGTACTTCACACTTACTAGCTGTGTGACCCTGGGCAAGTCAACCCCAACTGCCTCACCAAAAAAACCAACCTTTATTGAGGCTTTTTGTTTTTGTATCAGAGTCATTTCTGAATTTATCCCTCCCTCCCACCCCCCTCCTCCCACTCCCACCCCCACCCCTTCAACTCACTTCTTCCTGCAGCCCATCCAAGAACCGTGCCGTGATGTTATTTTCCGAATACTCCTTCATCTCATCCCGGAAGCCTTTGTCAAACTCTGACTTCACCTGGGAGATGGGGGAAGAGAAGTATTAAGGGAGGCCCCATCACCAACCTCCATAATGATCACAATGAACTCACTGAGAACCACCATCACATCCCACCCTCCTAGGCCAACCTCTGTCCCCTTCATCACAATCTGCTTACCTTGTCCCTGAAGATATATCCAGCAATGGCTGCTGCCACCTCTACTAGGACAATGAGGGACAGAAAGATGGCAAACTGAAAACGAGGGGAAGAAGAAGGGTGAGAGGTTAGGGGCCAGCCCTGACCTCACCATCACCATCTTTATCTCCCAAGTGGGCCCCTACCCCTCACCTCCTACTTTTGCTACAGGACAATTCAATATCGTTTTCATTCCTCCCTCCTGGTCATAGACCCTTGTCCTGTTGTCCCCTGGGTCTCCCCCATTACTCCCAATCCACTGTCACCCACTCCCTTCAGGCATCCCTCAGCCTCTATGCCCCCTCTTACCGTGGTCATAAGACAGTAATTCTCTTTACAGGTAGCACAGCAGCCTACGAAGGCCACAAGGAAGAGGAAGGTACCCAGGGCTATGATGACAACAGACACTACAGAGCCTGCAGTGGACCCAATGGGTATGGTCTGGTTCAAGATGAAGTGGACTGCCACTCCCACTGCAATCAGCCCCACAGCACAGGCCTTCAAGAGCAAAGGCAGCAAGATGGTTAGGCCCTAAAGGGGAGGGATAGGCCCTAAAGCCCGGCCTAGCCTACCCCACCCAAGACAAACACACTAGATGCACTCCTCCTTACACTAGAGTAAAAACAAAGCTTCCTGAAAAGAGCAAGCACTCAGTGGTCTCAAGACCACCCAAGTTCAAGAGCTGGCTCTGATACTTACCAACTTTGTGACCTCGGACAAGGTATTGAACCTAATGAAAGAGTACCTACTGATTGGGGAGTAGCTAAACACACTGTGCTGTAGGGATGTCATGGAACATTATCTCAGAATCCATCAACAAAAGGACTCGGAGAATCCTGGAAAACTGGTACGAAGGGATGCAGGGGAGAAAGCCAAACCAGAACAACACATTCCATTACTGGAACAATGTAAACAGAAGCACTAAAAAGGAAGAGAAACCTCAACCTCAATGAACAATTTTGTTTACAAAAAACAAGACGTGAAACACGTGTGGGTCCTACAGGTTCTGAATGGTGCACATGCCAACAGAGGGGGCTGCGCAGTCAGTTTTGCTTTGCTGCTTTTCTTTGTTTTAAGAGCAGGCTCAGTGGAAAGGGGAGGTAAGGTAGATCAGGAATCCCCCATAATATTTACCAAAAAAGATACCCACATATACATATGTGTATATGTATATAGATATAGATGTCACTTAACTTCCCTGTGCCTGTTTCTTCATCTGTAAAGTGAAGATAATGTTCTCACTACAAATTGCAAGGAAAGTGATTTTTATCACAACTAGAATACTATTTAAAACTGAATAATCACCCTCCACATCAGAGCTCCCCAGAGTTTATAATGCATGATGTGTGTGTGTTGTGTGCACATATGTGTATGCACAGCTAGATGGCACAGTAGATGGGGCACTGGACCCGGAGTAAAAAAGACCAGAGTTCAAATCTGACCTTAGATATCTACTAGCTATGTGACCCTGGGCAAGTCACTTAACCACTGCCTGCATAAGACTCGAGAAGGAAATGGTAAAACACTTCTGCATCGTTGCCAAGAAAACCCCATGGACAATATGGTCTAGGGGGTCCCAAAGAGTTAGATATGACTTAACAACAAAACCAATAAAATACAAGTGTAAATGCATGTGTATGAATGTGTGTGCATGTGTGTGTATGTGTGTGTGTGTGCCTGTGCATGTGTGTGTGTTCCCTGACCCTAACTAGGATGGCTAGGTGGTGAAGTACATAGAATGCCCGGCCAAGAGTCAGGAAGACTTCCCTTACAGAGTTCCAGTCCATTTATTTGCTACGTGACCCTGGGCATGTCACTTTTAACCCTGTTTGCTGCTGTAAAATGATCTAGAGGAGATGGCAAAGTGCTCCAGTGACTTTGCCAAGAAAACCCCGAATGGGTCACAAAGGGTCAGAACACACCTGAAAAATGACCATGACACTGTGTGTGTGTGTGTGTGTGTGTGTTTTGCTGTTGTTGTTTGGTCTGTTTGTCCTGGTAGAGTCAATGGGGTTTTCCAGTGATTTAAAACAAAGAGGCTAAGTGACTTGCCCAGGGTCATACAGCTAGTATCTGAGTTCATTTCTGAACTCAATGTCTTCCTGACTCCAGGCCCAGAGCTCCATCCACTGAGCCATCTAGAAGCCTCAGTGTGTGTGTGTATAAATATACATATACACTGTATATGTATATTTATAAATGTATATATATAAAAACGTGTGTGTATAAATATACATATACACACAGATCTACATATACGTGTGTATACATATATACATATATAGTTGAGGAATATAGATTTACCCTTTTACTTACTCCACTCCAAGGATAAGAGAACAGGATTGCCCATTCTTAACCAAAAGCAGTTGGGGGAGGGGTTTCAAAAAAAGAGGAAGAGGTAAGTCCCTGACCTACATTTACTCTCCCCTACCCCATCCCCCATGGACACCACTTCCCCCAAAACTCCATCACTCTAGGAATCCATTCAAGCTCAGGTACCACTCCTACATGAGGCACATCCAGATTCTCTCCTAACCCCAACCTATATTCATTAATTACTACTTGGAACCACTTTGTATCTACTTAACTATGTATATGTTATGCCCGCCCCCAGTAATCACCATAAGCTCCTTAGGCAGAGACTTTCACTTTTTGGGGGGTGGAAGGGGAAGAGGTCACTGTACCCCTTGAAATATTTGCTGAACTAAATGCAATTCAGCTGAGTCCTACTCTTGGACCCCCATTAGAAATAATGGGAATAAATACAAGCCTAACCTCAAGGCACACATTCCTGACTTCACTTGAGTGATGAAATTCATATCCTGTCCCATGCCAAACCCCCAGGGTACCTCCTTGATCCTGAGAGCCCTGCCTTCCCCTCTGCCCCATGCCCTCCACGAGGCTGGGCACCTCTCCTCCTCCATTCTTTTTTTTTTTTCTTCTGATGCCTCCACTTGACTCTCAGCTACTTGCCTCCGAACTAGGTAAATCTCTCTCCTCTGGCCTGCTACCAGAGTAGCTCCTGATTGGGATCAGCTGTAGATCAGGTTAGAAAGGGAGGCCTGGGTGTTATCTCTCCCAAGGCAAACCAATTCCTTCTTTCAGGGGAAAGCAGGATGAAGGGCATGAAGGATGGTAACAGAAGGAGAATGATGGTGGTAAGCAAGAGACTTCCAGCCTGGTCCTCCCTAGATCACAATTCACTAAGAGATTCCATCTCTTCAACTGAGAGTCTGCAAGAAATTACAGACTGAGGAGGCAAAAGATAGCATCTGACCGTTGTCTAATTGCCCCACTAACTGCCCATTACTACAGTCAGTTGGGTTACCAGACAGGAAAGGGCCCACAGACCGTGCTGTTAAGGAAAGAGAGTGGACACACTGGGAGCTCCAGGCAAAGCAAAACGGCTGAGGGGTTCCAAAAAGAGTAGGGGTAGGGGCTGTTCTATATTTGCTTTCTAGCTGACCTCACTCTTGGTAGGTACTTCAGCCTACCACACATTCCATCCATCCCAGGCCTTCCCCAGCAGGAAGGTCCCTCCAATCCCCAAAATCATGCTAGTTACCCCCTCAAGACTTACCCTAGAAGTTCCTTGGCACCCCACTTTGCCCCAGCTCCCACCTCCCCACAGGACAATCCTCGACTTGCCCACTTCAACAATCCACTCACCCACTCCACCCCACCCCACCCCAACCCACCCCACCTACACACTCCCACCTCCTACCCGCCCACCGCCGCTTACCCAAAAGGCCAACACTAAGATATAGAGCAGAAACTTGACACATTTCATTCCTCCTTCTACAGCCATGGCTGCTGGCCTGGGGGAGTGAGGCAAACAGGGGAGAGTGATCAGCAGCGGCTGGTGGGGGAGGGAACCCCGTCTTCCGGGCTCCCAGCCCACAGGGACTTCCCAGAAAGTCCCCCCATTCCCGGCCCCTCCCACCCGGAAACAGGCGGTCAGTTCCACGTCTCCCAGCCCCCTCCCCTCGAGCCTGGGGTCTGATGGGCAGGGAAGCTCAGAACCCCATCTACAGCGGGCCTCGCCCCCGCCTCCTCCGGGTCGAAGAGAACATCCGAAAGAAAAGAAAGGAAGGATCCTGCCGAACCCGCTGACAACGGGCTGGAGAGAGAAGTTCCAACCTCAGCCCACACCCCACTGCACAATTTGCTCCCTCGGTATTCCCCTGTTCCAACCTTGGGCACATCTCTCACCCCCCCACCCCCTTTCTATGTCCCTTCCCCCAAGTCCTGCTCCCCTTGCCCCACCCCATCCCACCCTATCCCACCCCCAGAAAAAAAAAGTTTGGCCGCCCCGATGCCTCGAAGTTCGGAGTAAAGTTTTTAAAGGACTTGAGCGCATAGCCGAAAGAGCAGGGAGTGTCGGGGAGGGAGACAGTGGGGAGTAAGATGGGGGGTATGGCACAGACCCAGGAAAGTGAATCTCCCCCTCCTCCTCCACCACTGCGAGGTCCTAAACGGCCCCCTACTCCCAGCCTCCAGGCCACAAGCCTCACCTGATCTCCCCGAGCTTCCAGATCCTCTCCCCGCAGCTGTTCCTGGTCTCTCTCAGCTCCGACCCCCAACTCTGGCCCCGCCTGCCACGGCCCCGCCCCGGCTCCAGCCACTGCTGCCCCCTCCCCCGCAGGCTGTCTGCCCGCCTCATGTGACGCGGGAGCAGCTGGAGCCTGAGTCACCCGTGCTTAAGGAGGAGAGCGCCCCCTCCAACACACATTAGTCGACTTTGGTCACTCTTCTGCTTACCCCACCTCCCTTTAGGTCCTTCCAGCTTCCCGCAGTGTCCCTAGCCCCATAACTACAAGGTGGCCTCTCTTTTGCTCCGGCCCTCCAGCCCGAAGGGCAGCTCCGTACTGGTCCCAGCCCCTACGCTCACTTCCAGTGGGACACTGGGCAAGTCGCCCTCCCTGGCCTTCAGCGTACTCGATTCTAAAATGAAGACTAGCCACACTCTGTGCGTCCTTGCACCTCCTTCTCTCAATCGAGGAGGAAGAGCAGGATTCCGGAGAGCTGGGATCTCCTCCTTGCCTTCTCCCTTTCTGAGGGAAAAGGCGAAAAATGGAGTAAACCTTCCATCATTTTATACATCTGGGGGAGCAAGCACTGGGAGGAAACAAGCTGCTGAGTCAGAGGAGAGACTAGGCCCTCATACCTGAGTCCCAGCTTGCCCTAGTGGGAACACACACCCCAATCCAATGGCAAAGTTACACACAGCTAGGCTTCAATTTCTCGGAAAGGATTAATCACTGAGATGCTGAGTAGCAATTTTAGGAGATGGGGGCGAGAGGAAGGGTTACAGAAACAGGGTCCTAACTTCTCCAGGAGGAGGTAATCTCCAAGTCAAGGGACTAATTTGGTGGTTGTTGGGGTTTGTGGGTTTTTTTTTAATTCCTGGGGCCCAGCATAGTGTTTTCCACACAGTAGGACTGAATTCTAGGGGTGAGGAGTTGGGGAATGAGACAGGGGAATAGCATCCCTAGGCCCCCTCCTGAGGGTGAGGAAAAGTGCCTTCTTTGTTATCCCAACCTTTAAGCCAGACTTAGGGGTCGAGAGAGGGATCATAAATAGCATCTTAGATTTAGAGATAGAAGAGACCATAGTAGGGGTCATCTACTCCAAGCCCCTGAATTTGGGGAAAATCAAGCCCATAAAAGTTGAGTGATTTGCCCAAGATCTCACAGTAGCAAGTGATGAGACAGGACACAAATCCATTTCCTGACTCCAAATCGAGTGTTCCTTCCATGCAATAAGTTCAGACTGCACCATCACCCTCCAGATTCCCTATCTTTTAACATAGGTGCTTTCAGAGCCAGCCAGTAGAGGCCTCCCACTTCCCACCCTCCACTCTTGGGGGGGGGGGAGGGGAGGGGGAGAGGAACTTGATAAGAAGTAGAGAGAAAAGAAGTATGGAAAGAGGAGAGGACTGAGCTGGAAAACAAGGCAGCTAGGTTTAGAATCCTACATAAAGGAACCATCTAATGCTACCCTATCTCCCTTTCTTTGAGGATGGGTAGAGCTGATGCTGCCTTTCCTATGGGGGGAAAAAAGAAAAAGAAGACTTAGGGAACATCTGGGGGTAGGCCTAAGGGAATGTCTACAGTAGAGCATCTTAACTTTTTTGCATCACAAGACCCTTTAGAAGTCTAGTAAAAACATATACTTTGTATTGTATTTAAGTGCATAAAACACATAGGATTACAAAGGAAACCAATTATGTTGAAATAGTTATCAAAATATTTTAAAAATCAAATTCAGGGGGGTGGCTAAGTGGTATAGTGAACAGAGCACAGGTCTTGCTGTGAAGTCAGGAGGACCTGAGTTCAAATCCAGCCTCAGACACTTAACACTTACTGTGTGACCTTGGGCAAGTCACTTAACCCCAACTGCCCTGCCTTCCCCCCTCAAAAAAAAGAAAAGAAAAGAAATCGGGGCGGCTAGGTGGCGAAGTGAATAGAGCACCGGCCCTGGTGTCAGGAGGACCTGAGTTCAAATCCGGTCTCAGACACTTAACACAAAAACTAGCCGTGTGACCCTGGGCAAGTCACTTAACCCCAACTGCCCTCCAAAAAGAAAGAAAAAAAAAAAAAAAGCAAATTCAGAGACTCTGTAAGAACCTCTGGTGTAGGGGAAATTAATTTGAGAAAGCAGCAAAAGGAGATCTGAAGTTGGAGTTTAAGATAATATCAGGGGCCAGAACTCCACTGGGCTAGGGAGACAGCTTAATATGAGCTAAACAGAGCAAATGAAAAATGTAAAGGAAGGATTTGGGAGGAATAGTCAAGACAAATGCCAAGTAAAGACAAAGACAAACTTTGTTCATTCTCAAATAAGTTAATAAGTTAAATAGTAATTAATTTAAATAAGCCTTACTAAGTTAAGGAGGCTGTTTTCAGTGCCTAGAGTCGTGGATCCCTAGGCAGTGAACACAGAATAGGCCACCCATGAGTACCAGAAGAAATGCTATAGAAAGTACCTTGAATCAAAAAGAGAAAGAAAAAAAAAGACAAAAAGGGGACTTTTGAATTATCTATCAATTCATGGATTTGATAATAGACCAATCAGAGCCTTCAGCATCAACTCCAAGTGATTACAGACCAGGGATGACACTAAACCACTTATCTGGGCCCAGAACTTTAGGCTCCTGGAAGTGATTGGTGGTACCTAACCGTAAGCAGAGACTTATGCCCATCCTGGTATTTGGCAGGGTGCCTGCCAGCCTAGTACCTGAGCAGAACATTTGGCAGGTAGATGTTCTAGGCAAAATTCACACCCTCAGAGATTTCTGCTAGGCAAAAAGCCTTACAAAGAAGCTTATAGCTAGCACCAAAGGCCTTTTGGAGCCAGGGTCTACATGAAAAAAGTGAAAAAAAAAAACCCATCCAGTGTCTGCTGGGTTAATGCCCTTCCTTCCTTCTACTAACTTCCCTCCCAGCACTTCAAGATGAATAAATATTGCAACAATGACAAGTATCTAGATCTCTTGGTATGAGAGATTCCAGTGAACTCAAGACTTCCACCTTTGGGGAGAGAGATGGGGGAGGAATGGAGATGGAGATGGGGATTACAAAAAGAGAAATGGAGATGGCACATAAATGGAAAGATAGCGTTAGGGAAAGATTGGCAATAGAAAAGGATGGAGTGAAATGAACTTGGGACCAGAGGGCCTGGATTCAGATCCCAACTACTACCACTAGTGTGACCTTGGGCAAGTCCCTTTTCACTGGGACTCAATATCCCATCTGTAAATTGAGAGAGGGCAGACTAGATGACCAATCTATGACCTCCCTCATCCAGAATACTTTTCCTATCTTGAAATATCTCTGGGATATCCTCCATCCACCCTTGATTCCTTCCCTTAGTCTGTAGGCATCTCTGACCTTCCAGGCATGTCACTCTCACCTCTGTTCATTCATTCAACATTTCATAAGCATGCATTATATAAATCAAATGTTGTGTTATGCACCAGAGATATGAAGATGAAAAAATTATGCAGTCCCCTATGGCTAAGGAGAGCTTATAGTCTAGTAGGGGAATGAGATAGGTACACAAATAAATATAATTTAGAATAAGAAAAATACTTAGGTGCCAAACAGAAAAATATTGGGAAAGATCGTCTAATAATAATTCGGATTTCCATACTACTTTATTGTTTTAAAAGCTCTTTTCTTACCACTACCCTGGAAGTTTCTGCTCACAATAAACACCCAGACTCAGAGAAAGGTGATATAATATAAATGCTAATATATAATATTTTTATATATATTACAGGGTAGGAAAACCAAGACTTAGGGAGATTTAAGTGATGACTTCCCCACAGTAACACAAATAAAAAATAAGAGAGCAAGGATTTCAATCTTCTCAATCAGCACAATCAGTTAGTGTCTAAAAATCAAAGGAGAAATTTATACTTGCTCCCATCCTACCTTCTGTTCAGTGAACAGGTGGAATAGTGGAGCCTCCTGCTGGCAGGGCTAAGCAACACAGGCTGCTCTGGCTACTGCTTCCAGCCATGGTCCTGGTGGAAAGGAGGGAGAAGGGAGTAGAAAAACAGATGCAGTCTCTGTGTAGAGACTCTGTAGAGATTCTTAACCTTTTTTGTGTGCTGGACACCTTTGACAGTCTGCGGACCCCTTCTCATATAATGGTCTTAAATGCACACAAATAAATAGGATCACGAAAGAAATCAATTATATTGAAATTGTTATCAAAATATTAAAAAAACAAATTCACAGACTCCAGAGTTAAGAACCTTTTTAAAAGGGAAACACAACACATGAGAGGTTTCAGCTGCAAGTCAGATGGAAAGGTCCTCGGGGGCCTTTGGGTGGCAGCAAAACAGATGGTCATGAATCTTCTTTAGTTTCATTTCCATCAATAAAACTTATCTTTTCTGAGGGTGAATCACTTGAGAAGGCCAAGGGTTTCGGAGATGAGAGCTTTCTTTCCTTGGTTTTCAGTAACTGTGGCTGCCAAAGTTGGAGGGGGAGAACAGGGAGAGCCACAGCACCCCATAGGCACCACCCCACAGGCAGCACCCCAGGCAGAGGCATCTACAGGAAGAGCTCCTTACATGATGTATCTCCCTACAAGATGGTTGTGAGGACTGAGCAGCAAACAGTGTTGGTGGGAGGAAGGGAGAAAGGGGAGCATGCTCTTGGGCTTATTTCCTTGTCTGTCTTAGCAGTTACTGGTCATCAGTTGGGGTGGGGGGAGAGGGAGACATCAGACCCCTTCTTTACAAGAGTTGCCTCCCTTGATGATTGCTAGGGCTATCAGGTCAGAGGAAGCCATGGTCTGAGAGGCTTCGGTATTTCCGGGAGTTCTTTGGTGCAGGGTTCTGGGCTGTCTCCACTGGGATCTGATGGGAGGTGGTGATTGGCCTGGTAGCTTGCCTTCTCTTTCTTCCTCTAGAGACTTAACCTCTCTGGACTCAGTTTCCTTATCTGTAAAATGAGGGCTTTGTATGACCTCCAGTGTCTAAATGTATGGTCTCTATGAGGCCTGAAAAAGTTACAGAGAGAAAACATATGTGAGGATGACTGAGGAAATCACAAGAAAAATCATCAGAGGCGAACTCCACGGAACTAGTTAAGGAAAGACATTTGAGAGGATTTCAGAGTAGAGTCATTGCTGGGGAGTAGGACACAATTCAAGGGAAAACTCTATCAGGTCTTCAGAGTCCAAGGGTCAAGGAAGGTTAAATATGGAGTCAGGATAAAACAGGATAAGCGGTCTGCAGAAACTTCCAAGAAGAGGCCAAAAGAGACTGCGAGTAGGGATTCAGGAGAAACACAGAAATCATTGTCAGAATAGGAAGGCTTGTGAAATTGCAAGGATATTATGAGGACCAAAGCCTGAGGGAAGAGTGGGGCACTTCTAAGAACTTGGGTACAGGGAAAGGGATGAATATGTTTAAGAGCTAGGAACCCTAGCCATCTCCTTGGTACGTGCGTGTGCGCGCGCACGCGCGCGCGCAAACGCGCACACACACACACACACACACACACACACACACACACACACACACACACACACACACACACACACACCTTACTCATACAACTTCCAATTTCACTGGGGAGAGCTGAGGCCGAAAGGGTTAACTAAATGGGAAGCTAGTCCATGCCGGGTAATTATACAGAACTTAGAAGGGGGTGTTAATTACTGGGTGAGATACTCTCTTGGGGTTCCATGGGTTTTGGTTAGAGACTTGAGAGAAGTATGTTTTCCACTCCTCCCACATACCACCAGCCAACCCAGAATAGCCTCCCAATGCCACATTCGTACAGGAAGTTGGAGGAGGGATATGATGCACCCACTAGAGAAGCCTCTTCCCTTTGGTCATTTTCCTCCCTCCCCACCCAGTACCAAAGATCCCTTATCTCTCTTCTTGCTTAGGAGGTATGAACAAAGGCGGCTACAGGAATTGACTTTCTTGGAAATTTGGACCCCGTAATTGAGGCTGAGCAGGATTTCTCAAGAGAGTCTTGGAGGCAGGACAGATAACTTAGTTGAGGCTCCCCATCAAGATATACCTCTCCCCCCAGGTACCTGCTGTGTCCGGGTCGCCCCCATCCCCTTACTGAGTCCTTGCCCTTTAAAAGGGTTGGCTTGGAGATCCTGATTGGGATTGGGGGATTGGGAAACCTGGCAGAAACTCTCTTGGCCACCTACCTATCCTTGCTGTGTAGATGCTGACTGTTTCTGGGTTAGGAAGAGATGGTGTCCAGCTACAGATTCTGGTTCTCACAGGCCCTGGATATGGATTATCGGACTCTCAAAATACTGCAGCTCCTCTTACGGTAGGTCCGGTCCCGGGGCCCTTTGCTAACAGTCAAGAACACTTTCCATACGTGCATACATGAGCACAGAGATGAGCATGTACACACTACACTCACTATACACACGCGCGCGCGCGCTCGAATGCCTAGCCCCTTCTTGTTTTACCGGCCTATTCCGTGTTTCTGTCTGGAAAAAAACCTAGGATTCTGCCCCTCAGACCCTTCCATTTCTACACCACTCAAATCCTAACTGATTCTCCTAGGACCCTGTCTACTTTTGCTAGGAACCAGTCAGGACCTTGAAGAGGGTGGGCCTGAATGTTGCCTCGGTAACGTTATGACATCACGGGGGTGCCCCTGGCTAGGGGAAAGTTGCCTTGGAAACCAGAATAGGGGGCGGAGTCTCAAGTCTGTGTAGGAATATTTCGGGGTGGGGAGAGAAAGAATCCAGGTGTTCTGCGCTTTCTCTCTTCCTTTGCCCCCTAAACTCCAGATGATGCCCCCTTCTCCAGCTTTGGGAGTAACCCCTAAGAATGCCTGTGTAGAGATCTCACAGCACCTTAGCCAATCCACCTGGAAATCACAGCTGGGATGGGCAGCAGGGAAGGAATATGAGGAGAGGGTCTGTGGCCGGTGACTATAGAACAGAGGGTAAGAGCTAAGTGACAGGAAAGGAAGCAAAGAAGTGGTTGGAATGAAAAGTGCATACCCTGGGAAATTAGCCTTGACTTTGATACGTGATGATCTAGGACAGTGGTTCTCAACCTTCCTAATGTCGCGACCCTTTAGTACAGTTCCTCATGCTGTGGTGACCCACCCCAACCATAAAATGATTTTCGTTGCTACTTCATAACTGTACTTTTGCTACTGTTATGAATCGTAATGTAAATATCTGATACGCAGAATCTATTTTCAATGTTACAAATTGAATATAACCCACAGGTTGAGAACCACTGATCTAGGGCAAGTCCCTTGACCTCTCTGAGCCTCAGTTTCCCTATTTGTAAAACAGCTATGTTAGCTGCTTTATCCTTGGCCAAGAACTTACTATTTTTTGGTCCTTCCCGTTCTTCCACTCCGATTTCTAAGAAGATATAAACACTTTTTGGCTTCATTACTACCCCCAAAGGAGCTGCAATTTGGGGATTCTCCACCAGAGGGCAGAATGGTCTGATGATTGAACTAGAGGTTAAAGTAATCTAGCTCTATGGGGTCAGAAAGGGGAGGGGGACCCCAGGTGGCAAAAACTGGAGCCTCCAAGAGGTGGGTAGTACCCACGCTTTCTTACTGTTCTCTCTGTAGCCCTGGACTCCACACATAACCACAAAGGCTGGTTTAACTTGATCCCTAGTTCTAACTGGAAGCAGCCGGAAAATTGCTTTATGAGAATCTGAGATTTCCCTCCCATTTCTGATTGGTCTAAAGCAGAAGGGGGAGCCAGTGGGTCCCTCTCTTCCAGTACTTCCCCCTCCCTCCATGGTTCCCCTTCAAAGTTTCTGCAAGCCACTGCCCAATGCTCTTCCTCCTGCCAAAACTATTCTCCTTCTAACAATGAAATGAGGAGTCTGATAAAAATACACACATATACACACCTATATGTACACAAATATGTATATGTGTGCACATATACACACCTACATCTATATAGAGATATATAATTGTGTATGCATATATGTGTGTGTAGATATAGATACATCCCAAAGCCCTGCATGGAGTAGGTTCTTAGAATTTTTTTAAATTGAATTTCTGCATCCCATTTCACCATTCTCACTCTTCTTGAACTTTCTCATGAACATCCCACCTCTCCACCCAGCCGAATTGGTCTTTGATGGCATCATCCAGAATCAGAACTTTGTTCAACTCTGATTCTAGAGAAGGGACAATACAGTCACTCTGGCGTTAGGACATTAGGATGAAAATCACCTATGAACTTCAGAGAGAATGCCCCAGGGCCTCAGAGATCAGAAAATAAAGAATTTGGGGAAAAACTAGGACCCTTGAAAAAGGGGCAACCCAAACCAGAAAGTAGAGATGGGATTAGGAACAAGAATCTTAGCATTTAAATCAATCCAGGATTAAGTCACTCTCCCCCTCCAGACTCTGGGGACACACTTCAACATACTCTGTTTTAACCACCTCAATAAATACATAATCCTGAACTCCAAGGCTCTGTTAAAAGGTTAGTGCCCAGCCTCCCAACTCTGGTCATTTAAGTTTTAAATGGTATTACTCCAACCTGTGGCTTCTTAGCGTTTCTTGTTCCCCTCAGAGAACGCTCAGGTATTTGTCTAGGAAAATGGAATCTTAAAACTACAGCTGAAATGGACCTTTAAAGTAATCTAGTCAAACCCCTCATTTTACAGATAAACTGAGGCAAAAAAGAAAGAAAAAAAACTGAGGCCCAGAGAAGTGAAGTCGCTTGCCCAAATTCACATTTGGTGTTAGAATGGAAATCTGAACTAGGGTCCAGGACCAGCCTTCTTCCCACTGCACTCTCTCTGCTCTAGACCCAATTGCTGCCTGCCTCCTGTTTCTGTCCATGATCACCCATTAGTCTTTGCTTCTTTTTCTCCAATATCTCCCCTTCTCTTCCCACTTAGTGTCTATCCACCTAACCTCAACCCCCTCTCCTTCAATGTCATTCCTCCTGCCAAGACCCTGATCCTCTCCTCCCAGGTGGTCCAGTCTTTTTGACCAATTTTCCCTGCCTCTGATCTGTCTCTCTCTCTCCTACACACTTGTTTCCTCATTCTGTCCCATATTACCCTTCCTTTTTCTGGGCTTCTCTCTATTCCTTCACCCCCAAACTCCCATCTAAGTGTCACTTAGTTCCTCTCCCTAACCCCCTTCAAACTCTGCCTCCCTTTCCTTTCCCCTACTATCCTCACAGCACTACTTCTTCTTGGCTAGCTTCCTTTGCCCTGTCCAATCCAAGGAGTACTTCTCTCTTCTTCCTTCATCCTCTCTTTCCCCTCCATTTCTCTGCCTAGGTTTCTGGGTCCCTGTCCCCAGTGTGGGACCCAAATTGCTTTCTCTCAGGCTGCCTGGAGTCCCTCCCTCCCTCCCTCCCTCCCTCCCTCCCTCTCTCTCTCTCTCTCTCTCTCTATCTCTTTCTCTCTTTCCTGTTCTCTCACTATCTTTTAGCTTAGTCTCTGCATCTCTGTTTCTGTCTGTCTGTCTGTCTCTCTCCTGGTCTCTCACTATCTCTCAGCTTAGTCTCTGCATCTCTGTCTCTCTCTGTCTCTCTCCCTCTCTCTTCATATCTCTCTCTCTCTCTCTTTTTCCTGTTCTCTCACTATCTCTCAGCTTAGTCTCTACATCTCTGTTTCTGTCTTTGCCCCCCCCCCCAATCTTTCTTTCTCCTCTTCTGTAGCTCTAAGAAAGCTTTAAACCCTATTTCAGTCTCTCCTGAACAGTCTTTCCAGGGTCTCCAGATCTCTCCTGGGCTTCCGATCTCTGGCTCTCTACCATGAGTGTCCCTCCATCTCTGATTCTTTCTCACGAGTTTGTCTTTCTCTTTCCCCGTCTCTCCCGATTCCTCTTTCCCCTCTTGGAGTCTCTGTCTCTCCAGTCTTCCCCACAGGTGTTTCTGTGTCTCCTGTCTCTGGCCTTGCCTCTCATGCTGTTTGGATCTCTCCCCCAAGAGTCTCCCCATGCTCTCTCTCTGGTTCTCTGTCCCTGTCTCTTGCCACTGTCTCTGCCTCTCTGAGGAGTCTCTGTCTCTACCGTCTCTATCTCTAAGTCTCTCTGGGCTCCCTCTCTAGCCTAGGATGACAGCGCTGCCTCTTTTGTTGGCTCCGCAGCCAATCGCGGCCGCTGACGACACGGGGGCCGGGGCTATAAAGGGCCAGGCCCGGGCTCCGGCCCCCCCAGCCTCCCGCCCCTGCCGCCCGCCTGCCCCGCCCGCCGCGCCCGCCGCCCCCGGGCCCCCCCCACCCCCCGGCCCCCCCGGCCCGGGCAGCCCCCCAGTCCCGCGCGGCCCCGACCCCCCTCCTCCCTCCCTC
>CM053597.1:211786626-211816430 GCA_028646575.1 Pseudocheirus occidentalis | reverse complement strand
ATAGTGTGGACAGGGGAAAAGAGGAGTTGGGGATGGCAAAGAGTGGGAAGGATTTTGACATTTTTATTTATTTATTTATTGTTATTTTTCTTTTAATTTCTGGTGTTTGGCTTTACATAGAAAGAGATTCTGAGATTCCCCCTCCCCTTCTTCCACAGTGCCCTATTTTTTATTCCTTAAACCATGAAACCCTGCACCCTAATACCCACCCACTCAAGCACTTGTATAATAAACATCCAGGGTTGAGAGTCAGGGGCAGAGGGAGTCTGAATTCCCCAAACAGCTCACTTTCAAGTTTAATTGTAGAGCCAGTGGTCCTAGACAGAAAGGCCAAGTAAGGGAAAGGAGAGGGGACAAGCAAAGCCCCAATATATCCAAGTTCAGTTATGGCAGCAAATTGACTCCAAAGTTTACCCTTTCCCCTGTTCAATGATATAATTAGAAAGCGATGACTGGTCAGTGTGCACAAATGCCCCCTAGCTAAGAGAGACCAAAGAGCCTGTGGTATCCCTCTCCCCCTTACCATTTTCAGGTCAGTAAAAGGGCCATAGCTTGAAACTAGAGGCCCCGAGTCCCAGGGTTCTTGAGGGAGAGAAAACAGGAACTATACTAGTTGGGGGAGTGGGGACTGGGGGGAGGGAAGAGGGTTAGTGGTGATTCTCACTGCAGGTTTTAAAGAGTTTAAATTAAAATTACTGCCCTGGGCTGGGAATTGAAGAGTAGCAGACCAAGGGAAGGAGGAATTATGGAAAGAGAAGCATTCCAAGTCCCACAAGCTCAGGGCAAGCAGGGAAGGGGAAGATGTGAAAGGTAGTGTCTGTTACTCTAATTATGAATTTTATCCTTTTTTTTTTTTTTGAAGCCAGTAGTACCTGGCAGCAAAGAGTAGACACATTGTGTATGTGGTGGGAGATGGGGCATGACAACAGGCTAGTTAGGACAGAGTGTGGGGGGAAGAGGGGTTCCAAGAGCAAGTCATTCTCCTGTCCCCTCCCCCAATTTCCAATCCCTAACTGCATCCTCCCTTCCCTCCCCCTACCCCACCCCACCCCATGCCTCAGTTTCCTCCTCTTGATGGAACAGAAGCAGTGAGCAGCTGAAGCAAAGAGATGAATCCTGAGCACTTACCACGGGCACTTTACGGACATGAAATACCTCTCGATATTTGGGGGAGCAAGGAGGCAAAGGCGGATGATGAGGGCTGCAAGGAGTTTTAAGGTCTGGTGGGCTCTGGGAAGTAGGAGAAGGCCTCACAAAACAGCCCTGGACAAAGAGTTAAGGAAATTCTCCAGGTTACGGGTTCCTTATATATACCTGCCTCCCCTGGTTCATTTTTCATCTAGGATCCCTGGGGTCCTCTTCAGTCCTATGGAAGGCTAGAGTGATATGAAGGGACAGTTCCCTATAGACAGAGCTCTGAGTGGTCAGTTATGACCAGGAGCCTTGTTGGGGATAAGACTGGGCCAAGGTCAAAAGCACCAGACATATGTTCTTGGGAAGTTTATTCAGAAGGCCCAAAAAATCTAGCCTGCCTCGGGGAGGGTGCAGGAGCCTGGCCAAAGGAACCTGACTGTCTTTCCCTGGTGAGGGGATGATAGGGACCTTGGTACTCTTTTTCCCATTTTCAGGAGGAGAGGTACTTTGGGGGAGGGGGTAGATGTCCCCTTTTTACCCTACCTCCTAATCTTGACAGGTTCCCCAGTCTTTCCTCTCCAGCCCTGTTCTTTACTGTTCTTATCACCACCACCACTCCACATTCATGGTGGGGGAGGGAGGGGAGAACGGGAGAGGTCAAGATCAGAAGATGACTCCTCCAAAATCAAACATTTGATCTCAGGCCCAGGGGCCAGGCAAGGCACAGGGGCACATTTGACCGCCCAGTACAGGTTCTAAAGGAAACTAGAGCCTTGAACTTGGGGGGATACTTAGAAGACACCCCCATTCCTACCAAATAAAGACCTTGGGGGAATCTAAGGCTTTTTTTCTTTTGGACATGAACCTGTTGAGTCTCAATCCCCTGTCCCCCCAAAGAGGTTATAAGAGACAAGCCTCGGAGACACAAAAAAAGCTAGGGAATGTTTTCCTGCTTCAAGTATGTGGACCAAGCCAGTGCCCCCTTTGAACATATCATTATAATTATTTACTTTTGTGTACATGTCACACTGTGTACGTGAACAACTTTGTTTCTGTATTGGTCATCGGAGAAGGTTGGGGGTAATGAGGGAGAAGGGATGTCAGGGGGCACAGGGAGGCCTTAAAAGAATTACAGAGCACTTCTTTACCAAGGCAGTCTCCCAAAGGACACACAGAAATGAAGACATGGGGCAGTTTCTGAGTTAAGTGACATAGGACAGATATAGCCATTGGCCCCTTTTGGAGTTTTTTAAATGTTTTTTTGGGGGGGGGAGTTTTGGGGTAGTCACGTGACCCAACTTAGCACTTGAACCTGAAAGAAAAATAATAAAATCAAAAGAGTTTAGCACTGAACTCTCCTCCTATAGCCAAATTCATACAACTTAGAGCCTAAGAGACCTTAAAATCCAGTCCCCATTTTACAGATAAGGAAAAGCTTTGGTCCTGGAAGTTAAATGTGACTTACACAATGTATAAGTAAGCAGCATTCAAACAGAAGCCTTTAGGCTTCCAATATGCTACCTTTCCCATTACACAGATGGCAGAAGGAAGCCCCGAGTTAAGGCTTACAAGAACAGTCCTGTGACTGTCTCTGCCTGCCTCAAAAGAAGGCACATTGAGGGCAAATAGATTGATTCTCCAGTAAATGAAATAACACTCAAGAGGGTCCAAAGTAATTCCTCTGGAGATCTTAGATGAAAACAATCCTGTGTGGCCTCTTAGAGGAAGGACAGAAGTAACTCTAAGAGGATCCTGAATTCTCTCCTAATAGGTTGAATTAGATGGTCTCAAAGGTCCTTTACAATTCTCAGATTCTGATTTCAACCACAGCCTTTCTCTGGCTCCTTTTTCCCTGAAGCTTCTTTCTTCTGCCTTGCCAAAGTCATAAATGAAGCCAATGCTGCCATTTGGTCAATCCACTGGTTGCTAGGCAACCAAACCATTTCCCCTAAGGTGTCCATGAGTCCAAAACCTGGAATTTCCCAGTCTCTGAACTACAAAATTCTCAGGCTGACCAGGATGGAGGTGGGAGATGAAGATATATATGACTTAAGAGAAACCTCTTCTTACACACAAAATATCGAGGTCACAGTTCAACCCCCTCATTTTACAGATAATAGCCATCATTTATATAGTGTGTGAAGATTTGTAAAATACTTTACATATTATCCCAATTGAATCCCACAAGAGCCCAGTCAGGTAGGTGCTATTATCCCCCATTTTATAGTCAATAAAATAATAGGCTGACAGTAATAATTAACTTGTCTATGTTCGAACAGCTTTTAAGTGCCTGAGGCAAGATTCAAACTCGGGTCTTCTTGACTCCCCATGGCATGCCACCTCTATCTCAAATGATGAAACAGAGTCCCAGAAAGCTCAGAGGATCATAGCTTGAGACCTTGAAGGGACCTCAGACCAGAAAAGTTAAGTGGGCATGCCCTATTCCATGCCAAGCCTTTTAAGTCCCTCACATAGTTATAGAAAAATATCGATGCTGTCATTAATAGCCTTATTTTTAGTGTCTTGGTGTGTTTAGATGCCACTAGGATTTTTTCAGGGACTGGAAAGCCAGTCAATACCCATTATGCCAGTTAGGGGAGTTGCCTAGCTCTGGACCTAACTGCTGTCGTGACGAATGAAATCCAAGAATATATGAGGGTAGAGATATGGGGTACAAGGGCAGAAGGAACAGATTATACCACTCCCCACTCCCTCACTCCCACATACACATAAATGATTCCAAACATAATTGGCCTGAGCTAAAAATATTCTACCATTTCTCGTGTGGTTGCTATACTCCCTACTCTACCTGGAATGGAGGAAAGAGGACCCTCATGACACAAACCAGCAATTTCTGAAGTGTATAGTATCCAGGCCCTACCCCCACCAAATACATTTCATCCAATTTATGTTTTCTCCTCATGTCTAATCCTTTGGTGTGGGGACAGAGAAGCTAGTTGTTTTCTAAAGTCCTGTAAAGGTCCTGTTTTCTAAGGACCTTTTCTAAGATCCCCAGCAGGGCCAGCTGGTTGAGGCATTTACAGTTTCCTGTTCCTGTGGGTTGGAAATGGAGGTAGAGCAGAGCTAGGGCAGTTATTGCCCCAGGTCCTGACACTAAAAGGAAAGTGGAAGGGGGAATTAGCTACTTCTCCTTGGCCCCATCCCATACTCTTGCCTCACAGGGACAAGCCTAGTTGAGATCTGCTCAGTTTAGGAAGCAAACCATGCATTAACTTGCCTGATTTCCATGCCAATATTTATTCATCTCCATCACTGCTTCTTACTTACTAAGTGGGTTCTGCAGCTTCTTTGGGGCAGGGAAGTCCATTCAGTAAATGTCAATAAGTGACTACTATGAACATAATTTTGGGGATATGAAGAAAAAAAAAAGACACCAACTGAGGTCGGGAGTGGAATAGTTAGAACTGAGAAGACTGAGTCTTCAGTTCAAGGGTTCACTTCCTGAGAATCTCCAGAGTGGAATGGGAGCTTTCCCAAGGAGCACAAAGAGCTGAAACTATAGGAGGGATAAAGGCTAGACCTTCAAAGGGGCCTGACTCCCTGACAATGGAGTGGGTGGCTTTGACTGTCACAGGTCCTTCTTATCTGGAAACTCAGAAAATGGAAAAATCACCTTCCTCATGGCAACCCAACCTCTCCTATGTCTCATTAGAGCTCCAAAGCAAGGGCAAATGTGCTCTGTTCAATATCAAGGAAGTTCTATTCTTGTTTATTCTTTATCAGTGGTCCTTGAACCCTAACATGCCCCCAAAAGCTCCTGTCTCAGGAGGATACCTGTGGAAGGAACTAAAGAATCATGAAAAAAAAAGATACAGCCTTACAGATTAAAAAAAAAAATTCCCTTCAGTTTTTAAAGGCTCCTTCATTAATGACGACTAGGTGGCTAGGTAACATAAGACAGGGTCGAGAGGGTTTGGGCCAGCTGCCTCCACCTGTATTCTGGCTTGATACACTAGGAAGAACGGAGCTGAAGTTGAGTCAAATCTGAGCTCATTGAGAAAGTGAGACTGGAGGTCAGGGGTGTCTAGTGTCTGCCCCGGCTTTTAGCAAATGACCTGGGGGATAGATAGGGTAAGTGAGGTGAGGGAAGATGTCATGGCAGAAGAGAAACCACTAAGTCCTTGACCAACAATATATGCGTATAACTGCTGAACTAGGAAAAGCAGGACCAACAAAATGAATCAGAAAATTGCTGGAGAATGAAAGTTGGAAGGGGAATGGCATTGAGTTTATGACAAATAAGTGTGAAGACTGAGCAAAAGGTCACTGTGGCTGGGACGAAATGGTTAGGGAAGAGATGGGACAATTTCTGGAAGGTCCACCAGACTGATTTCCCAATGCCGCCGTCTTTTTCAAAGCTTCCAGTTCCTACATTCTCTTACTACAATTATTCTCAGGCTTTGCTCTTAAGTCAGTTCTAACCCCTAGTCAGCCTTTACTGAACTGCAACCTATCCTTTCACATTCCAGAAGGCCGCTAATTCCCTCTGGTTTTGTCTTCAGTGGATGGAAATCATTTCCAAAAAAGTGAAGAGAGACGGAAAGTTGGCATCAGTGTCACCACCTAGGAAGAAGGAAGGTGGAGAGAAAGGGGAAGAGGGAGGGAGGAGGGCAGAGAGGGGGAAGGTCATTCCAATTGTAAAGTTTTGTTTGTTTAGTTGGAGAAGTGTCAAAAGTTTAACTGACTTTCTTCCCTTTGCTCCCTTCACAGCCCTGGGGCCCCCTAGCTCTACAGAGCCACTACCCCTCGCTTATCTAATCCCAGATTTAGGCTGGAGTACAACCCATGGACAAATCCTGGGTTGTCAGCCCACCAGAAACCACAGTCCAAGTTCTGCCTTCCTTCAGCGCCCAAACCATATATCCTGTCCCTGTATGGAAATCAGAGATTTATTTGGGGCAAGAAATGTTTTCAGTGTCACAATAGTTTTGTTCATGGGGATAGAAAAATGGGGTCTCCACCTTTCTACTCATCTGATTTAGGGGAAATGGGATCAAAGGACATCACACCAACACCCATTCCCTAGGAGTCTGTCCATTCAACAGGACTGGCTGGTCAAGGTTCTGACCCCCAAGATCCCTCCCCAATTTGAGGGAGGAGGGGAGAAAGGGACCAAATGGTAGCAAGGGGGAGGAAGAAGGAATTTTCATAGGACCCCTTTCCTGGGTGCTATAGAGGAAAGTCACAAAACCTAAAAGAATGTACTCCTATTTCGACATATACAAGGTAATACTTTGCCTCCAATTTCAGCAGCTAACTGAACTTCATGGATAGAATTACTTTGTCTTCAAAAGGTCTTTAGAGGGTAGGATCGATCCTACAGCTGTCCATCCTAACTTTAGATACAGAAACAAAAATGATGCTTAGATCGACTGTCTAAAAAGCAATGTGTTAAGCAAAAAAGAATGTTAAGCATCAAGAAGACATAGGAAGAACATTTAAGTCAAAGAAACAGGAGTGTCAGCTTCCCTGAAGATCTCTTGACAGGAGTGCTGATAAAAGGTTCAACCTGTATGAAAGCAGGAAACTAGAATGACTCGAGCTCTTTTTCAGAAGAGTCCTTTGCAAAACAGGAAAGGAGAAGGCTAAAAGGGAAATTGTTTTTAAAACCCATTGGGTGAAGAAAGGAAAATCTAAAGAAGAGAAACTCAATTTAATGACTTCCCTTTCTACACATGCCTCATCTTAAGTCTGAGATGTTATCTGTTTTGTGGAGCAAGAGGCTTTTGACAGAGGTACGGGAGGAAACAGGTGATATGATTTGTTCTGTGCACCACCACCAAAGACACCTTTTTCCCTCCTAAATCCTTCCATTCCCTTCATCTCCTTTTGTCTATCATCCCTTTGGTAACACCAGAGCCTCACTCACTCATTCAGGTCAATACCTGTTTAGTTCTTTCTCCTTCAAGGGAGGACTTGGCAATAGACTAACTGGACCCAAATCTTCCCCCACTCACCCTGGCCCTCTTCTCCTCCACTGCCTTTCCCACACTCAACTGTGCTCCCTGCAGTTTTCTCTTTTGCAGCTATTCAGCTCAAATTAGTCACGACCAGCCCCTGGCTCAGAGAGGAAAAATCAATTAGGTGCCATTCACAGCACAGGAGCACTCCTCCCCACCCCACCCCCAACTCTACTCCAAGAGGGGAGCCCTAATCATCGGGAGGCCCAAAGTCCATCACATTTCAAAACCCAACACTAGTCCCGCCCAGTTTTGCTGTCACCACTAACCCCCACTGTGTCAAAAGCAACATGCCAAAGTTAACTAGAATAGACATCACCTTTATATAGCAACTTTATTAGGAAATTAAGAGGCATGAGCCACCAAAGACAGGTCATCTCAGCCTCATTTTTTTTTTTTTTGCTTTTTGGAGGGCAGTTGGGGTTAAGTGACTTGCCCAAGGTCACATGGCTAGTTTTTTGTGTTAAGTGTCTGAGGCCGGATTTGAACTCAGGTACTCCTGACTCCGGGGCTGGTGCTCTATTCACTGCGCCACCTAGCCGCCCCCCTTTTTTTTTTTTTTTTTTTTTTGCTCAGCCTCATTATTTAGGCAAAAATTCAGGGCAAAAGCAATTTTATCCACAGCTAGAAATCAGCAGTTCACTCACTGTCCCTTAGTTTCTACAATGACTGAAGGATGATTATATATGCACACCTGAGACAGCCTCACATTTCGGCAAGACTTTCAGTTTCCCCACCCCATAGGCCTAGGGACTAGAAACAAGCTGCTCCTGAATTCTAGGGGAATGAAGTGTATATTACAAAGGAGCTCAAAGATAAACACAAGACTCATTCCATCTCCATTCTAAAAAGTGGTATTCCATCCCATACTTTCCTTTCTCCAAGGCTGTCACCTTGTCCTGACAATTTCTAAGTGTGATCTAGAAGAGACAAAGAGGAATAAACTACTCTTATGGAGCTTTTAAAGCCCTCTGGGATTTAGGGAAGGAAGATATAGGATATGGGTTCAGATATCCATAGGGAAAACTCACAGGAATAGACCAGTCTTAAGACCTTTTCCACATGTGACTGCTACATGTATTCTGACACTTATACTGAGGTAGTCAACTTTAGATAGCAAATTCTAAGATTTTAATTCCACACGCTCTCAAAAACATTTAATTAGACGTGCAGTAGCATGCTAGGATAAACCCCAAAATCATGGTGTCCAAAAAAGATGAAGGGCACATGTCAGACATCTGTGAATCCTGAGGTACAAACCTGAAGTGGAAAGCTCTTTTAAGAAGGGTGGTAGGTGGAAGAGGTGGCAAGAAACAAAGTTTTCCTACATCTAAGTTTCAGGTTAGAAAGTGCTTCCACTAAGACCTAACCTAAAGGAACATCTTTTACAAAAAATTCCAATGACACCATTCTGCCATAGATGAGGACAACTTGGAGAAGCAATACTAGACTAAGGGTCAGGTAAGCTCAGGCTGAGTTCCAGGTTCATTATTTTCTCAACAAATGATCTTGGCATGTGGCTTAATTAAGTTTCTGGTTTGTTTCCTCTGATTCCTTATGCCCCTTCACCTGCATCAATATTCCTAAAGAATCTAATCCATCTTTTTGCCCTTGAGTTCTATAACCATCAAGATCTAAGGGCTCCAAATTCTACCCCAGGAAAGAGACCCTTCTGCTAGCAGAGACTACCAAAAAAAAAAAAATGCCACTATGCATCACCCCCTTAGAACTGTATTATCTTTTAACCCAATACCTCCAACTGCTCACCCCTCTCTTACCAGCCTACCTAACTTCTGGGGCAAGAATTCAGAAGCCACCTAGGGCTTCATACACTACCTAATAGAATGACTGTTGAGGCCAGTGTAGGAGCCTTTCTACATCACTTCAAGGAGATGGGGGTATTCAGGCCATTTCTCAGGGATGTCAGCTCCTTCCTTGATCTAACTGGCATCAAAAACTCCATCAAGATCATCTTCAGATGCTAACCATCCAATCAAACACATTCATCTCTTTTCTAAATTTTTTTTAATTAACAACCAGAATTTAAAAAAAACAAAACAAAAACAATAACGGGGGAAAAAACACCTTGAAGTTGTAACTGCAAAAAGCTAAAACTGCTGCTGAGGGCTTGTGTCTGTATCTGGGATACATGTCCCCCTTCTCAGGGGACAAAGCCCAGAAAGGTGCCTGTCTGTATACACGAGGGTATGTAAATGACCAAGAAGAATCAGAGGTGGGAATCTTCAACAGCAGAAGGCAGCAAAAACTTCTCATCAGGCAATACCAAATCGCTCTGCTCTTTTCCTCTTCTTTGCCTGTGAAGAGGAAATTAGAGGAGAAAAATTAGAGAGGGTTTGGGGGAAGTAGAACAGTAGCCTAGGCTCCTGGCTTCCTTAGCTCAAATTCACATGAACTGTCACAAGGTCCAAGCCCAAGTGATAGTCCAGGCTTGGACTTGGCAGCCAGGTCTTTGATTCTCCAAGTCCCAGGCCAGAACAGTGAATAAATGAGGTGGGGGTGGGGGGGGCAGAAAATAGTAAGATTCCAGTGGGAAGGAGGGCCACTCAGCTTTGGTAGTGTCTTACTGTAGGTCTGGAAACAATGGCCTCTTGAAATGCCTGGAAAAGCCTCCTAGGCATAGGGAGGTGGGGGATTTCAAAGGGCAAAGGGTTAACCCTGTGCTATTCAAGGGGAAGGTGAGGGGGGATGCCCTCCCAGGCATTCAAGCCCTAGCAGCAGCTCCTTGATAGGCCTCCAAGCCTACCCATGAGAGAGGCATATAAATCTTCATCTCTAACAGAATAAATAGCTAGAGGGAGGGGAAACAGAAGCCCCAATCATGGATCTCTCAAGGGAGGGAGACTAGAGAGAGCACAAAACCTGCAAAAAGACCTTTTTGTTCTGGGAGTGACCTCACAAAATAGCACAGAGTCCTTCATCCTTACCCCTGCTACCTCCCTTCCCCAGCAAATAGAGGTTTTTTTCCTCACTGGAAGGGGTCAGGGATAGGGGGAAGATGCTATGCTTTACAAGGAGGTAAAATTTAGACTTCATCCAAACAAACCAAGTGCACATGGGCCCAACCCTATTACCACCTGGACCACTGACACAAGTCTCAGGCACAAAATAAAAACACCCTCTTATTCATAGGAACTCAATCTGCCTAAACACACCTACCCCTCTCCCCTACAAAGGCAACTCTTCCTTCCTTGACTTCTAAATAAGAATCTTCATTCTCATGGCATTATTGCCTTGGGAATTTTGACACCAAGTTCCAAATGATCAAGACTAGCTTAACACTTTTTCCTGGACAAACTATGTAAACTAAGCATTATGCAAGTCAAAATAACATTAATCTTTTCTGAAAAATCCTTGCAGGAGCCACTTACCAACCATATATAATACTTCAGTCTTTATAGGCAGCTAACAATGAAGACCCCATTTCTCCCACCTCACCCCCAAACACCCATTTGATCTGGAAAAGGATAGCAGAGAGGAAAGTGAAGGCCTGAGTCCTCTTTCCTGAAGTTACTCCCAAATCCAAAGTCCTTCCAATAGGAGTAGACTGGTAAAACACTGAAGTTTTAGTTGTTTATTTATAAAGCTGACTTGATATTTAATGCTCAAGCTGCCTCCCAGGGGCATGGTTTTTTGAGACACTGGAAATCAATAGTCACTTTGAAGCCAGATAGGAAGAGGTAAGCTCTGAGAAAAATAAATAGAATTTGAGGTGTGAATACTCATTCCTTTAACTCTCAATCTCAAAGAGGAAAGGTACCACTGACCAATAATCCCAAGGATGCACTATGTTATAGGTTATTTTGTACTTACATTTCAGGTTTATACCTAGTTTCTTTATACACTAGGTTAACCTTCTTATATGTATTACCAGTCAGTGTATCAGTTTTCAGAGGCAAGGATTAGGTCTAAGATATAAGAAGTAGGAAGATAGCTGGATGATAATTCACCCTCATAGCCACTTTTCCATATTAATACAGACTTATATAAACAAAGTGATAAGGAGAGACTTCATTTATCTGAGTCTGTATCTCTGCTAGGGTGGGCAGTTTGTGAATGAGTCTCCTAAGAGCAAAAATGGCCTTCATCGAAAGATTACTAATCATAATTAATTTGTACATTATCACCCCAAAATGAAATGTGGAACTGATAGAGCATTTTGATCCAAAAAAGCTCCTGAAGGAAGTTACTCTGCTCCCTTCCAACGACTCCCTTGGCATATTTTTACCTCTGTGTCTTCTGTAGTTCCAGTTCCAGCCGAACTTGTGACAATCCCAAATCGCTCCTTCCTCTTTTTCAGCTTCTCATCATCCTCACTCTGTTTGGGGGACAGTAAGTAGAAGTGTTGAAACAATATGATTCCTGACCACAAGAACCCTGGGTGTATGGGGAGCAAAGCTATAAATGGTTACTGTTTGTGCCCCTCCCTCTCCCAGAGTTAGTGTTAAGGACTAGGAAGGTACTATCTTACGGAATTAGAAAAGCTGGCACCAAGAAGGCGGCCATTTCAGAAGACTGCAGGCCACACATGTGGAGCCATCTGCACATAGCTGGTCCTCAGAACCAGCAAAAATTATTGAGTTGCAGCTTTTCACTCATAAAAGGGATCGCGTCAAGAAGCAACAATAGTAATAATCAAAAGTCAAATCTCTCAACTCATTTGACTTAAATTTCTCTGGCAGTTCAGTGCTGCACTTTGAGAACAGCCACACTTACAAAGGATAGGTTAACTTATCTAAATGAAGAGACCAAGATGGTCAACAGGCAAGCCAGGGTTAGGGTCTAGGATGAACAGGAGGATATCTAAAGGGCTATGGAGAAAATAAAATGATATGAGTTTTCCCACAAGTGTCACACAAAATCCTGAACAAATCTGGAAAAGCGAAACAATAAAAAAGCTGAGGTTACAACTAGAGTCTCTTAAGCTATCAAAGCAGCCAAAGGACCCATGTGCACTTGTCTGCCTTGTAAACTGTGGATGCTTTGGCTGCAGCTGGTTGGAGTCGAATTGTTAACTTCCAGCACCTTTCAAGACTGGAGTTGGAGAAGTCTTGTGGATTTTCCCTCTATGACTTGGAGATTTGATGTACATGTATGTTTAGTGTAAGGAAGAAGAATGGGCACTGTCAAAGCCTACAAAGGTCAGTCTCAGAATAACAGTGAATATCCAAAACTGGGGAGGGATCTCTGAACACAGTTTTAGTTTTCCCTTTTCCAAGAAAAGATATAAGTCCTTGGCACGTCAAGACAGAGGTCTCCCCGCCCCACTTCACACCATCCTGGAGGCCCTCATGGGTCAGGACCACTTCTTTGGCTTTATTTACAGCCAGTAATAAAGATAACCAACACCAGGCCAGGCTGAAAGAACTCAAGCAAACTCTTTAATGAGCTCCTGCTTGGTGCTTCTGAACCCCCAGGAATTTATGTTTCTTGGAAGCACTGCTAATTCTCCTCCTCATGAAGCTTGACCACAGGTAGGCTATAGCTCTAGGGAAGGTTCCCCACAGACAGCCTATTCTAGCTCAATATGTCTAGAAACTGAAGGAATGAAAGCAATCATGTAAGGGATTCAGAGAGATATGGGAAGTTTTCTAAGCTTTCACTCCATAGTCAATGAGGGAATTGTTTTTTTGTTCCCACATTCCTAGGAACCTCCTCTAATATAAGGAATAGGGCAGCTGTGCTGCAGTTCAACTGTGCTCAAATGTTTAAGTACTTAAGTTTCTACTTGAGTAGAAAATTCATGGACAAGCTCCTAGAAAGATGAGACTCCTGGGATCCTAGGATCTGAGCAGCTTGTTGATCTCTATCCTGCCACACTTGCTTTTCAAAATTACGAAAGTCTGAAGAAATTCCTACTCATACATACCTCTCGACTCATTATCAGACCATTTTAATTGGGCAGACTCCATTTCAAGCATAGTTTTCTTGCCTTATTCACTTAACCTCTCTGAGCCTCAACTTCCTCATCTGTAGAATGAGGAGACCTATTTCAAAGGTCTGCTGTAGATTAATTAGGTATTTTTTTGTGGTGTGCTTTGTGAACTATAAAGCACTATATGAAATCACAGGTTCTATCACACTAAAAAGGTTTTGGTTAGAAGTCAAGCAACAGAATGTACTTCTGGGAACCAGCCTACCTAAGCTTTTGGATCAGCAGGCAAGCTACGGGATGGTGAAATTTGTGGCCCTAGCAACTTTTAAATACTATCTAAGGGTATTTAAATAATTTTATACTGGGAACTTCAGTGTACTCCTGTGGAAGAAGTACTCACACAGATAACCATGGTCCTTGAACAGCATATTGATGAGGGCCTCAGTCTGGAAGCCTGGGTTTCATCTTCAATTCCCCACTATTACACACACACACACACACACACACACACACACACACACACACACACACACACACACACACACACACACTCTCTCTCTCTCTCTCTCTCTCTCTCTCTCTCTCTATCTCTCTCTCTCTCTCTCTCTCTCTCTCTCTCTCTCTCCCCAATCCAACTAGTTGCCAAAGTCTGTAGATTTCACACTTGTAACATCTCTTGAACATATCTTCTTTTCTCCTCTGATGCTGCCACTGCTTCCATGCAGGCCCTCATTACCTCACGCCTGGACTATTGCAACAGCCTACTGGTGAGGGTTTGCCTTCATTCCTTTCCACTCCATCCATCCTCCCATCAGCCTTTAAAGTCATATTCCTAAAGCACAGGTCATCCTCCCTACTCAAACTCCAGGATCAAATAAAATTCCTGTTTGGCCTTCAAAGTCCTATATAACCAACTCCCTCCACCCCCACCCCCAATCTTTTCAGTCTTCTTATACCTTATTCTTTGCCAATGTACTCTTCAATCCATTGACACTGGCCTCCTTGCCATTCCTGGAACAAAATGCTCCATCTCGAATGTGACAGCATTTTCTATTGAAGTAGCCAGGAACTAGTTGAGTAGAAACTTCATGGACTTAAGACAGGAGTCAAGAAACTGGCCTAGAGTAATTTGTCTATTCTCCATTTGTTTTTCTTCTTGGTCATCACGTCCTATGCCCCTCTCTGCTTACCCTACAACCCCCTACCTACAGATGCAATCACAAACGCCCCCCCCTGCCTAGTCTTCATTCTTCCTCATGTTCAGTCATCACGCCCTGTAATCACAACCCCCCCTTGCCTCAGCAACTTACTTGCAAACTGTACTGTATAAAAGATTCTGCATCTCTGAGCTATCTGCTGCTCCTTTCATACTAGAATGAAGACAGCCCAGCTGGTAAATTATAAGCTCCTAAAAACTTTTTATTCAGACTCTGTGATCACTCTGTTAAGACTTGCCATTTCACTATGGCTGTCCTCCATGTTAGGAATATTCTTCCTCGTCTCTCCCTACTGACTTCCTTGGCTTCAAGTTCCAACTAAAACCCTATCTTCTATATGTTGCCCTTTTAATTCTAGTGCCTTCCTTCTTTTAATTACTTCCTATTTTTCCTCAGTGTAGCTTGTTTGTACATATTTGCTCAATATCGCCCTCATTAGGCTGTGAGTTCCTTGAGGACAGAGGCTATCTTTTGCCCTTTTGTATCCCCAGGGTTTAGCACAGTGCTTTATGTATCGTATGACCTTAATAAATGTTTACTAATTTGAACCAATCAAATGCCCCCAGTAAATTATAAGATTAGAATTTAATTGTATGGAAGTGGGGACTGAAATAAAGTCAGGCTAATTTAAAGCAGGAAGTCAATGATGAAAAGGGGAAATATTCGCCATGCAGATTACAACTTTATCCATCTATATGTGAGAAAGTAATTGTATATAAGTGTAAGGGAAGGAATACACCAGATTTGGAATTGGAAAACACTGTTAATCTCAACTCTGCTATTTACTGTGGGACCTTGGAGAAGGCATATCACCTCTTGAGGGTAATAACCAAGATGACTTCGGAGGTCCAGCTCTACATCTATGATCCTATCAAGGTAAACTATTGCCAATCACACATTCTGTGTAAAACAGTATGCTAAGGGGTGGGTAGGTGGCACAGTGAATAGAGCACCGGCCCTGGAGTCAGGAGGACCTGAGTTCAAATCCAGCCTCAGATACTTAACACAAAAAACTAGCCATGTGACCTTGGGCAAGTCACTTAACCCCAACTGCCCTCCAAAAAGCTAAAAAAAAAAAAAAAAAAAAAAAACCCAGTATAAAGAGGTTTAAGAGAGGGTTCATAATCCTAATGAGGTGAAGCCGGCATATCTGAAGAGTCATGTCCCAGAAGAAGAGGAAATACAAACCTTTCCTTACCCATTCTGCACTTCCACTACCCCACCACCACCATCAAAATCTGTTTAATGCTGACAACAGATCTTTCTTCTTTCTAAGTTGGTGGGTCTGTGATATGTCTGAATCTACATTCTGACCCCTCAGGACCCCAACACTTCACTCTCCAAAATTAAATAAAAAAAAACATATTTCCTTCTATTTCCTCTAGTATCTTCCTAAGACAAGTAGTTAGCAATAGTTTCTTCCCTTTTCCTTTGGTTTAGACCAAAGAATTCCCTACATTTACCTTCCTAGAACGCATTTCCACTTATTCTATCAACTAAAATTTTTATTTAGGAATTATTCCTTATCATGTAAGTTATTTGGAAAAGTTTAAACTCACCTTATCTGTCCCATAACATCTAAGAATTGAGAAAAGGAAAAAAAAAATCCTCATGACTGAAATTTCTTCAAATCCTTCCTCTTAAATGTAGCTTCTCTAAACCTTCAAGTCTCCCAATCAAGAAGAAAGGAGGTTGAATGCATTATTAAAAAAAAAAATCACCTTAAGCAATAGTCATAATCCCCCAGAAAGGACAAGGAATCAAAAAGGGGAAATACCATAGCTTTTTGGTGAATGGCAGGAGGCATAGGACAATATCCCACACCTTACTGAAACGTCACAGTAGAAACCAGCTCAGTCGTACTGATAATAGCTGAGTCTCCGTCATGTGTATAGAGCCACTACTGACAATCCTATAAATTAAAATCTAACACTTAAAGTGAAAAAAACAAATCCCCTTCTCTAGCCCCTACCTGAAACTCATTCATTTCATAGATCTGATCTCCACTTCTGTGGGTAAAGCCAATCCTATGTGGGACAACTCTGACAATCCTAGGCTCTGCCAACCACTTCAACAAAATGTTCACTTTATTGTCTTCTGAAAAAACCATAATGGACCACATTTGATAATGCTGACCTTTTCAAATCAACACTGAAGAACTGGAGCAGGAAGAGAACAAGTAAGATTACTCCTTCAACTATGGCTCATCCTTTCCCACTAATAATAATAGTAACCGTTGTTATTGTCTAACCTCTGGGGAGGTAAATTCTCAGGGAATCCCTCTCCCCCAATCAGCTTCTCTTTTAATTGGATCTTTGGTGCCTCTACTAGGGACCCAGGCAGAGCATCTGCTTCAAACTCACCAGGGGCTCCAGAGAGAACAATAATATAACACCCCTTCCCCCCACCCCCCCACTACCACCACAGAGCCTACTTTGCCTTGAAAATGGCTCCTGCCCAGCTGAGGGTTTTATTTACTTTGTGCTCCCCTGCCCTCCCATCCCCACCCCTCCAGCATCCCCTGCTCCCGGGTTAAAGCCTCTTTCCATCTTGCCCTGCAGGGAAAGTGCACAACAGGCCCACTAAATCAACACAGTTCTAATGATCTCTCTCACTTGACCCTTCTAGCGTGATGGTGTCGCATGGAGACAGACGTACAATAAACTTCACTCCATCTTTAGCTCCTTGCTGACAGGTTTTGATTCATGGGATGGCGGGACCCATCTGAGGGAAATTACCTCGATCAAAACCCAGCTCTCTCTACATTCATCAGGCCCACTGCTCCCCCAGGCCATGCTCAAGTGCACAAATGGGGTTGTGCATCTGTGGGCAGCACTGACCCCTCTGGCTTAGTGTCATACCCATTTACAAACCTTTCCCTTACCCATTCTGTACTCTCACTGCCCCACCCCCACCCCCAAAATCTGTCTAATGCTGACAACAGATCTCTTTTTTCTATGAGTGCTCATATGGGGAGTGAGGAGCTGAGCCTAGGATACAATAAACTTTATTTCCAACCAAAATCTCACTCCCCTCCAATAAACACACATTGCCTCTGAGGTTACCAGGGAGGACAATTCTCTACAGGATACCCAGGTTACCTTCTGTCTATAAGAATATACATACAGGGTACCCAGGTTATCGTCTATCTACCACTTGTCTCCCTCAGCCCCACTCTGTGGGCTTCTAGAAAAAGATCACAGATAATAATATATAATGAATATAAACAATTCTCCTATACTACCCAAAGACAGACTAGAAGTCAAAGGAAGTAGGAGTCATCTAGTTTTTTTTTCCCCTTGGTCTTGCCACTGATTCAAGTGTAAAACAAACTTGTATAGATGGCAGAGATAACTTAGCAAGAAACAGAAAAGTGAAATTATAATCCATCTTTAGCAATGAGATATTCAAGATGAAAGTCTTTTTGATTTTACTTAAGGACAGCACCCTACTACTAAGCATTCACTTCAATGATTTTAATATTCATCTAGTATGAGGCATAGGGAAGAGACTTAGTAGAAAACCAATTGAGAGATCCATAACCTTCTCTTCATGATTTACATCTCAGTCTCTGGCTAACAATATGATGTCAAAAATACTAGGCAATGACTTTCTACTTTAAAAGTCACAAGGTCAAAGATCCAAAACAGACTACAATTAGCATAAATTCTATTTCTATGCTAAATAAGGGTCCAACTATCACTCAGAAGTCAAAGAACAATTTTCTATAGCAAATAGTGAAATAAATATTAGAAAAATGAATAGTCTCAAAGGACAAAGTTGAAGACAAGACTCCGGGACTCCAATAAAAATTGAGTTTTCTAACCAATCAACAGAAATCTATCCAATCTATGTTTTCTTTCCAGATCCCTGAAAAAAGAGTCAAAAGACTTGATTTTGAGGCCTGGTTTTTCTGCTTACCACTAAGCTATATGACCTTGGGCAACTGAAAACTTTCTGGTCTTCCCTCATCTATAAAATTAGGGGACTGAACTAGATTGCAACTTCCTAACCCACGGACCTCAAACTTCAGAGTTAGTGCAAGACAAGGGTCATCAAGCAACACCACGTATTGTCATTTTAAACTTTATTTTTCTCCAAGAAAATATGCAACATAATTCAATATAACAACCAAGCAAACATACCTTCTGGAGGCTTTATCCAAATAAACATATTACTATTCTTAAAATGTTATATAGATGCTCCTATGACTAGTAACCATATAAATTCATTTAAAAGCTTTACTGAATTCAGAGTAGTTTTTGGTCATCATGCATTTTCTCAATCAACCAATACTAATAATGTCACTTATACTGGCAATCATGGCTAAATTCAGACCCTTTTCATCTCCCCCAACCTAATGCAAGAATCTCCAAAAGGGAAAATTTCCTAATCTTCCAAACTCAAATCCATCTTTCCCATACTGTCAAAATAATATTACTAAAACATAAATCTAACCATATCACTCCAAAAAACCTTTAATGGCTCCCTACTACTCCTAGTATGAAATAAAAAATTGTAAGGCATTTAAGGCCCTTCAAAACTTGAGTTCTGCATATCTTTCCAGGCTTGTTTCACACTCCATGGACTCTTATGTTCCATCTAAATTGACCTACTTGCTGTTTCCTAAACTCAGCACCCCATCTCCTACCTCCATTACTTTGCACAATGTTTAGAATGCATTCCTTCCTTATCACAGTTTCTTGGAATTCCTGTCTTCCTTCATGTACCACCTCCCCCCAAAACCCCTTCTTGATCTCTCTAGTTGTGAGTGTTCTCTCCACCTCAAACAATGATGTATGCCTTAGTTCCTTGAAGGCAAGGGTTATTTCTCATTTTGTATTTTTAACACTAGCATCTAGCAAATGTCTTGTTCAAAATTCACAATAAATGCTTAATAAATGCTTGTTGGATTGGAACTACTGGGTTAGATGATCTAGAAAAGACAGCGATTAAGAGGAAAACTTAAAGAAACTGAATCAATTTAAATCTGTGTACATAATTCCAAAGTCTCAGTTTTGTCTTTAAAATGTATTAATATTTTTTTATCATGAAACACTTCCAAAGTATATTCTCTAGAATTTAATTAGGTAAAACCATCTAATAACATGATTCTGACAGTTCATGTCACTGACAACTTTTTAAAAACTATTAACAGAAAGGAAGGTTGTCATTTGATAACCCAGTACCAACATTGTTTAAACAGTCCTTAAAAGAGAAGTAAGTGATATGCAAAGAGAAGGAATATAATAAATTTCAAGGATGGTTAGTTAAAAGAACACTGAATTTGGAGTCAGAAGACCCAGGTAAAAGTCCTATTTGTAGTTTTGCTAGCTATCTGACTTTTCATAACGTGAAATCTCACTAAGCTCCAGTTTTTGCAAGATGAGGATAATAACTTTTGTACTACCTCACAGCATTATTTGAACATGAGATGCTATTTATTAATAATAAGATTCCTATTAATTACAGATGAATAAGGAGGTGACTGGGAAATTTATGGTGATGACAAAGCAAAATAAACAATATGAAAAAATGGCATCCAAATTCTGAGGAAGAAGGCTAGAAGACAGGACGCAATCTCCTGTGCAAAGTTATGTAGTTGCTTCTGGCCTTGCCCTAACATTTTCCAAACAGAAAGGGAACCATTTAAAAATTCCTCATTACCCAGTCCTAGGGACCAGGGGAACTCATTTCATGGCTACAAAAGTTAAATTGAGGGCTCTGGCAATGGTTTCCATGGTGCACAGAGTGGTCTGGCATTAGTCTCATCTGGGAAATCAGAATTAGATTCTAACTTAAGGGCCGCAGCTGGCTGCTTCTTTTTAAAAGCTGAACAATAGTTGGCTGCAACAATGGCAGCTGGGTACCATTGCTCCTCTATTCCAACATAAGTGTGGCTGTTCCTGCTCTGGACGGAGAAATATCAAAGAAAAAGCATCTCTACCTGGGACCTGTGTTCTAGTCTTGGTCAGCTCTTCTGGAACTTCTCCCTACTGACTCTCAGTTTTGAATTTGAATCTCAAGGGAAGACATTTTTCCAGCCTCTCCTCCTCTAACCAAATGGCGACAAAGAATATCACTTAAGGTTCTACCATATTTACCCTTTCAAAAGGTATGCAACTGTGGTTCTATTACTGGTGGCCACAGAATTACATTTTGGAATGAGAGGGACCTTATGGGATAACCTAGTGAAATTCAAGTCCAGAGAAGTAAAATGACTTTTTCAAGTTCATAATGGGTTCTCCCATCTTGCTCCTAAAATCAAATGCAACTTATAAGTGGAATAAAAGGCTAGGAAGATCAGGGTCACCGTATGAAAAACACTTAATAAACCAGATGCAACCCAAGAGATGAGAGAAATATGTACCCAAATTTCCTAAGAATTATAAAGCAGAGACTACTTCTTGTGGTTCAGATTAGAGGAATACTTATTTTACACTCAATTAGAATAAATCACCCACTGCTCCCAAATTAGTACAAGAAATCCAGTCAGTCATTACCCTCTAACTTATTTACATAAGGAAGAGATATTATAACCTACAGATCCTAAACTAAAGACCCATCTCTAGTGAAACTATTCTGCATCTATCAAAAAAGCCATTGGAGGGGTGGCTAGGTGGCACAGTGAACAGAGCACTGGCCCTGGAGTCAGGAGGACCTGAGTTCAAATCCAACCTCAGACACTTGACATACTTACTATACATGTGACCCTGAGCAAGTCACTTAACCCCAACTACCCTCCAAAAAGAAAAAAAAAAAAAAGCCACTGGAATATTAGGTATTGGCACTGTATTTTTTCTGAGATATTTGTTTGTTTGTTGATGCTTTTGTAACTGCTACTTCCCAATGACCACTCCCATTCTACCAAGAAGCCTTTGTACTTGTAAAAAAGTACAGTTATACAAAAACCAATCATCACACAGGCAATATCTGAAAATATATGCCTCATTCTACATCTTCAATGCACTGTAGTGGAGTAGAGGGATGCTTGGTCCTCTGGGGTTGCCACTGGTCAGGATCCTTTTCCCAAAAGAAATGGAAAGATGGGGGCAGCTAGAAAGCACACTGAGTAGAGTACTGGCCCTGGGGTCATGAGGACCTGAGTTTAAATCTGGCCTCAGATATATGATAAACTTACTAGCTGTGTGACCCTGAGCAAGTCACTTAACCCCAATTACCTTGTCTTCCCTCCTTCAAAAAAAAAAAAGATATAAAAAAAGAAATGGAAAGATAAAAGTTAAGATCAATCAAAGATAACCTACCCTGAATATACACCTTGACAGCTTATTCTACTGTGTCAGGGAATGGCTATATTAACATGACTATAGATTCCAAGACACACTGCATTTTTCCAACAGAATGTAAAGGAAAAGTAGAAAATAGGGAGCCTTGTATTCATTTTCCTGTACATCACTACCACATGAAGGATGATGGGATGAAAAGCAGAGCCCAGGGGCTTTTAGGTGACAGTAGATTAATGATGACATGGCCTTGACTTCTCAGAGGTAAAGGTTAAGAAACACTCCAGGGTAACTGGGCTTCCAATTTCATACTCTCAGAATAAATGATATCAACTGATGGTTTTGCTCTCTGAAACACTCAAATGCTTAAACATACAGCTGTCATCCCCATTCCCCAGTCTCTGAAATTCATCTAAATGTGCTTATCCTTTAGTCTCTTCCCCAGTTAGACCAAAGTACATGGAGTAAGCTATAAACTAACACAAAGAGCCAATGAAGAAAAGGGAGAAGCCAAGAACAGCAATGGATTTTCTCCCTAATTATTAGATACTCCCAACCATCTCACTAACATACAGCCTTCTTCCATCTATGAGATCAGAACCAACTTCTTGAAATTAAGGAGGTGAGAATATTTAAATATCAGGACCAACAGGGAACAAATGACTCATCCTCTTCTTACAGGATGTGAAGCTCAAGAACATAGGTAACCCAGAACCAACTACTGCCCCACCAGCTTCCACCTCTATCCTGTCCGATAAAGCACTTTCCTCTGCTTCAATGACCCAAAAGAGGTCCTCTTGGTCTTGTTCAGAATGACTGAAGGGACAATGCAAAGCAGGTAGAGGAAATGAAGGCTTCACACTTGAGACACTCCACGTGGAAGTCAAATTCCTATTAAAGATACCTACTTCCCTTCTGAATCCAGCTAGGAAGCTGTTATCTTTTAAGTAAAAGTAATGCATAGCCCAGAATTATCGAGAAGTTCAGCAGAAAAAACTAACTCCAAGGGATACAATGCCTTACCTGAAATATACAAGAACTAGAGAAGGGATAACAAAGAGCTCTGTATAGGTTATGAGATTAAGGATGCTTGGATCCTTATCCATTAGTTCCTGAAATCAAATGTTCTCTAAAAGGCTTACACAAATTGCAGACCAACACTAAATTTCAGAGTAGAACAAAGAAGGCTACCCTCTGGCTTACCAGTCTTTTGCATGGTTACTCTCTGGCTCAACAGGCCATGTCCTGGAAAACTCACACAGACACCACAGATTTTCCCTACAGCAGCCCTGGTGGGAGCTATGTAAGTTATACCCAGGCTGCCCATTAAAGTTTACACTTCCTACAAACAGGATCTCCCCTGCAGGGTTGTGGATGAAGAGACAGGAAAAGGGTCACAGCTGGCTATGAAGAACACACCTGTGCTGGAGTTTAAACAGAGGAGAGCGCTCTTCACTGGAGTAGGTAGGTGATGAAATCCACATAGGACAGAGACTGGAGATCAAACAAAAATCAGGGTATATAGAGAAAGAGAGGTATAGCCAACCACCTAGACTCAAATTGCACATAATGAGTAGTTTTCTGAAACACTGGTAGAGAGAATGTGGGAGAGGGCAGGAGTGAGGATTAAACACAGACAGCTTCCCACATTTTCTAGTTAAGTGTACAACACTGGGCAGAGGGGAATGGGGGTGAGAGGAGGTACAACCTGTAAATCTGTCATCCTTTCTACTTAAGTTTTCAATGGAGTCATTTTCCAGTTAAGCCTGCTATTCTTTTGCCCTATACTGAAGCATAAAGTGCACTATGCCTAAGGCAATTCTATAATAATTTTCTCTGAACATATGCATATGTTCTAGCCGATGTCATGAAGGAAACAAAAGAGAAAGGAAAAGGAAAGAAGGAAAGAAGTAGCTAGCACTTCTAAAGCCCAGGCATCATTTATCTCTAAAGCAATCCCCTGTGATGGCCCTTAATAGTTCAACTTCACTGCCTTCATGATTCAATAAACCAGGTTAACTCCGACTTGGTGTCCATTATAAAAACATCCCCACTGGTATTCCGTGGTCTCCGATCTGGGAATAGGAAAATGAAACCCAGTTAGCCACCATGAAAGGAATATAGGGCTTAGAGGCAGAGGAAAAGGAAATGAAGAAGCAATAATAGCTTCTAGAATCTAACAATGAGAACCCCAAAGGGAATGATTTCACTTGAAAACTGGGGAGGTGTGTATCACCAGGCCAAAAACTGACTTCACAAAAAGTCTTCCAAGTATAATTTCTGCTACTGATTATTTCCCTACCTTTAAAAATTGGGAATACTGGTTTTAATTAACAAAGCCACTTTGACATAGAATGAGTTTGTTCTTTTGGTGGCTGTTATTAAAAATACTAAAATCTACTCCAGCATTAGATGAGAGGCAAATTTTTTTTTTTTAATTAAATAAAGACAAAAAAGTTAGCACAGTCCCAGGCCACCCACATGTAAGACTCCTAGCAATCTTCCCAGATCCAATCTCTTCAACAGGCAAATTCAAAAAATTTCTTGAGTATCCAGACTGCTACCAATTTCTTCTGACGCCACTTAGGTAAGTACCCCAACCCAGGAACTTGCCTGGCAATATGGTTGAAGGTGTTTAAAAGCAAAATATAGACTCAACAGATTCCAGCCACCCGACTCCCTTCCCAGGCTGTGTTTACTCTGGGGCAGGGACCACAGGGGGACCACAGAGAGGAGTAAAACTTGTTTTTTATCAAAGTCATCAGCTCTGACACACTCCAAGAAGGAATGCAGAGCTGTATGTGTATGGGGGAGGGGGAACTTTCTTCCCTACCAATTTTCTGATCTCCATTTCTTCAAGTTAAGGAAAAAAAAGAAAATTAAGGACAAGGCCACAACAATCTTAATGATCTCCTCCAAAAGTTTAGAAAAGTCTTAGCAATTATTACCACAGCATCAAGGGGAAAAAAGGAGCATGATTTCTCATCAGAAACTTGCCAAGTATCCAGTTTGTGGTCAGCTGGACAGACAGAGCTCCAATTATGTAGTAAGAAAGAAAAAAAAATTTTCACCTTCTTTCTCCAATACTTTCTTTTGTTTGCCTTTTACATTGCCCCGACTACATTTTATGTTCCTAAGCTCTCCTTGTTTTAATTTTTTCCACCCAGTAGAAGCTTAGGTAGAATAAAATTTACAGAATCCCCCGTGCCTTAGGTGGGTGAGCAAAGAAAAAAAACCTGACTCCCATTTCTCAGTTAAAATTAGAATACATTTTCAAGAGCCCTAAGCAGGAGAGAAAAATTCCATTCTGCCCTTTGCTCTTCCAAATTCCTACAGCCAAGTGGTTCAACAGCAGTTGAATGGCACACATAATGACATCATTGATTGGAACCATAATAGAAAAGAGTGAGTGGAGCGGGTGGGGTGGGTAAAAGGGGAGAGGAGGGAGGGTGGGAGGGAGGTGAAGATGTATTTGTGTTACAGACAAAAGACAAGTTCTGTTCCTCAGCAGGGACAAATGAAGAACCAGATGACGGGATAAACTGAGGTCAGAGAGTTTCCCCTATTGTTTCCTCTTTAAGGGGCTTTACCACTCCTTAAAGATTTGTTCAGAAAGAGATAAACATCACTAAGTCTTCTCCCCACCTGTCCCCATCCCACCAATTCTCATTTATTTTTAGGAAGAGACTACGAATGATTCAAGTGTTGACGATTTTCTTTTCCAAGGATGACAAACCTCAATGAAAAAAAAGGATAAATCTGGGGTTAGATCTTAGCTTTGTCCTGAAACATGATCATTCCCCACAGCATCATCTCCCTGACCCCAATTTATACCTACAGAAATCCTTTGGCCTCCAAACTTCCTCAAGTTTCAAGAAGAGTTAAGGAGAAAACAAAACTATTTGGGGGGACAAATTCCACGGGGAGAAAAGGGCGATTATTTATTACATGACCATACACCTCCCAACTAGACATTATTCAAGAGATCATCTAGTCCTTTTTTTCATTGCCAGATATCTTGTAGAAAAAAACAGGGAAGGACATTTAACCTGGGCACTGTTGGCTAATAATATTTTTAATTTAAGAGAACCTCAGGTCCAATGAGCAGCTAATTTTCCAACTTAGCTCTGCCTCTATGGATCCTTTCGCATGAAGTCAAGGAGGCTGACCTATATGTAGTTAGACTTTAATCTCTCTACCTTATTTACTTTAAAAATTAAGGTCATTTTATAACTCCTCAAATAAAATTATGATCATCTTACAACTACTCAAATTCTCAGAAGGCCCTTGTTAATAACACCCTAAACACTAGTTCCAGTGTATGAAGCTTACTTTGAGAACAGTTACAAATGGCCTTGACCAAGGTCCATTACAGCGTGATGCTACAAAAAAGGCTGTCACTACTTGTGGGATCTTAGATATGTCATTTAATAAATTCTTTGGGCCTCGGTTTTCTCAACCGTAAAATGACAGTGTTACACTAGATGCCTTTTGAGTTCCTTTACAACTATGATTCCTGAGTGGAATCTCTGAGGTATTGGCCTGAAGAAGACTGGTGAACCTTAATATTATTTTTAATTCAACAAATCTTTGTTGAACACCTTCTATGTGCAAAGCTCTACAAATTTTAAATTAGTTGTCCAATTCCCCATTTTTTCCTATGCCCTAATGACCCACAACTAACAAAGTCAGTCTGAAAAGGAAGAAATGACCAGCCCTTTAAGGCTGAATGGAGAGCAATACACCAACAGGCCACAATGGACATGTATGCTTGGTTACACTGGTGCCCTCTTGTGCTCAGAAATGACCCTACGGGAAAGTCTGCTTCCTCTCCAGTTCCTTAGTGGCAAAGTCCTTCCAAAAAAGCAGAATAGGGTGTGGTATCTTTACTGGCCTACAAAGCATCTGATACAAACCAGCAATGATCTGATATTAAAAGTTGCCTGCAGTGGTTCTCAACCTTCCTAATGCTGTGACCCTTTAATACAGTTCCTCATTTTGTGGTGATCCCCAACCATAAAATGATTTTCGTTGCTACTTCATAACTGTAATTTTGCTACTGTTAGGAATTGTAATGTAAACATCTGATATGCAGGATATATTTAAACTGAACATAACCCACAGGTTGAGAACCGCTGCCTTAGAGGTGTAAACCACCACAGCCTCCAGTCATCCACCAAAAGACCTTTTGGCTAACCCCTCAACAGTGGCATCATTTAAAAATGGAGGAGGTGCTATGGTGGAAACAGCACTGTACTTGAGTAAAATGACTTAGTAATGATTTTTCACCTTGTTCAGACAATTCTCTCATTGAGAAAATAGAAATCTTAATCATGCCTAAGGGAGACAGCGTAACACAGTGGAAACCACACTAGATTTCTAGTTAAAGGTCCTAGATCCAATTCTTAGTTCCAACACTTACTGCCTATGTAACTTTAAGCAAGTCACTTTAGTTCTCTGAACCTCAGTTTCCTTAACTGTAAAACGGGAGGACGGGGGATACAGAAAAGATGACTTCCAAGTTCCCTTTCAATTCAGCCTTGACTAGGCTGAGTCAGTCAACAAGCATTTCTTAAGTGTCTACTACTTCCCAGGCATTTTGCTAAGTGCTAGGGACACAAAGGCAAAAAACAAAGGTAAAAAAAAAAAAAAACCACACACACAAAAACACAACCTACCAGCACCTTCTCTCACGGAGCTCACAGTCTAATGGAGGAGACAACTATAAGGTGATAAACGGAATAGTCTCAGAGGGAAGGTACTAGCTTTAAGGGGAATCAAGAAGGGCTTCTTGTAGAAGATGGAATTTTAGCTTAGACTTGAAGGCAGCCAGGAGGCAGAGAATTCTAGGGATGGAGGAAGAGAGTCAGTGGAAATACCTCCCTGAAGTCGGTAGAGTTGAGCATCTTTCTGGAGGAAAAGCAAAAAGACCAATGTCACTAGATTAAAGAATACAAAGGAAGAGGCCAGCTTATAAAGGCTTCTGAACAGGAAGGGAACATTTTATTTTTGATCCTAGAAGTGATAAGGAACCAATCCTATCACAGGATTTTGTGAGGATCAAATGGGATGAGGTACATATGTAAAAGTACCTCGGAACTGTCCAATACTTTATAAATGTGAACTACTATTATTATTTTAAATAGAGAGATAGTCTACAGAAATAGTTGGCTTCTTACCTATATTCATACACAAACAGATAGTAGGGCTCTGAACTTAGGAAAAATAACTTTTGATTTCAGAGGATATCCAAAAACTCATTTAGGAAGCTCAAAGTATGGAACGCCTGGCCACAGACAATTAAGGAAGTAAGGAAAATCTCCTGCAAATTACTAAGGATAAGATACTCTCAAGCTTGTTATTTTTTAAGGTATACCTGGTTAGACTCCTCAGACTTCTGAGTTAAGAAATAAGGATCATCATACAAATAGAAGAACCCACATATACAAAAATATTTATAACAGCTCTTTTTGTGATAGCCAAGAACTGGAAATTCAGGGGATGCCCATCAATGGAGGAACGGTTAAACAAGTTGCGGTATATGAATGTCATGGAATACTTTTGTGCTATAAGAAATGATGAGCAAGAGGACCTCAGAAAAACCTGGACTCATATGAACTGATGCTGAGTGAGGGGAGCAAAACCAGGAGAACATCATACAGTTACAGTCACACTCTAGGATGACTAACTTTGACAGACTGCGCTCTTCTCAGCAATGCAAGGTGTTAATACAACTCCAAAAGGCTCGTGATGAAAAAATGCTATCCACAAAAAGAAAAGGAAGTACAGGGTCTGAATAAAGACTGAAGCATACTATTTGCTCTCTCTTATTTATTTTGTTTTATTTTTTCTTTCTTATGGTTCATTCCTTTGGTTATAGTTCTTCTTTGCAACATGATTAATGTGAAAATATGCTGAATGTGAACGTATATGTAGAGCCTATATCAGACTACATGTAGTCTTGGGGAGGGAGAGAAAATTTGGAATTCAAAACTCGTAGAACTGAATGCTGTAAACTAAAAATAAATGAAATTAATGAATGAATAAATAAGAAATAAAGATCATCATGATGACTCCCAAGGAAAACAATAACAACCAGACCCCCACCCCCCCACCCCCAAAGCTGCACGAACTTGCATTTTCAATGGCTGAGCTGGATTTCTTATAAACAACAAGCATCAAATTTCACCTTTCAAGGTGTACTCGTGTTTGAAAGAATAAGCCAACACAATCAGTTCAATTTAGCTGCCTCAGTAACTCTGTAACTCTAAGCCCAGATTTAGTTTTCACCCGAGGTAAAGTCCTATGACGATTAAGTGTCACCTAAGTCACATCCCAGTCTTATTCCTTCTACCCACTTCTCCCTGCTCTCAGAAATTAAAGCCTCCAATATGCCAGACTAGGTATTAAAATGGTAGGGTCAGTGCTGTGAATGCCCATTTCCTGACCATGAAAACTGACTCACAGGAAGAAAAACAACTATTAGTTGAACACAGATGAGATGTAGTTGATGTTAGTTGACATGTTAGCACTTTAGGATTCTTAAAACATTTTATATACATTATCATCCAGAGATTTAATGATCTGCTACTGGTCACACAGCTATTACAAGTCTGAGATCGGATTTGACCCTAGGCCTTCCTGACACCAGAGGTCAGTGTTCTTTCTGCCTATACCATGTGTCCCATATCATACTGACTCACATAAGGAGTCAATCAAAGAGGAACATTCTCTTCAGTTTCTCAGGATCTGAATGGGCGGGGTGGCCAAGGGGGGTGGGGCACTGGTGGGAAATAGTGATAATCATATTAGAGGACCAATTCCAGAGTCATTGGCCCTCTAATTACCATGTAGTTTATATAAGAAAGGCAGTCAAATCCATTCACAAATAACCCAAAGAGTCAGATGGGAATATTTACAACCCCCCATGTAAAAATGTCTATAAATGCCAGTGCCCTTCTTTGCCCTATCACTTTCTATTACCTTAAACTAAAAGGGGTGCATTCACAAGGACCTAAGCTGGAAACATGGGGTGGTAGGCCTTTCTTTAGGGGCAAAGGAGAGAAGAAATGTCAAGACTTCTTCATGCCTATGTAATACATAACACACGTAGTATAGTATACTGGAGTAACTGAATGCAGAAATAAGCAGGTCAGGCATGTAAGAGTTGGCTCAGAATGGTACCGGTAATTAACCCTTTGCACTCCAAACCATTCTGGACATTGGCTACCAGCTACTCGACGCTACCTTGCAGCGAAAACGTGCATTTACAGACCCTTGTATTATTTAGTATAATTTTAGAACCAAGTAACGTATTATAATGATATTGGACTTA
>CM053597.1:211746139-211786126 GCA_028646575.1 Pseudocheirus occidentalis | reverse complement strand
TTCTTTTATCTTTCCATGCAAGAAGCGTAGTATTATTCTTTCTGTATGCAACTGTTTTAGTGCTTGAGAGGGGACATCCGAGTGATATGCTAGAATTCCGATGTCCCCTGAGAGGGGACAGTGGAGTGCAAAGGGTTAAGCTTCTTCAAACCTGCCACTTGTTCATGGACTACTCCAAAGACACTGGGGAATGAGACCACATCCCAACAATTAAAATTTACTCACAAAAGCTAGCTCCCCCAGCCCAACTACTGGTCCAACAAAACCTATTGAGAAGGACATATTAGCCAGGGAACTAAGGCCTCAAGTGAGATCAAGGAAACCCAAAGACTCCACCAAGTCACTACCCCTGACTTCCACTACCCCAGCAATAAACACTGGGAAATACATGGTCTGATAAGGCAGAGCAACAACGTTCAGGTGCAGCATCGACTCCCAACTTAAGATGTACTTATTAAGTGCACTTGGAGTGTCAAGACTGGGCTAGATGTGCCAATTCCTCAGTAAAGAACTCGGATGATAAGAAGAGGGAACTCTGAAGCTTTGTACTCACTTTTACTATGAAGTAATGAGAAGTAATTCTCAGACTCTCAAAATGAACTTTCTGGAAGATCACAGAAAATGGATATTCCCACTCACAGAGGACAGAGTGAAGTTACTTAGTATTTATTGAGCATCTGTCTGTCTAGGAATGATAAGCCTCCAGTCCCCTAAATTCACCACCAACCTGCTGCTTGATGACAGAAAGGAAAGGAGGAGAAGACAGTCCAGGTCTCATACTCATTAATCCCTCTAACCTTGTCTTCCAGGAAAATATTAATGCAACCAGAAACACCCTGCCTTTTGGTTTTTAATTTTCCCAGGCCCAGATAAACTGCATTAAGTTTACCTATCTGCTACTCTTCATACCATTCAAGAAAAATCAAATAATTGGTATTCTTCTCCATTTTACAATCAAACACTAAAGGTTTAACAAGCACTTGAGTCTAGCAACATTCTTTGGATATTAACAGTAGTCCGTTTATGTCAGACACCACAGATTTAGTTTAGGGAATATGGGTCCAACTATGTTTAATGTAAGCGCCACATAAGCGTAGGATAGGTGTTCAATCTTTGTACCACTGCATGCATTTTTCTTCAAGCAAAATCATATCCTACTATTAGTTCCAATCCTTCCCCTGGTCAGTCAACTAACAATACAACTAATACTAAGAAAGACAGTAGAGCCAAAGACAGTTTTTGACTGGTCTGAAATACTGTACCATGTGGACCTCTTACCCGACTATCATCTAAACCCAGGGAGTACTCAGCCCTGTTCCTCTTAGAGGAAGATTAATCAGAGATTAAAAGACTACCTAATATAGACATCCTTATATTCTTATCCAAGTCTCTGGTACCAATCATGTCCTGAGAAACTGGTCACTCTGCACATTACTGCAACAACTGAATTACTTAATTTAACAAGTGAGAAATAATTATTTTTAGATAATACAATTGTTTAAAAGTAATTATTTCTTGTTTGATAAATTAAGTGATGCTAGAGATATCAAAAGAATGGGAGAATACATAACAACGGTTGTCTTGCTTTTGTTCCGAGAAGCCCCAAATTCTGGGCATGGGGTACCTTCTACCTAAAAGCAAGGCTGTATCTCTTCAATGTAATTTTCATGGAGCCTAGAACAAAAAAATTAAATAGTTCTATTTAATAAATTAAAAGAAAGAAGATAGCAACCTAATAGGAGAAGGTACAGGTATACCTGGTAGAGAAACAGGTGGGAGTTATGAAAACTAAAACCTGATAATTATTGTATATAACCAAAAAACAGTGAGAAGAGGAATTCAAAAGTATTCACCAGAAGTAGCAAGTAGCTATCTATTTTATTAAAAAGGCATCGATTCTTCTTTATCAAGCTGTTCTAAAAGTACAGAAAAAGTTCTTAGGACCAGAACACCTTACCTTCTTGGAGACTGAGGAGACATTCAAACCAAATCTTTGAGCCCTTTCCTTTAATTTATCCATGTTTACCTACAAAAATATAGGACATAGGTGAGTAAATGTTTCAAAATACAAAGAAGAAAATACTAAAAGAGAGACAATGGTACAGTGCAAAAAACTACATAAAATAATATTATAGATATTAGCCCATCAATATTTCTGGTCTTCAAGACTGCTCTGTGATGAATTCTACCAAGGAAACAATGGCACCAATTCATCCCACTGATCCTGAAATGTGGTCTGAAAAAGTTATGGAAGTTTCTGCTCTGTCCTCTGCAAAACGGTCTAAGGTAAAAATCTTAAATGGGACTTAAGATCAGACTTTCCCAAACATACATTCAAAACGGCAGCTTGAAAAATTTATACCCCTCCACTTTAAACATTCATCATTTCCAACTCAAAATGATGAACTCTTAACATTACAATCTCTCTGCATAGACATACAGAGAACTAGTTTCCGTTTCCTCCTGACCAAAGCAGAAACTAACAATGTTGCTCTAATTCTTTTTGTTTTTCCTCAAGTCAAATTCAGATAATCAATATCTATTTTTACCACACACACCCCCCCCCCCCCTTATTTTGGAGATCCAGTTTTAAGGACCCATCACCACAAGAGTTTCTGGTTAGTTAAGTCAATTCACTCCAATCACATCCAACAAATGGCATCTCCAAAAGGAAGAATTCAGGTAGTATTTCCCCTCCACAACTACTTCCCATTGCTTATGTTAGCACATAAACACCTAATGGTCACATTGAGCTAGAGGATATCTTATTCCAGTTTTTATTACTTTGCAACTGTAATTTTAATGGCTATTTTTCTTTCTTTCTTTCTTTGTAATGCATAGCTGAACTACAGAGTTAATAAGCAGATTTTGGGGGATAGGAATTAAGTTAGACATCAACTAGCACCATCAATAAGGCCTGAAGCTAGAGAACCAGAGAACTAAAAGGTAAGTGTGCTCTTCACTAGCTATGAAGGTACATTAATCTTTGCATGCAGAAGAAAATGAATAAAATGTCAAAGTGACTCACAAAGATGTGCTAATTCTCTACTTCTGATGAAATGGAGACAGAGCATGGGGGAGACAAAGTCTCTGATATCAGAGTTCTCTGTACTCAACAGAGTATGAAGAGAAAGTGGGAAAAAAATCCCTAGATCCAAAAGTAAATGTGTGGGGTTAAAATATGGGTTCTGCTCCTTTTTAAGGCCTGAAAGAAGCTAAGTAAACTCCAGAGTACAGGCCTTAATATTGCTAAAATCTTAATCTACTGATTGCTGGTGACTTTATAAAGTTCATTTCAAAGGGGAAAAAGTCTAACTATACTAGGGACAAAAAAAAAGTTTCTTACCGTAGGTTTGTTGTCTGATGATAAACCTAAGGAAGTAAAAACAGAAGTCCAATTTACTGTTTGGAAACAATCACACATATTCCTCAAGATAACATAAAAAACAGTTACTCTTTATTCCCACTAAGGAAAAGACAAGAAGGAACCACTGATGAAAGTGCAGCAAGAGTAGTTTAATTTAGACAAAAGAACAAAAGTATTGCTTTAATGGATCAGACTCACTGTCAATTTGGCTAGAATTCTGCCTCTTACAAAGCTAAAAGGACCACAGTATGTTTATTTATCATTCTTGACATAAACTTGAAAGGTTAAAAATGTTATTAAAACATACTAGCTTCCCTTAATACCCCATTATGTAGCTAATCATCTATGAATTTATCCAAATCATTTCTGAAACTATTTTTATCTTCAGCTTTTGCTGTGTATTAGGGTATTAAATTTCCCTAAGTTTCCCTTAAAGTTTAGTTTAAAAGGCAGCATACTGTGTAGTACAGAGAGACAGCAATTGAGAATTGGCATTGGATTCAGGAAGGCTCTCACACCTCCTGTTTGTGGAAAGCAGGGCAAATCACTTAACCTCTCAACATCCTGGGTAACTCTCTAAGACCATGAGCTGCAGAAAAGTTGCTGATGTGCATTAGCACAGAGAGCTTGCTCACTGAGAGCTCCCTATAATATGAAACAGGTTTGATTAAAGAAAAAGTTTACCACAGATCATATATATGAAATACTTCTTTTTATTTGTCTTAATTCATTTGCTTCAAGAAATGGTCCCTGGTTCTAGAATTCCAAGGCTTAACAAATACATTTACTTTATCTACCCACAGCCTTTAGGACTTAAATTTTGCTCGTTTCCTATATTAGGTTTTCTTTGTAAAACAAGTATCCTAATTTTTAGTCCACCCAAGCAGAATCTCATTCCCCTCATTTTAGGTTTAATACGTCTGATATTTTTTAGGTCAATTACACCTCTGAGATAAATAAACAAAACTGAACCCATTATTCCTAGAATAGCCAGTCTATGGTTTTTATATGGTACAGGTTGCTTTATTTTTTTCCTATTCTGTTGCCAAATACCCTCCAGATTATTCTCATTATCTTGCAGGCCTTTTTGACCATAACATCAATTTGGTTACTCTTTGTAAAATAGTCTAAAATAACTTCCAAATCATTGGGAACAACTTCTGATCCGAGGACCAGAAGATGTTAAATTTTTTATGTGCAGGGACTTTTTCTTTTATTCTTCATTTTCTTCTGCATGAAAACTCTTCCTTTGTATGCTTCACCAAATCAGGCCCATAGCTAGTGTCCATATTAGATGCTAGCTAAAAATCAATTTTTTTTTTTAAATGAGAAACTACAATGAATTAACAAATCTAGAAACCATCTTCCCTGGAGATTCCCAGAAAGGGAAGGCAAATGTTAGCACATACTTCCACTTCTAAAATCAGTGCCATTTTTCTTTAACTTGCCTAAGATGGCTTAATTATGGGTGTAAGATAAAACAGATCAGATTTCTCAAGGTCTTCTAAACCAAAAACTATTCTAATTTGGGGAAACCCCACCTCTAATCATTCCAAAAGAAAATCAAGAACCAAGAGAAAAGCTAGAGAAAACTTGGACAATGTCCCTTGTTTTCTTACCTTTTGCTGAAACTGAAGAAATGCCAAATCTGCAGAGAAACAAAGCTGAATTAGGAAGCTGTTCACACTCCAGGCTATCTATCTCTTGTTTCTTGTCAGGCTTACATATGGCACTTCTTGCTTGTGATCTCTAGCTTTGCAATCATTAGCTAATTCTAACAGCCCCATGAAAGAGATGTGACTTTTTCTCTCTCATGCTGAAGAAAAAAAAAAGCTGCCCATAGAAACAAGCTAACAGGAAGCCTTTATAAGAATTAGAACTAGCATTCAACAATATGGTCCTTGTCTACTAAGCAGTGAAGCATACCTGTTCCTGTTAAGGATAGTTTTAAATCAGCAGAGATGCTTAGAAAACAAGAAAATGGTCCACATTTTGTGAAGTACATGGTTATATCCCAAAGATATGGCCACTATTCCTCCGCATCCCTGTGGCCCTCCTTAGAGGACACTCTTAAATTGTAGTAACTAAAAGACACTCACCGAGCTGCACGGGCAGCTTTCTTGCTCTCCAAGCTCACAGGTACATTGAATCGCTCAGCTCGTTTCTGCATTCTCTGAAAGACAAGACAGACACAGGATAAAAATCCACTGAGGTTCTGAGATTCCAACATGGCCTCCTTTGAAAGAGAAGTCTAGATTATCAGCTCTTTAGAATACTAAGGCCTCCTTACAAGAACAAGACTAATAATAATGTCAGCCCCAGGAACCATACTGTCAATTGGGCAGCATTCAAGCAAGGACTCAATTCTATAATTCTTTTCAGAAAGCAAAAGCACAGAAACTACAATGAATTCACCAGCACAATCCTGAAAACAAAACTAAATTGGGGAGGGGGGGGAATGGGGAAGCATGTCTAATTTAATCTCCCTCCAATAGAATGTAAACTCTTTGAGGTGAAGGATGGTTTCATTTTTGTTCACCACCTACAACTTAAAAAATGCTTCTTGATTGAGTGAGGAAGGAAAAGTGAAGCTAAAGATAAAAGCTATGTTTGGATGACTACCTGAAAAAAACCAAAAAAACTGGCTCAGGTCCAAAACTAAGAACGAAAAATTTCCTGTCAAGCTGGGTACCTTTAACTTTAAGGACAAGCAGTGTGCTCTGTGTCATCCCAAAAGGATTTTTTAACTCACTATTCTGAAAGTACAAAGCAAAAAGCTCCTTGTGATATGTGGCCTCAGAACTTGAGATAAATAGAACAGCAAGACTTCAATAAGTAAGAGTAAGAAACAACTTTTAAAGAATCATCTAAATTGCAAACAAAGAAGATGCTCATTGTTTGAAATAATAGCTAAATAAACTACAGTTTATGAAAGTAATGGAATATTATTGGACTGTAAGAAATGATAACTATAGAGGAACGTGTGAAGACTACTTTGAACTGATACAAAACGAAGCAAGGAAAATGAGGAGAACAAGATACTTATTAACTATAACACTGCAAATGGAAAGCAAGTTTAGCCCTAAAAATGAAAAACCACTTTCCTCTGCTTCTTTCCAGAGGTGAGGGAATTATGGATGTAAAATACTGTCTATAATATCAAGACTTTTTCAATGTTAGTTTTGCTGAATTTTTTTCTAATCATCTCTTGTTATAAGGTTTGGCTCTCAGGGACGGGGAGAAATACAGTGGAAAATGTAGATAATGTAATAAGATAAAAATTTATTTTTTAAAAGTGATCTTAGGGTCAAGTGACTTATTTTGTATTTCCCTGTGTTACCAACCACTTCTCATGGGTTTAACCAATTCGGTCTACCTTAATCCCCTCACTCTTGGCCTCTAAAACCCTGAGTCAGGGTACAGTTTTTTCATTAGCCAAAAGATCAGAAATGTGTGCATAAGTATTGTGCATTTTTTACAAATACAATTACTAATTTAAACTTGCTACTATGACGCTTAGCAACCATCAGTTATATAACAGCAGTATCTGAGAAACAGTAAGGTTCTACTGGCCTACTGGTTTACTTGTGCTAGTTTATTAGGTCAATATTGTTTTTACAGAAAACCTCAGGCAAATTATATCCCAAAGTAAGATAGCCTACAATTGTCATAAAGATCACATGATAGATGCCTGGATCTTATATGGTTGCCACTAAAACCATAATTTTAGGAAACAGAAAACTAGTTGCCCTACAGAAAAATCCAAATATTTTCCCATATTCAATTAAACAAGAAACATACTAGAGAAATTGAGAAGAAAGGAAAATATGAAAATAACACAGTATCACTTTTCAACCTAAAGATAAAGGGTGAAAGTAAACACAAATGGAAAGAGGGAATATAAAATAAAGGAGCAACAGGTACAAAGACTGCTTCCTAAAAAGAGAAACAAGAAGCAATGGAGACAACTGCCTACCTCAGTCTGTGGTATTTCAGATGTGATTTTCACTACCTTCTTCTCTGCTGCCCTGGAAAAGGAAGAGAAGAACAAATCAAAAAATCCTGGCAGTCAACAGCTTGACACTATGATTATACTTCCAATATGAATTTTGGGGGCTGCCCACCTACTGATAAAGACAAATTGACATAGCAGACTATAGCTAAAATACAATAATTTAAAACCATAAAAGCAAGTTTCAGGAATATGAAAAGAAATACACAGCAACACACCAGGAACCATTACTCTTGTTCTAAGAAACTTTCAATTCCTTTTTGAGCTAACAGCTATTCTTTTAATACTATTTCTCCTTTTTTGGCATCACAACTCATATGTGTGCTCCACGGGCCCTATTTCCCCCATTTCTCAGGGGCCTACAACTCCAGCTGGAACCCTGGAAGTGGGACAAATGAAAATGCCAAAGGGAGTTAGGAGGAAGGAGGCGGGGGTCAGTTTGTCTTAGGAAAACATGGCTGAGTCTCTGGTCAAAAGGTTTAAGAGAGAAAACAAAAGAGGGGGGACCAGAGGGGCGGGAGACAAAATTCGGAAGTACCCAGGATAAATGGAAGGGCATTAACGCTCCACCAAACAACTCCCATAAAACTGTGGGTCATAACCAGCCTCATTAAGGTCCCTTATTTAGAGGCATGGGCGGCTTTTGTTCCAGTCTCCTGGACAGTTTTCCCATTTGATGCCCTGAAAGGTAGTAATGGTTTAATGACATTTTCAGAGGAAGCAATTCTGGAACAGGAACTCGTTCCCCCCTCCACCCTTTTGTCAGAGCACCCTGTACTGAGAGTCAGGCAAGAGGTGCCCCCTGCTGACTATAACCTAGCTCTGCCCTATTTAACTCTGCCCAGTTGATCAAACTGGAAACTGAAGGGCATCTGAGGAGAATCCTAGACCAAAGTTAAGATAAAGGGAACTGCTTTAAAATGTTTGAGAACAATGCACTAAAATAAGACCTGAGTGGAATCATCAGCTTTTAGCAAAATTTCTGAGTCCTTACATAGCACTATTCTCTCATAAATTGGGAGATCTTTCAGTTTTTCTTCACCTTGCTCCCCCAACACCAGCTCTTCCAGTTCAGGCATAAAGAGTCTCAGGAGTTTAATGTCTTACTTGAAGTCCAACGTCATTAAAAGAACAGCATTACCACCACCCCCCATTACTACTACCACACCCCCCCAGCCCCAGGCTAACGACTTCCTCTACATTCCAATCTTGATGTACAAATCACTTCAGTACCTCATGGTAGAAAGGGAACCCCAGAGCGGGAGCTTCCTTCCTCTCTCCTCCAGCTTGCTTCTACTCAATTAAACTCATGCAGTAAAAAGACATCATAATCTGGGGCTCAAGGGTAATCACTACTGTTCCAATAAGAAGTCTTCTCCTTTTCATATTCATAAATAAAACTAAATACAACATATAGGTATGGATACTTTCTGCACTAGGTTAGTCTAGGTAGCTTAGTTAGTCAAAAGCATTTCAAATAAGCACATATAATCTGAAAATTAGGCCTCCAAATTCCCCTTGCTGTAACCTCATTAATTCAAGGAATTAAAACCATCTGAGCAAAAAAATGACAAAAACCATTCTGTTTGTTCCAGAGGATAATGGATAGGTGGTACAATTTTCAAACATCACCATTTATACAATTAACTCAAGCTAATAGGAACAACAGAGGTAATACAGATGTAAGGAGCAGATTCAACTGAAATAAAAACATATTGAGCTGTTCTGAAATGCTGAAGTTCCATATGAACATTTGGAAAAAAAGACACCCCACCCCCAAGAAAGGTTGATAAGATTTGCTAAGAAAATTTAGGTAAATTGAGATCTATTTTTTATTGTAGCGTCCTGCCCTCCCCCTTTTCACAACAAATAATATATATGTGTGAGTGCATATGTAAGTGTGTATATGTGCATATATATGTATGTATGTATCTTTCTCCACAAAACCATCTTCCTTTATTCTACATGTCCTAGGAGAGAATATTTATGGATTTACCTACTCTATTGTTCCTCTGGTAGAAAAACAGAGCTTAAAGAAATCATTCCAGGCCTGGACTATTAGCCACCTGAATAATAAGCCCTACTCTGTGACCCGAAAACAAATTGTTTTGCCTTTCTATGACCACGAATTTAGAATGAAACCATGCAGCCTATTCAGGAATGGAAGGCATTCCAAGAAAGAGACAATATAGTGGCCATTCTTCATATAGTCTAAACATGCTTTTCTAGAGAAATCAGAAAAAACATCAAACCTAATGAAACCAAAACTACCTTAACTCCATAGTCTAACTAATTTTTTAAAGAGGGTTGAGTGAAAGAGAGATCATTACACATCAGCAGTTTTCTCTGGAGGTTCTTCCTCTTTGACAGGTATTTCTACTGGCTTTGGTTCTTCTTCCTGAAACCAAATTAGTTAACACAAATTAAATTTGAAGCATTCATTAGCAAAAAGGTTTTGAAAATGCCAAGGTGAGAACCCTGAAGCTCTGTACCTTCCCTCCTAACTGGACATCAAACCATCTCTCACGTCCCTTCCAGCTCTCAGTCCAGAATCCCCTCTGTACCTGGACAGTCCGTTTTCAGGGAAAAAAAAGCCCCAGCCCTTCCAAAAGGAAAAGATAACTCCAAAACAGGCTAATGCTAAAGTAATGGAGCTAGGACAAAGCGCTGGCTAGTCACGAAATAATATACCTTTCCAACTCACCTCTGTTTCATCTCCTAGAACATCTTCTTCATTGGCCTCCTCTTCAGCTAAAGGAAATAAAAACACATACATCAAATAGTGATGCGAAGCTTACTCTTAATTTTTGTATACTTAGAGAGAACAATATAATGTGTATATTAGTCTAAGCAAAACTCAATATGGATGATATAGCTCTACTGAAATAAAATCTGCCAATAAGCAAAAATCTGTTTTCGCATTATTAGTCTGGATTATCTGGAACCATCCTCCCCTTCCTTGGTAAAAAATAACAGAGCAAAATATACCAAATATTTAGTTTCCTTGGGGAAAGGTATATGTAAATTACCCTCAGGCCCCGGAAGACACTTACCGTGCTCTTCAAGATAAGCCTGGAGTCTATTGATGAGATCTTGCTTAATTCCTTTGGTCTCCAGGCCCCGTGCAAGACATTCCTGCTTTAGCTCAGCAAGCTGGAAAAACAGAAGAGACTTCTTAGTCCCACAGATGCACCCAAGAAGATAAAAAAGAGAGGTAACCCGCTAATACATAATTGGTGAAACTGAGTTAGTTCAATGATTCTGGAAAGCAATTTAGAATAATCCAAGATTCTACTACTGGTCATATACCAAATGGAGACTGATGATAAAAGAAAGGACCTCACATACAGCAAAACAGCAATGTCAGCATTTCTGTAAGAGCAAATAAAAGGACACAAAGTAGATGCTCATTAACTGAGGAATAGCAAAGCAAACTATGGCACATAGATGTAATAAAAATATTACCGTATAATAAGAAATGAAAGGAAGACTTATGTGAAGTGATATGGAGTGAAGTAAGCCCAACCAGGAAAAAATATGCACAATGCACAACGACAACAGAAATGGAAAGAACAAAAGCAGTAAAAATATAGAAATATGCTGTGAAAAAGCTTAGCCACAAAGAAGAGATAAGAGAAATGTACCTCCTTCTACTTTTTTGGAACACTGCATAAAATATCAGACTTTTCCTATAATATTGGTTAGTTTCATAAAACATTTCTTTTTTCCCTTTTAAAAATTCATTAGAAGGGATGGCTCTCTGGGAGGTATACTCTGGGAAATGTAGGTGATAAAAAACAAAAAGCATCAATTAAATATTTATATACAACATTTATTTATTTAAGGGGTGATCACGGTGGCCACCCCAAGATAAAATGTACAAAAAATGAAAAATAGTCCAACTTCTAGTTGTTCTTTATCCTATTCAACCACCAGGCTAATAGAGCTAATCCACCTCCCTAACGTCCTCAAAAATTGGAAACACTTTTTAAATAAAACTAAAGGTTACTGAAGTCTTTTGTTCTTATATCACAGTTACTTCTAGAAATACCGTCTTTCATCCATTTCCAGAAATGAACCCTCCCCACCAAAAAAGATAGCCAGTCACATTTGACAATGCAGACAACATTTGGCTCCACCAGATCGAGGTTTCATTATCTAAGTTTATCTTTCGTGAGTTTTTCATTTATATTACCACAGTCCTCCTTGCCTCTTGTTCTTCTGATTCTGCTTATTTTAAACAATTCTTCCTATGTTTTCTCTTACATCTTCATATTCATCAATTCTTACCACATAATATTATATTATTACCAGAATTTGTTCAGCCATTCCCCAAATGATGGACATCGTTTCCAGTTCTTTGCTACCACAATAACATGTATGATCATTTGCTATATATTGCAACTATTTCAGTCTCTGATCTCCTTGGAGTATTATGCCCAGTGGTGGGATTATTTAAAGGGACAGATTCAAGACATAAGAATGACCTCAATAAAGTTCCAACCTACATACATTTCTGTGTGTTATTACAAACCTCTAGTCTCTTCCCTTAAATTTTTACACCCCACCCCCTCAAAATCAAGTTTTCCTAGCAGAATTTTGTGTTGGCAAGTGTATGAAAACAATTACAAAGCAAAAAAAAAGTTTTAAAAATTAAAAAACCTACTAAATTTTTAAAGTATAAAGCAAAAGAAAAATCTGCATTATTAAAATGCAAAAATCTGCATTATATCTACCATTCTGGATTATCTGGAACCATCTTCCTCATCCTTGGTAAACAAACCGAGCAAACTACAGTATACTAACCACATATGGTTTCCCTGGGGAAAGGCATGTAAATTACTCTCAAGTCCCAGAAGACACTAACTATGCTCTTTATACACCTAGAAGTCTTAATGATGAAATCTTGTTTAATTCCTTTGGTCTCTTGGAACTAATATAGAGAAAGTTCATTCCTAACTAAGCAAGCCATACTGACCACTTTCTGTCTCCCACATAATAGACATCTACGAACGAGTGTATCTGTGTGTTTGCTCCTGAGCACTTGTCCAATCACCCGCAGACATGTACAGAGCTCGTTTCAGTTAGTTCATTTCAGACAATGGCTGTCAGAAGTACCAATCAGCACTACAAAAAGAAAGCAAATATTAATTTTGATTCCGGGGTAAAAATTAGGTCCTGCAGTGAGTGAATCCCTAGAGGTAATATTACCTATCCTCTTCTCCAAAAGCCTCTACCACTCTGACAGGAGTAAGAAAAGTCAGTCAAAGACAAATGCACAGGCAGTGAAGCAGACATAAAGAAATTATGATAGCATGTATGGCAAGAAATTAGGACCAGAGCCATGAGAGCAGGCAGGTAAATTCAGCCCCCTCAAAAAGCAAACAACAAAACTGCCAGAATTGTGAAATTTAGTTCTACAATGATCACTTCCTTACTTGATTATCCCAATCCTTAATACAATTTTCTACCTCTACTTCTGTTAACACCTGAATAGAATACTCTCTCCCATATATCCTATCTAGCAGTCTAGAAATCAGCACTACTTAAACTGTGGGGTCTCAACCCTATGTGGGGTTCACAACTCACAGTTTAAGAAGAGCCAAAAGGGTCCTGAAAAGTTTAAGAAAACCTGGTCTAGATCAAGTCAAATCTCCACTCCTTCCTTCATCCTTAAGTGATCTCTCTTTTATCTGACCTCTTTTAGCAATTATCTGCAGAACTAGAGGAAAGGATATATTAATAAGCAATATCCTATTACAATAGCAAACTACTATTAAACTTTTCATGTGTTTTAATTCTTCTCTCCCCAAATAGGTCATAAGCCCCTGGAGAAAAAGGAATATTTCATACTTCATATTTCCATGTACTACATTCCAGTATATAGGGAAAGGGGAAAACTGGTACTCAAAAATATGTACCAACACTATGGTTGAGTATGCTAATTTATAGTATAGTCTTGTACTTGTTAACATTTAGTTTGTGCTCAGGATTAATAAAATTATTAGTTCTGAGTTGAAATAAATCTTGGAGGTCAACTAGTTCACCCTTACACTCAAGACAAGAATGTCCTAGTCAAGTGACAAGGAGTCTGGTAAGCTACAAAATATTTCTGAATGGCTTTAATTGTTAAGACATCTTAATTGTTCTAGGACACCAAAGCAAGGGTTCTTTTTTTTTTTTAATTTGATTTATTTACTTTTAGTTTACAAGATTCAGTTCCATAATCTCTTTGAGTTTCAAATTTTCTCCCCTCCCTCCCCGCCATGGTAGCACTCAATCAAGTATTGGATCTGTAAATATTTTCAAACTGGACATTAATCTGGTTGTATAGAAGTAACCAATGGAGTGAATGAACAATGGGAAAAAAGAAAGAGAACCAAACATGAAAAAGAACGATAGCATGTAGATTGCTTCAGTCAAAGCAAGGGTTCTTAAGAGTAGGGAGGAAACAGTTCATGAATTTAGGTTAATTTGTTTTCCTTTGTAAACCTACATATTTTAATTTATGTATGCAAAAATATTATTCAGATTTCACCAGGCTATCAAGAGTTCTTGACACAAAAACAGTTTAAAAAAAACAACAACACCCTGCTTAGTGATTTTTTTAAAAAACCACAACCACCTCCTTAATATTTGAAGAGCCATGGGGGCAGTTAGGTGGCACAGTGAATAGAGCACCAGCTCTGGAGTAACCTGAGTTCAAATCCGACCTCAGACACTTAACACTTACTAGCTGTGTGTCCTTGGGCAACTCACTTAACCCCAATTGCCCTGCCTTCCCCCCTACATATTTGATGAGCCATACCTCAAAAGATAAATGGCTACGAACATACCCACACAAAGGGTATGAAAAACGGAGTTTCAGAAGAAAAGCAAGTGATCAAGCACCAGATGAAAAGCTGCTCTAAATCAATTAATAAGAGAAATAACAAATTAGAAATAAATTAAAACTCTAAAAGTTTCCCCTCACACCTACAGAAACATTAAATGATGAGGAGCTCTGGGGAGACAAAGAACACTGATGCACTGTTGGTAGTGCTGTGAAGTAATCTAGTGCTCATATACTATACCACCACTAGACAAATACAGAGGAAGTCAGTGACAAAAAGGACATACGCATAACAAACTATTTTGCGGCAGCATTCCTTTCAGTGTCTCTTTGCAAAGTGGAAAGGTGGTAGAGTAGACAGACTTACAAGACTGAAGCTGGAATCCTGACTCAAGCATTTACTGGCAGCATGACCCTGGGCAAGGGACTTAACCTCGGTCAGTTAGTTTCCTCATCTGTAAAATGGGGATAATAACAGCACCTACACCACAGAAGTGAAGTACAAATGAGATATCATATGGATAAAATGCTAACTATTATCATTAGCAATAACATGGAAACAAAAAGGGCTCCCTTGATTGAGGAATGGCTGAACACATGGTGGTAAGGGAACATACCGAAAAACTGAAGAAATGATAGAAATGTCAACTTTAAGAAATCAGGAGAACTTGACTCAGAATGAAGAAAACCTAACTACAAGAATTATATGCACAATGAGTATTAACACAAAGGAAAACAACAGTAAAAAGCAGTTGAATTATGAGCTGTAATGAACAATCTGTCTTAGATAGCTAATGCAGAAACATGCCTTCCTCCCCTCAATAGAAATATGGAGACTACTGATGTGGAATGCAATAAACACCACAGCTGTACCGTTTTTGTCTTTTTGTTATGGGAAACTATTTGAGGGGCAGAGGGAGCAGGTAGAGGGGCTTAAGAGGAAATAATTGTGGTATAAGCACAGAAAACAAAACCCAGAACTTTTAAAAATAAAAAAAATTTGACAATATTGTCACATACCCAAGTCTTCCCTTCTCTGGATTAAACATACCTAGCTCCTTCAAGCAATCCTTACATAACATGGATTCCAGACCTTTCATCACTCCAGACAATCTAACTATAGACATGCTCTAATTTGAGAGGTGATGTGGGGTAAGGAGAAAGAACACTTGACTTGAAGTCAGAACAGAATTCATATCCTGGATCAATCATTTACTAGTAGCACAAGCACAGACAGTCCATTAACATGCACTTCAGTTTCTTCATCTATAAAATGGAAATAACAAGACTTAACACTACCTAATTCATAATATTGTATAGACACATAAGCTAATATTATTGTCCACGTCCTTTTCAAATGTAGCACCCTGAAATGAAAATTCTTTTCAAGTAACTTCATATGTGTGTTTTTGTCTCCATCAACTATATTATATTTCAAAAACAGGTACCTTACCATGACTTATAATTTTGTTTTCTTCCATAACATCTACAATGTTACTGCATTGCTTAAGTGACTGTCAAAAGTAGCTCTTAAAATACAGATCTCTGAAAAAGGGCAGAAACCAAATAAAGAACTGAAGTCATAGATACAGAGTTGAAAGGGACCTCAGAGCCATCTAAGTTCAACCCCTTCCTTTTACAAATGAGGAAACTGAAGCACAGGAAGATTCAGTGATTCATACCTAAGGTGACACAGGTAGGAAGCATCAAAGGTAGGATATGAACCCAGGTCTGACTCCAGAGTCAATACTCTTTCCCCTGTGCCACAATACTATACTATCCCTGAAAGGATAGTCAATGCTACTACAAACATTCACTATTTATGTAAATGAATGCCCACAATAAGAGTTTGGCTTTACCACTATTCCTACAGTGGTCTGTGTGGCACCTGACACACAAGCTCATCCCAGGAAAACCTGAGGTCAAGTCCTGCCTCTGAAACATAACTGGCTGTGTGACCCTGGGCAAGTCACTTCACTTTTCAGGGCTCTAAGCAAGTCTCTAAGACTATAAGTTGCAGAGAAGATGCCAACCTGCATTAGTAGAGGGAGTTTCCTCATCCAGGAGTTGTGACTGTAGTCAAGACATTATGAAAGACAAGCCAAGAAGCTGCTAGAATTAATGGAAAACCGATGAAAACCAATATAACAATGAAATCACAAATCTAGTCCCCATCCCTGTATTTCAACAAACATTGTTCTCTACCATGCAGCTTTCTCCCTGGCTAGTTTGTATTCTGTGGTGGTTGCATTGCTTTACATTTTTCACAAGTTTAGAGTCAACAGTATGGATAGGGTCAAAATGAACAATCATTTCAAGAGAGAATAGTAATCAAGAGATCATAGCACGAGAGCTGGAAGGGCCCTCAGAAGCCATGTAGTCTAGCCCCCTTATTTTACAGACAAGGAAACTGACACCCAGAGAGGGTACGTGACTTGCCCAAGGTCACACAGCCAGGAGGTTGTCAGTGGCAGGACTACTAAATCACATTAAAGCTCACTTTACAGACACAGAAGGCCTCCAGTTCCCAAGGGTCTTTATTTAAGAAGGACTTCCAGGTCATAGGCAGAAAAGGAAATCTGAATTCGAGTACGACAAATCTGCACATCCTCTTCATCAGTAAGAATATTCCAATCAACCCGTTCTTTTTGAAAATGAAGTAAAAGGTGGAGTTTTGAGCATTCTTTTCTAATTATCTCTAAAAGCTCAACTAAAGTAAGCTAATATCACATTTCCCACCCAACCTCAAAGTCTTATTCCTCAAGAAAACTCTTTTCATATATAAGGTAAAAAAACTAAAATGTTAAGCTTCAAAGCAGGGGTTCTTCACCTTATTTTCTGTCACTGACACCCCTGGTAGTCTGGTGAAATTTATGGACTCTTCAGAATGCTTTCATATAATTGAAGGAAATCCTAAATTTCAGTGAAAGGTTAGTGAACTGTCATTTTTTTTTCCCCATCCAAGTTCATGAACGTTCTGAAATCCAACCACATCCCCCTAGATTAAGAAACCTTCCCATATATCAAATAATAAGACAGGACTTTCTCAACGTAAGTAATGGTGCCAAACTCCTTGAGTTATTGTAAGAGGTGAAAGATAGTATTTCAAGAGGGAAAAAAAGACAGTTGCTTCTAGAGCAGGGGTTCTTAACCTGGGGTCTGTGAACTTGTTTTTAAAAACATTTAGATAACTGTATTTCAATATAATTGGTTACATTTTAGGTACTTTATGCATTTATATACATTAGTCTAAGAACAGGATTATAGGCTTCACCAGACTGCTAATGATGTAGAGATGACTCTAAAAAAGTTAAGAATTCCTGTGGCACAGGACATGTTCCTCTCCTGCTCCTTCTCCATGTTCTTTCAAAGTAGACTTTGATGCCTGATATCAGTACAGAAAAAAAAGAAAAAGGCAAAACTGACATGCCATGGAAATGTAAAGCTTGTAATTCAACCTTACAATCTCAGCAACTGATAGCATAAGAATAAAATTGATTCAGCCAAGCAGAATCCACAAGAATAAAATAGTCCGTGCTGCTAGGGCACCTATTTAGTAGCACCTATTTCAGAGTATATCCAGGAAATTATAAACTTTTTTTCCTATTAGATATGTTTTAGACTGTCAGCATCAACAAGGCAGGTGATGTAGCTTTTGCAAATCTAGTAGAGCACTTAGTATATTATATAGTAAAGGAAATCGGTTTTTAGCTTGTTTCCCAAAATGAAGTGAGTAATCGCTATCTGAAAGGGAGACTGTTTGCCAAACTCTTAAAGGACCACCTAAAATCAACAATATATCTCTTTTACCTAAAGGAGGTTAGTTCTTTCCTCCAATAAAAATAATACTAAAATCTTTGTCAAGCATCCCATACTACCAAGAGGATAACACAAAAGCAGGTGGAGGGTCTAGGAAGTGAAGGAGAATAGGGGAAACCGAGTTTGTTTTTCAAAAGCTTTCCCAGTTCCCTACATCGTCTTGGAAAAAATAAAAAACAAAAACTCTTTAGGAAGGAAAGCCTCTATCTTACTCTGAGGAGGTGACAGTGCCTCCCTAAGGCATTGAAGGGCTGTAGCTTCACCCAAACGCCGGAGGTAAGCGGAGGGGATGCTGGTGGTCCCCATCCCCAGGCTCTCCCAGGCTTCTAAGCCTAGGAAAGAGCTGGAGCATCCCTGAGTCGTCCTTGCGAGCCGGACAGACACACAAGCACACGTGGGTGCCATTAACCTAGAAAAGAGAGGCCGGGGAGACAGAAAGGAGGTCGGAGCCAGAGACGTAGCGGACAGGAGGCGAGAGGATGACGTGCTACCTCTCCTGTCTCCCCGCAAGGGGAGAGGGAACCACACACTCTCGGGAGAGCAGGAGAAAGAAGGGACGGCAGAGAAGAGGAAGGAAGGAGCCGTGAGGGACAACCCGAACGGAGAGGAAAGATGGCAAGGGGGAAGGAACGAGAAGGGGGCCAGCATGGGGGAGGGGGGAGGAAGAAGGCCCCAGAAAAGAACAGCCTAGCGAGGGAGAGGACCGGGACAGCAGCGAGGAGAGCCCTGGAGGGAGAAATGAGGGGAGAGAGGCGCTGGTCACCTCGTAGAGCTCGGCCCCCAGCCATGCCCGGGCCTCTGCCCCTCACGGTACCTTCAGCTTGTGAAGCTCCACCGTCTCCGCCGCCATCTTGTCGCCCCCTCCACCCCCAGTTTGCCCTCCCCCTTCTGGAGCTCCCGCCGAGACTCGGAGGATCACCACCACCCAATAGTCGTTGCCTATACTCCCACTCTACACCATCAGCTTTATTCATTCGTCGAACGCCAGCATAGCTCCGCCCCCACGCGAGGACTCGCCTGAGAAGGGGATTGGAGAAGGGTTGGTTCCCTCCCACCAGAGTGACAGGGCCACTGGCCAGCCGAAACACAGAACACCAAAACGGGTGGCCGATGAGCTGTGGCAGCGCCGGATGTGGAGGGCCAATGGGGACAGTTCGAGGGTAAGGCTGCTTCCAGGAGACAACAGGTGGAAGAGGTAAAGTAGCCCAACTTACGGCTGTCGGGAGTGGCCCTTGGAACCTCCAGGTGAGGGGAGTTGGGAGTCAGGGGACCGCACCGAGAGGGGTGGAGGAAGGCCGTGAGGGCGAACTTTGAGGAGCAGGGATGGGACCCCGGGCTACGGCCAAAGGGCTTCTGGGATTCCGGGCTTGGCTGGGTTCGGGCGTGGGCTGCTGACTAGTCCGGAGGGAGGAGGTCTGGACGTTCGTTCAACAGAGCGCCCCCCGAGTGGGGAGCCGGGGGCCGGAGCTCCAGCTCCCCCGCCCCCCCCCGCGTCGGCGGAAGGCCCAGGACGCGTCCCGCAGCTTCCTACGTTTTCCAGGAAGAACGGGGCCAATGGCAGCTCCCCGCGCCGAGGCTGCAGTCCGTGGCAGCCCCGGACCAGAGACTGGCAGAGGAGAGGTGCTGTTCCCGAGTACTCCCGAGTGTTCCCTCTGGGCCCTCGGGTTCTCTCGTGTACGAGCCTCATCCGACTGTCTTGTCCACCCCCTCTGGAGGACTGGGGGCGGACCACCCGAAAAGCTCCCTCTTTCTCCTCCCTGGCCGGGCCCCCCCCCAAGCGCAGCTCACCTTACCACAAGGCCTTTTCCTTCGGGTTCCCTCATCCCAGAAAAGCTGTGCTTATCTTCCAGGCCTCCGTGTCCTTCCCCCCCCCCCCAAAACCCTGTTCAAGGTTCATTGCAGTCGCCAAACCGGTAACCGAAGGAGGCAGACCAAAGGGAAGAGCAGCCGAGGCGAGAGGAGCCCCTGACTCACTGCTGTGGCAGGATGAACGTGGGGGTGGCCCACAGCGAGGTGAACCCCAACACGAGGGTGATGAACAGCCGGGGCATCTGGCTAGCTTACATCATCCTGGTAGGGCTTCTGCATGTGGTTCTGCTCAGCATCCCCTTCTTCAGCATCCCGGTTGTCTGGACCCTGACCAACGTCATCCATAACCTGGTGAGCCTCCAGCCTGAATCCATTTTCTGTCTTTGGGGATCCAACTGCCTCAAATCCATAGCTGAAAAGGATATCTTCTACCTTCTCACCCCCTCCCAGGCTATGTATGTCTTTCTGCACACCGTGAAGGGAACCCCCTTTGAGACCCCTGACCAAGGCAAAGCCCGGCTCCTTACACACTGGGAGCAGATGGACTATGGGCTCCAGTTCACCTCCTCCAGAAAGTTCCTCAGTATTTCTCCCATTGTGCTGTGAGTTCCAGGGGGGGGTGAGGGAGAGGCTTGGTAGAGTACCAGTTGCAAAGGCACTACAAGGGATAGAATCTCTATAAATTCATTGAAAGACTACCCTATGATCTAACCCTGCTAGGAGAGTAGAGGATGTTCAGTTCAGGAATTATGAAATCCCAATGTATGAAAGTCACAAACAGGCTTGCTGCCTCCCTGTGGTGGTAATGGGGATAGGAGCATCTGGGAAAACTCCAAAGAAACCCTAACCAAGATTCTGTGGTGCTAGACTTTCTCTTCAAGAAGTGTACAACAAATGAAGGTTATCACTGATTTAAAAGGAGGGTAATGTCAGAGACAAGAGGACATTTGTAGTGCTGTAGCCTGACCCTTCTTTCATTTTCCATTGATCAATACATTCTGCTGAACCTATGAACCATCTTCCCCATTCAAGAGAAATGCTGTTCATGTGGTGACAGTTTAAGGGTGTTAGGACTAGCTGAGTTAGAGCTGGTCATTTAAGGAAATAACAGAAAGCCACTGACTTGGGGGTAGATGGTAGGAACAAGAAGAGGTCAGGGCATGCATGGGTGAGATAGTTGAGACCAGTTCTTCTTTTTTATCACGTTCTTCTTTCTTTCCCTAGCTACCTCCTGGCCAGCTTCTACACCAAATATGATGCTGCTCACTTTATCATCAATACAGCTTCACTACTCAGTGTACTACTGCCTAAGTTACCCCAATTCCATGGTGTCCGTCTCTTTGGCATCAATAAGTACTAAGATCTAGCAGGGATCACCTAGGTACAGTAAGAACAGAGGCCTGCCCTATTCTCCTTCCCTTTAGTTACTGAAGACCTGAGGATCAACTTTTTTTTTTTTTTTGGCCAACTCCTGGGAGATGAATTTCGGGGTAGGGGTAGGAATAGGATGACTCCCTTGTACAAATAAGGGCAGGTTCCTTAGAATCGAGAAAGATGGATAGGGGCTGGGCCCACTCTGTTTGGTGCTATAGTTTTTCTTTTCCAACTATATCATTGCTATATATTTCTTTGTAATAGAAGCTATTTTTCAAATGTCAATCTAGAGTAGTCAGCAGAACTTTGTGGGAGGTGAGGGAGAAAAGACTACACTCTTCCCAATCTTAAATTTAAAATAAACCTCTTTCTGATTCTTATCACATCCCATGCATCCCTGAAACTGTTTCTTGTCCCCACTCAACTAAGAGCTATCATCAGACATTAGTAACCCTTATCACATAAAGAACAGGGTCAGGGCAAGAGGGCACACAGAAGAGGTAGGCATAGCTTGCCAGTTATATTTATAGAAAGGTAAATCCCCTGGCTTTAAATAGATATGTACATACAAATATGAACAAACTTAAAAAAACCCTTTGATTACACAGGGATAGCTGGGGACAACCCCCCACCACCACCACCAAACTTGCTTTTTTTTTCTGCCTCCTACCCACCAAGGGCATGGGGACTTAAGTCTGTTTTTTTTTTTAATTGTCAAATCAGCCATCCTTGCAGAAACAACCCTGAGGTTAGGTAGGAACCACAGAACAGAAAGAGGCAGCATTCCCATTCCCTGAATGGTCCTGGGCTTTTACCCACCCCTGAATGTAAGGGCCACTTGCCTCCTCTGCTTTTTCTCCTAATATGGATGATAGAGGAGAGGGCCCAAAAACAAAGCCCAAAGTTAATAAAAGAATGAGTATCACCCTGGTCTTCAGAAGGAGGAACAACATAAAAGCCCCCCAAACCCTAGAGAGCTCTGTTCCCCACAAAATATTCATCAATCCCAATCCTAGCATGGTCTAGGCCCTTCCTGTCAACCACCCCACTATTTCTTTGGTATTGTCATCAAACAAGGTTCAGTTCTTAGTTCCCAGAGTGGGGATTCAGTGGCTTCCCACAAGTCACTGAGTGAACAGGTAATGCTTGAAACTTTAAATGTTGAAAATTTTTTAAAAAACAAAGCAAATTCCATCCTACGCTGTACACAGCCCTTATGACTCCCTGACACTGAGCTGGGGAGAGTGGAGAAGAAGAGACAGGGCATCAGCGCTGGAAGGGCCTCCTCACTTTTTTCCGTCGTTTCGTTTTGGCTTCTGAACCTCTGGGTGCTGTGGAACTGTCTGGCCTGGAAGGCGGGGTGGCCCCAGGACCAGGCTGGGAAGCTGCAAAGAAATTTCCATTGGGCATCTGGCCTGGGGGAACCTGAAAGATCCGGCTGAAGAAATCCTGAAGGTCAGCAACTGAAGCTGGAGGGGCATCTGGAGTGGCTCTACAAGAAAATAAATATGATCAGGGGATGAACACTCCTAAAGATACATGGATATTTTACTTATTAAGAAAAAGTTCTAAGTCAGTGGCCAGGATACACTGGCATGCTAAACCATTCTGTATAGTCAGTTCTCTCAAACAACAGGCAGGAAGAAAACACTGCCTACCTCTGCCTCCCACCAGGACCAGGAACCCGGGACCCAAACGAGATGTGATAGGGGACTCTGTGGGTATCTGGGGAAATCCCCACGCGCTGGCACCCCGCCCATTCTGCAAACATAAGAAGGAATCAGATAAAACAACAGGACTCAAAACATCTCAAGTGAACATCCTAGCTCCATGCTATGTGATCATATGTTCAGGCCCTTCCTGAGACTGTTGTTCAGTTGTTTCAGGTGTGTCCAATTTTTTGTGACCCCAATTGGAGTTTTCTTGGCAGAGATACTGAAGTGGTTTATCATTTCCTTCTCCAGCTCATTTTACAGAAGAAACAGGCAAACAGGGTTTGCCTTACTAGTGTCTGAGGATGGATTTGAACTCACAAAGATAAAATTTCCTAAATCCAGGCCTGACACTCTATCCACTGCACCCCTCAATTGCCCTCCCAAGACTATAGCTTCCATGTTATCTAGCATTGCAGACAACTAAACATTCTGGCCCTTCTGTTACCCACATTCTAACTTACTCTGAGGTAAAGTAGGAGTATACCTGTGATGTCATATACTTTTCCATCCATCATGGCAAAATAAGTTATCTTGAGGCCCAACATGCTTGACTCTGCCCAGAAGTCACCTTCTTCAGCAGGATGCATCTTGTTGCACTCAGCACAGTATCGAGCATGTTGAGACTCTCGATCCATTTCAAACCTCCTATTTCCCAACACAAAAACCTAACATGAGTCCCCAAGTACAGCACCAAGGCATTATCCTAACTAATAAACTACTTGTGCTGATGGCACCACTTATTAGACGTGTTCAGGAGGACCTTGTCCTTTCTACCTAATAATTAAATTATTCTCCCTTTCCTCAATTATGTGTTGAACCACATTCCCAATCCCAAAGCTTTTTTATTCTTTGGTTCACAACCACCAACTCTAAGTCCTTATAAAAACCGAAAAAAGATTTAGAGAGAAGTGAAAAGACACTCCAACTGTCCTATCTCTAAGCTGTAATGCCCTTCCATCTCTGGTGTCCTGTCCTCCCCAGCCACACCCCGTGTTTTTCACCTGTGCTTCCCCTGACACCTGCTGCACATCATAGTATTCATGGCCTCCTTGAGTTCATCCTGCAGCTTGGACAGAAATTCATTCACTGACCTGCTCAGCTCACTCTCTGCCATCCGTTTCCTGCAGGTAAAAAGAGAGATGACAACCACAGAGCACTAGGGAAAAGTAAGTCAATCCTTGGGTAACCAGTCATTTACCATCTTCTGACCTCAGTTTAAAGTAAGGGGATCAGATTAGAGACCCTCTGGGGTCCCTTCCAGTTCTAGACCTACCACACTTTTCTCTGGGCAGCAACATCCTACTACCCCCAGCTACAAAGGTCCTCACTGCCTCTGATACATCCCACCCTCACAAAGCATTTTTTTTCTTTTTCTCACATCTCATATTCCTTCCGCCTCTCAGGGTTACTGACAATATCCCAGGCAGCCCGCAACACCTTGAAGGCCTCCTCAGCCCTGGGGTGATGGTTCTTGTCAGGATGAACCTACAAAGACAAAGAGTGAGAAGTCAAATTCCTGCCTCAAGACCAAAATGAACCCACACCAAAAGATGAAAAAAAAAACAAACCAACCACCTATACTTAAATATTTTCCAAATATGTTTCATCTACCTAGTCTTCCTCTCTTGTAACAAAAGATGAGTGGAAAGTTCTCATGTCTAGGCAGAATGCTTTCTAAACTGTCTTTGACTAGTTTTTTGATACGTCCCATGGGAAAAAGAAAACCACTGACCATCTTCCTCCATTTGATACCTCTTTAGAAAATTCCTACTTACCTATTCCTTGGTCTCTTCTTTAAAGTTCAAGCCTTTTTTGCACCTCTCTCCCCTTTTCCTACCATTTCAGTTATTCTTTCCAAATTAGTTTCACATCCCACTGAAAATGCAAACTAGACTAGACTCCCAACAGTGTTGCAGTCTCCCACACGTGACCACGCAGGTCACTAGCAATATGGCTAAATGACTCTTCAAGTACTAATAAAACAAGAGACCAAACCACAGATTGGAAGGATAATGAAAAGTTGCCTAGAATTAAGCAGCCCCCTCAGCTTTCTGCCTTGAAATTTTTTTACACACACGCACACACACACGCGCACTCTCTCCTCTCTTCCCAGGAGAAAGCACTTAAAGGTAAGGAACAAAGAAGTTACCATCACTGCCAGCTGCCTATATGCTTTCTTCAGTTCCATATCTGATGCTGTAGCTTCTACCCCTAGCACCTGGAAGGGGTTAAGCTCATCTTCTGGGATCCCAGCCATAGCCAAGAGTCGAGACACCTCCTCTCCAGGTTGGTAGTATCGCCCACTAGCTGCTGGCCCATCCCCTTGCAGGTTGATCCTCTGCTTGACCCAGGGTACCTCCAGCCAACCCCTCTGCAGCAGCCCCACTAGCTGCTGCCACTTCCTGCTCTCTTTGAGATGAGTCCAACATCGATGAACAGTGGGTGAATCGAGCCTGGAGAAGAGCCAGGTGGCCTGAGCCCGCCAGCCTAATCGGTCTCCCATGTACACCAAGACTCTCCAGGTCAGCTGAAGACAGCCCAACAGCAAGGCCAGGACCAAGAGTAATACAGCACACAGCAGTCGTAGCAGGTGGGAAAAAAACCCTGCCCCAGAGCAAAGTCCCCGGCATAGACACAGGAGCACCATCTGAGCCCAGCTGCCCAGCTGCCCAACCCAGCTTCCCACCCATATTCGAAGCAAGTCCAGATCACTGCCTTTCAGCTGTCCACAAGAATAGATGAGGTGCCCACCAGTTTCCACATACTCCCCCACTAAAACCAACAATTCAATCAGCCACCATAAACCTTTCTGTCCAAATCGATATAGTTCCTCTGACCCCCATACCACCAAATACCGACGTCGGTCGGCCTGGCTCCGTTTCCGACCAGCACGGTGTGGACCCTGTCGGGGGTCCCTTCGACCACCCTCCCTAAGCTCCTCTTTGGTTGATAGGCGATGCCTCTGCCTCCTGGGTGGAGGCTTCTTTTCACTGGGCATAGGAGAAGGGTCACTGAGAACCCTGGAGGGCCCTTCTTCATCATCTTCATCTCCCAGTGCTGGGGAGGTACAGTAAGTGCAAAAATTACTAAATGAGCCATCTCCTCCTTCAGAGAAAGGCCCCTCGGGAACACTGGGAGCTCCTTGACAGTTGCAGACCGATGGTACAGGTGGGATGGAAGCGTCCCTGTCCTCCAGGTCTCCAGCCCCATTGTCCCGAGAAAGCTCCTTGTCCACTCCCGTTTCGTCATCGGAAGAAGCTTCGGTCTGATCGAGATCTTCTCCCTCCCCGGAGGGCCCTGGGTCCCTGGGAGCACCGTGGCTTGGATCTGATGGGTGGCTGGGGCTCTGGGGCGGTGTATTCGTGGAACAAGGATGTCTAGTAAGGCAATGGGTGCCATTGGGTGCAGCCTCCACCGAATCCCCAAATCCTGAGAATGAAAGTTTGTCGGGGCTCTCAGTGGGCCCTGGAGTCCAGACACAAGAGCCACTGCGGGGTGCCCGGTACAACTTCCTTTCCCCGGGGTGCTGTTGGGCCATGACCCCGGGGCTTCCTGAAGGAATTTAGGTCACAGCCATCATGATGACTTCGGGTGCCTGCAACAAAAGGGAGGCGTCAAACGGGGGGGGGGAAGCTTCTCACCGCTCCCGGGTCAGACCTGCCTATGGGACCGGGACTGGGATCCCCTCCGTCCCACATCGTCACGGCGCCCTCCGGCAAACCGGAGCGGCAGAGCCCTGAAGGCTCGGTAAAAGAGGAAGAGCCTCTAATGGGTGAGGGCAGGGGCACTAGGGTGTCGCGGGAGGAACGGGGCGGGGCGGGGCGGGGCCGGGGTGGGGGGAGGCGCCCCCGAGGCCGAGACCAGGCCTGGCGCGGGGGAGAAAGGGGCTGGGAAGACGAAGAGACAAACCAGGTAGTGGCAGCAACACTCTCCTTCCTGCGAGGTCCGGAGCCCGGGGGAGCTACGAGAGCCGCTCCCCCGGCTCGGCCTCCAGCTCACGCTCCGCTTCCGCCTTCCGTCCCCACTGCCGTCGACCTCCGCAGACTTTCACTTCCGGGTTCGGCGGGGAAAAGAGGCGCAACAGCGGTTGGCCCGGGACACGCGCGTGTCCGATCCAGAGGAAGGCTGTCCGCAATGGCAAGGAGCCCCTCCCCTTAAAGGGCCCGCGTCCGCTGGGACTGCAATCTGGCACTTAAAGATCAGTATCGCCCCGGAAGGGGGGGAGGGGGCGGGTGCTACAGGCAACCCCGTGGAAAGCAGAGCCGAGATCTCCGAATCTGCAAAGAGACTGGGAGGCGCGGCAAGAGCCCCGCCCCCCCGTGCCTCAGTTTCTCCTCGGGACCAGATAAAGGAGAATCCTAACCCTTCTCACTTTCTCCCATTCCCGCCCCGAGACCGCTGCCAAGGAGGACAGAGGCTTCTTTGTGTCCCAAGGAAACTGGGCGGAGAAGAGACCACCCCTAGCCCATTCTCCGCCGCCCTCCTGCGCCCAATTCTGCTCCTCCCTCCCCCGTAGCCCTCGAGCCTCTCCAGCGCCTGAAATCAGCCGGGGGCTGCCAGGGGAAGCTGCCAGGCATCGCTGTGCCGCCCAGCGTGGCTCTGGCTCCCGCTCTCCTTCCCGCCTCGCTCCTGGCTCGGCTTCTTGGCCCCTCCACCAAGGAGTAGGCAGGGTTCGGAAGGACGGAGAACTCGCGGAGCGGCCAGGGGAGGGCATGTTCCCAATCCCGGGGGCAGCGCATGATCATGGAGCCCGGGGACCCCAGCTTTGCATCTGGTTTGCATAACGTGCAAAGTCTGGTCTGGAGGCCGAAATCCCTCTAGAGCGCCACGGAAAGGAAGACCTCTCGCCCTTCTCTCCCTTCCGAGATTTCTCTCCCCAGTCTGAGTGTTTCTCCCAAGAACTTCCAGATACCCCAGTATCCGCCTCTCTTCCCGTCGGCGCCCCGAACCCCCTGACTACTGCCCCGGGTCCAGGATGCCGACCCCTTTTCTCGAGGAGACAATACTCCAATTCTCTGGGAAGTGGAAGAAACCAAACCGGAGTTGGGGGGCGCTGAGACCCCGGTGGAGATTTCTGGGGGGATCTGGAAGCAGAGGAGTAGCCCGATAAGTATTTATAGTCCCTTGCGCTAGAGTGTCGTGGTACTCTCCCCTCTAAACACCTCCTAGACAAGGTTTCAAGTCTTAGGACTCCAGCTAGGGGAGTGGGAGCCTTGTTTTCCGCCCCCACCCCTGAGGTGGGGTTGGCTAGACCCACCCCGTGATGTCACCCCCCCTTACACTCACTCCATCCCCCACCCCCAGCTCCCAGTTTCCTTCCTCCCTCCTCCCCTCCCCTCTCTGCCCCCCTCCCCCCAAGCTGGTTGCATTGAGTTGCCTCGGCTTGGGTTTCGCTGTTCGGAAGAGTTTTGAGAGCTACCAAAGGAACGACTTCCCTCGCTGCCCACAACCCGTGGGCGTCCAACTCGAGCCGAGATGCCACTGGGAGTCTAAGAAAGTGCCCCCCGGCTCCAAGCAGGGTGGTGAGTAGTTTCTGCCCCCCTCCCCATCCTCTCCTAGGGTGGAAGCCCCAGACATCAGAAGGGGGATGGGGTGGGGAGGCTCTGATTTTTGCAGCTTGCAGAGTTACTTTGATGACCAAATGCAAGGAAGGAATACACTTTTCCCAGACCCAGTACCCCCCAAATGCGGACCTGCCTTGAACTATATCCCTACTCAAGGCACTCATTGATTTCCACAAATCTGTACAGTGTACTAGCAAAGGGGAGAGAGGGGATGCTATCCTGAGTTTGGTCGAAGAGGATTTGTGCTAAGACGTGGGGTGCCAGTGGGCAGGGTGCCCACTCAGACAGGAACAAGGAGGTTGAGGGAGTGTAGACCAATGGAACTGTTCTCTCCAACAGCTCTGTCCCAGGATCTGACCCGGGGCAAGGTTTCAAAAAGCCCTAAGGTCTGTAGCTCCACTCTGGTCTGACTTTCTATGTCCCTGTTTTCTCTGGGTGCCTGCCTGGGTCTCCCCCTTTTTTCTCTTTTATCACGTTTTTCTTTTATCAACTTTTTTCTCTTTATTCAGTTGCTATAAAGATGCCTAGACTCCCTTTCCACCATAACTCATTTTTCTTTATTCCACCTCCAGCCTTTCTGGACTGTGCAGGTTCCAACCCTGAATGGGGGCTCTTGAATGCCGGTATAGTTTGGCTCTTTCTTCCAGAACCTGCTCTTGGAACCCCAAACCCTAATCAAAGCTTTTAACTCCTCCCCCCAACCAGCATTCCTGGCCTCTGTATTCCTACATCCACCCCACCCCTAAGAAAGAAGTGGGGTCTAATTTAACCCCATCACTCAGTCAGTCCGTCCCAGATTATCCTGAGGTTGCCTAGTAGCATCCAGGCCACCCCCATCAATTTACAGAAGAGTTTACAGAGTCCTACAAAAGATTTGATCAAGGTTACCACAGGATTTTGTTTCACTGTTGCAAAAGAAGAATTCAAGTCCCAAACCTCAGATTCCAAATCTAATACTAATTTATACAACACTACCTGCTCATGGTGGGGTTTTTTTGCTCTATTATTCATTAGAATATTCCCAGCAGAGTTGGGCATCCTCATTCCAAAGGACTCGGTTGTCGAGTGAGAATATCAGGACAACCCACAAGACCCTCTGAATTACCAAAAAGGTCACCTTATGACTTCTGATGTTCCCCCAGGGGGTTCTCACAGGACATGAAGCACTAAGTAGGTCCTCCTCTTCCTCACAGGTTGCCCAACCAACTCAAACTTTTGCAAATAAACAGAAGAGCTGGTCCAGTTCTCACTGTGGTCACCTTGGCCATGGATCATGTACCACCCCCCTTGACTGTGACCTCTGACCCAAGGCTCTTTAATCAGCAACTGCCAGAGCCTCCTGAACCATCATGTGTCTTGGAGCCACGGGACAACCCCGAGTTGGTTCCTGCACTGGCATGTGCCCTCTGCTGTTTCTTTGGAGTCATCTACTGCTGCTTTGGTGAGGAAGATAGGGGCAAGGCCAAGGCCTGGGGTCTGGGGTGGGCAGCTGCCACAGCCTCTCTTGGCGTTACTGTCTTTCTCTTTCAGAACCATACTAATATACTAATCATATTGCCCCACACCTACTTTTCTGCTTCCCAATTTTCTTCTTCTTCTCCCAGAATTTCTTGTCCTCTTACTGTTGTTTGCTTTTTCTATCTAGCCACTGTATCTTGTCTTCCCTTATCACTGTTCTCCACTAAACTGAACTCCCTTACTATCTTCTCCCATCCCATCATTTGCCCTTTCTATCAAATACTCCCCACCCCAATGCCTGAGCTTTTCCTCTAATCCCTGTCTTCTGCTCCCCATGCCTCTGAGTGTCTCATAATGTCTCCTTGTTACATTTGTCCCTGGAATTCCTTCTGTTCCTTCCTTCTGTCGTCCCTCTCTCAACCTCTTAGTGCCCAATACCTTGGAGTGTTCCTCTGATACCTGGTGCCCACCTTTCCACCCCCATCACAGGCTACCGATGCTTCAAGGCAGTGATGTTCCTGTCCGGGCTGCTTTCAGGAGCCTTGGTAATATTCTTGCTCTGCCACAAGGAACGGGTGCTGGAGACTCAACTGAGCCTGGAGGTGAGCGCAGGCATCGCGCTGGGCATTGGCCTCCTATGTGGACTGGTCACGATGCTGGTCCGAAGCGTGGGGCTCTTCCTAACTGGTCTCCTGCTTGGCCTGACCCTGGGGGCAGGTGCCCTACTAGGCACTGAACCCATCTACCAACCACCCTCAGCCTGGGTGCCAACAGGGGGCCTGGTGGGACTGGCACTTCTAGGTGCCCTACTTACCCTCCGCTGGCCACGACTTTTCACCATGTTAGGTACAGCCCTGCTGGGGGCAGCCATACTGGTGGGATGTGCAGACTACTTCCTGGAGGGGCTGGCATTAGGTGGGCGTCTGGGTCAGCGACTTCAGGCATTGCCTGCCCTACCTCCACTCTGCTGGTACAGCTGGGCCCTGCTGGGTGCCTGGCCTGCCCTGGGGGCACTTGGGGCCCTTGCTCAGTGGAGACTCACAGCTGAGGGACACAGAGGCCATGATGATGGTAAGTTAAAATCTTGATACTGACACCCCATGTATTTTATCTCCTATGTCATTCCTGATCTCAAATGCCTGCTTTGGGAGAGAGAGGAAAGGAATACATATTCTTTGGAAGGGTGCATGGGACTATCTGACCTGGTGGAGGCAGGGTTTTTTAGGAACAAAATGGAGGGTATTACTGATGCTTGGCAGTGAGAGTAGTGGTCTCAAATTTGCCAGAATAGAGGTCCTAAGGCTTAGGACTTCAGGAGAGAGATATAGGTAGGAATGTCACTATTATTGAATTATCCTATCTGAAAAGGCTAAATAGGAATTAAAGGAAGATTACAGAGAAGAGAGAACTTGAGGGAGAAATCTAGAAGGGAGAAAGGAAATCTCCAGGGGAAAGTTGATGGGTAGTTCTTTCCTGGGACTAACTGAAGCACATAGGTTAAATTGGTATAGAAGTCAAATGGGAATCTACCTGAAGTACTGATGGTTGGGTTTGGGGTAGGCTTTGAGAATGTCCCAACTTAGTCCCCACTTCCTCCAAAGGGGTTTTGAGCCATCGGCTGAAAGGCCTCCAGCTTCTTAGGATCCGCCAGCAGGAGGCTAAGTGGCAACAGAATTCTGGGGCAACAGCCAACGAGGGCAGCTACCGTCGCCAGGTCCCACATCGAGCCCGGAGCCCAGCTGACAGCCTGGCACCAGTAAGTGGGCAGGGAGGGTGGGAGGAAAAATAGGGAGAGTCAGGACCTCTGACCTCGGCCCTTCTCTCCCCTCCCCTTCTCTTCTTCCTGGTCTTACTTACCCTACAGAGTTATCTCCAGAGTCTCCGGGATCGACAGCTGGGGCCAAGCACTATGGGTACTCCCCATCATGCCATCCTGGACCTAGACTCTGACTGTGGTTCCACCGCGCCCCTCACCACACCCTCTCACTCCAACCAAACCTGAGCCTCTGTACATGTGTGCACACATACACACACACACACACACACACACACATGTGCCTTAGAGAGAAGGATCAGAACACCAGGTGCGCAATGCTTGGGCAGAAAAGGTAGAATTTCCACTGATAACCATAGACAGAAATACACATTGCCTCTTCTTCCCAGCTGTTAGACTGGCTGTGGAGGGATAGGGTATAAAACGTGTTCTAGCCTAGCCCTGAGAGAGAATGTGCCAGGGTGGAGCTGGGGACAGCTGAAGGAAGATTGCAGGAGGAAGGGGGTGGAAGAACTGAATTTTCACCTCTGCACAAAGATAGCCTTATTATTCCTGGAATTCTTTGTCACCCCTGAAACTCAGCACTACTGTCCAACCAGCCATGACTCCAAGCCTGGAAGGACCCTTCTGCCTTCTACAACAGGACTGCCTTTTGTACCACCCACATCCTATGCCACAAGATGGGGAAATGGGGTTAGGGTTTTTGAAGATCCTACAAAAAAGCAGGGAATTTCTCAAGACCAATATAACTCCTTTCTGGGAAGAAGGGGGAAGATTTCTTCTGGGTACCCCTGACTCCTCAAGTCTCAGGTTAATGAAAGGGAGTGGGTTATAATACTCAATGTTCTTTTCTCCCACACACCTCCAGTGCCTGAGCCCCATTCCTACCTCATTTGGGGACTCTGTCCACCTTGGTGCTTTCCCCTTTCCCTCCTCTCAGGCTTGTGGTGTATGCTGGGGCAGAGTCCACTCATACCCCTGCTCCTTGCTGGCTCCTTGTGATGAAGAGCAGAAGGCAGCTCTGGAGAGAGCAGCAGTGGGTATAAGAGTGGCAGAATGGGAGATGGATAGATGCTAGCACCTTCTCTGCTTCTCGGCCATGTAGGACACTAACATTCTAACCTTGCCTCCACTCCAGCCACTAAGCCTGGCCTAATATAGTACCCCAGCCCTATTTCAGAATCCATAAACTCCTCCACTGGAGTAATGGAGTACAAATGGATACCAAGGCAGAGGGAGGGGCAACACTGATGGTATGTAAATAAAATGACATTGGAGATTAAACCAGTTGTTTCAGACTTTCCGTGTTTACTCTTTTTCCCTCAGATGGAATCATTTCCAATCCAATTCAGCAAGGTTTACTGAATGTCAGTTATTTGCAGGCACTGCCCTAAAGGAAAAACAATTGCTACCTTAGAGACCTGAGATTTTGTTTGTGTAGGGAATTCCTCCCATGAATGCAGATAAGCAGCTCACCTATTAGGAGTCAGAGTGGGACTTTCACTGGTCAAGTGCAATGCCTAGGTTCACACTGGCTAGTTACATGTCTGAGGTAAGACCAGGCAAGATTGTAGGCCGAGGCTAGGCTTCCACTATACCAAGGTTCCTACGAAGCCTTTAGGAAAGTTAAGAGTCCTATGTTCTGATCCTCAGCTCTGCAGACTCATGAATTCCATTTTGGTGGACCTATCATTTTTGCTGAGATAAGTTTTCAGATTTTTGCATAGTGGATGTTCCCACTTTTCATTTTTTAAATAATTCCCCTCCCCACCTAGCCCCTATAAAATTCTTATAAAAGGAAAAAAAACCTCCTTAAAACAAAGTTTGAAAACATATATTCAATATCTTTTAAAATATCTCATAAGAATATTATTGGTTTTAAAATATCACCTAGAAGCGATAGGCTCTGAGGAATTAGTTCATTTGAGCAGAAACCATAAGCGACCCCAATTATTAACGTGGGTGCCAATTTATTCATTGGCAAAAGGAAATTATCCAGCTGGATAACCAGTGCCTGCCAATCATAGCAATTCTCACCTGAAAACAAAATTATTGAGATCAAAAGGTTGCTTGTTGAACACAGAAACAGTGGGAAGAATTCATGTCTTGAGGGACATTTTCATCAAGCTAGACTAATCTGATAAATTGTCATCCTCTATTATATATGCTTCTTCGCATTTCCTTCTAAATACCTGGAACCAATCATGAGAATTGGAGACACACGGACAAACTTGGTTCTCCTGCAGACCGTTCTGTTACCCAACTTCATCTTAGTTGTTCTGGGACAAACAGAGTAGATCCTAGCTTCCTTACACTTGAGGCTGGCATCCAGTTTCAGGAGTTATCTCACTCACATCAAGAGCCCATTCTTACATTCCTTTCTTCCTTAGCCCAGTGACTAGTGTTTAATAAACGCTTTATCTGATTTACTTCTGTCAATAATTCAACAAATGTACTATTTTCTTTGAAAAGCACACTGCTTGGGGTGGCTAGGTGGCACAGTGAATAGAGCACCGGGCCTGGAGTCAGGAGGACCTGAGTTCCATCTGACCTCAGACATTTAACACTTACTAGCTGTGTGACCTTAGGCAAGTCACTTAACCCCAATTGCCATTTTCCCCCTCCAAAATAGAATATATGTATGTATGTGTATGTATATATATACACACATATAAAATGAAAAGCACACACATAGGTACTTGGGTAGAAAAAAACTTAAATAAGATTTGCTCCTTGCCCTCCAGGGGCTTACAATCTAGTAGGAATAATAAGACATTTACAACAGTAACTTTCATAAATTAATATACGATCAGTGCATAAGAGAATCATAAGATGCTCCCACAAAAGAGAGATCACACCTCCCAGGGAGAGCTGTTTCATCATTTGGTCACTAACTTCAGTTTCAAAGGGTGACATTTTTTGCCTTGTGTTCAGATTTTTCAGTGATGCCCCATTTGAATTTTTCAAGGTGCTGCACTGAGTACAGCAAGAACTATAAAGCAAACTTAACCACACCAAGCTCTATAAACATTTTTTTGTCCCGGTTGGCAAATACGCCATTCTCCTCCATCCCCAAGGTGGTAGTAGAGTCAGTAACTGAAATTAGAGATGGCCCCAACACACAGAGCTGCCCTTAGGGCATGACGTTGATGCCGTCCAAGACAGACAGGAGAAGGTGTACATGGCCAGGGAGTAGTCGGTGTTTGATACAAAAGAAAGGGTACCCTGCCAAGGTAGGGAAGGTATGGTAGCCATCTAGGAGGGCTAGATGCAGTAAGTCAAGGGAAGTCTCTAGCCCACGGACAAAGTGCCACTGCCAAGAGTAAAGAGATGAGCCCAGGACCAGAGGTATGTTGCCCATAGCTGGTGGTACTGTCCTTGGTGAGGTGGGGCAGTCTTTGGGGTTAGGGTGCCCAGGATTTAAAGAGTAGGGCCAGTTCCTACTCATGATCAAGAGAGGCAGTGGGAAGAAGTGAAGCAGTGTTATCTGGAGCTTAGAAAAATGTGGTCCTTCCTGTGGCTAAATGGACAATTCTTGGGGTAGAGCTGGTGGCTGAGGCTGTACTGCCTACGGTTGGGGAGAGACAGTGCAACCAGTTCTGGGAAGTGTCCTTGGGAAAGCCTTTCTCCACTCGAAGCTGCTTGTTCAGGCGCCAGTACTTTTTACCCTTAAAGAAGTAGACTTTGCCATCCTGCCAGCTCAAGGCTGCGGAGGGCTTATCTGGCACCCCAGTGAACAGCTTTCCTATTGGCTTTGGATAACGGCTAAAGTCATTCACAGCCAACTCATCCCATTGCCAATACCCGGAGCCCTGGGGAAAAAAGAAAAGAAAGTGTTAAGGGTGTCCTACAGAACCAGTGTAGCCTTCACCTTCCAGTGCAGCAGCCCCTCCCTTTAAGAAGCTTTCATTCCTCTTTAAGGATGCCGTCTTTGCTTTGGAAAAGGACTTTTTCACCACCATCACCTTTCCTAAAGGGAATGCCAATCACCTTTATGTGAAAGGCACAAAGCATTGCCCTAAAGGAAAAACAGTTCCTCCCTTTAAGGCCCTCACACTCTTACAAAGTTAAAGACCACCTTGTACCTTGAAAAGGAAAACTTTCTGGTTGAGTGGCCAGTACAGAGCTGCATCCAAGTTGGGTCCCACGTAACTTAACCGCTTAGGGAAGCCAGGGACCAATTTGAAGCCCATATAACGCCAGATCATATTACCTAAAAGGATTAGGGAAGAGAAAAAAAAGTAATATCTGCAGTATATCTTTATCCCTTCCTTTTTAAAGTTTCTCCTTTCTTCTGTATTTTTCCAGGGACTCAGGCTTAGAGTCAGGAAGGTCTCAGTTCAAGTCCTGCCCCTGGCACATACTAGCATTATGATCATAATAAGACATGAAATCTCTCAGTGCCCCCCGGTAACTCTTTAAAACTGTAAGCAGAAGTTATAGATGGTGTGCTAATCTACAACAGTGGAAGGAGTTTTCCATACACCAAGAAAAACACATATTTGCTGCCCCCCCAAAAGCCAGAACCCCAAATCTTCATCTCTATCCTCTTAAACTATCTTTGCTCCTCTTTTTAAAGACACCCTATTCCCTCCTCACCTTTAAAAAAGTGGATCCATTTTGTACGGGGAGAGTAGACAGCAGCATCCAGGTTCCCTGGGAGCCCCTTCCATAAAGTCGCCACAGGGACAAGGGGCCCCAGTCTGGAGCCAGTCACTGTCCATACATAGTCTCCTTTGAAGGCATATGTCTTTCCATGGGGGCCTGGAAAAGGGATGACGGGTGAAAGAGAGAAAACAAAGCCAAATCCAGGACTAACACATGTTTTCTAAGGTTTCCCACCCAGAGGAAGTCCTATCTGAAGCTCAAAAGTTTATTTCAAAACAAGTGTACTAATTGTCCAATGTGAGATGAATCCTATAGGTAGTGGTAAGACGGCCAACCTCAGAGGCAGGAAAGCCTGAAGCTCCACAAGCCCAAATCTTGCTTCAGACACACTGCAGGTCATCTTGCTGCTCAATGTCCAGGCCATTATCTGGGACAGTGTTATAACTGACAAGCAGATCTGTAGCAGTAAAGGGAGTTTCCACACCAAAAGTCCTCTACACAGATGAAATCAGCAGTCAGGACACTCCCTCGCCAACCCCCCTCCATATGTACTTATTCTAGAGGCACTGAGTTCTCCCTTCCATGGCAGCCCTGAGTCATTCCCATTTTTCCAGTCTTTAGGGATAGATGGCCTGGTGAATTTTACTAAACTCCTTCCCAGAGAGAGGAGCTTACCTAGCATTGTGGCATCCAGCTCTCCACTGCAGGGGTCAGGCACAGGTCCTGGGAGTATGGGCCCTGGAGTTACAATGGAAACTTCATTCCCTTCTTCCTCTACCTCCTCTTCCTCCTCTCCACTTGGAGGGATCCTCTTGCCTGAAAGTTAAAGACATATCAGGCCCTGGGGAAAGGCACTTAGGATTCCGCTCATGAAGTACAAGCTTCCCAAAGTCCTCTTCCCCACCACTTGCTTAGAGAGCCTGGGGAAGGATAAAAAAATTAAGTTTGGCTCCCAGTAGAAGCATCAACAAGGAAAGTTTGGCGGCTTTAGGTGCCAGAAAATGGAGAAAAGTAAAGCGACCACAGTCCTCTCTATTCCCAGTGTGGAAAACTGAGGGCACTTGGCCTAGGACTGCAGCCAGATGGAGGGAAGTTAAAGTCTAAGGTTTGGGGATCCTGGTGATTGGGTAAGAGGGAGCCGGGGCATTTCAATTCCAGAAATTCTAGAAATATCTCAGCATAAAAGAGAATCCTCTTTTGGAGGACTGAGGAAAAGTCATATTGGCTGAAGTAGATTTGGGGAAGCAAGCGTGGTTTGGGGGAGGGGAGGAGAGAGAGAGACTCACCATAGAGGGCCTGAATCCCTGCCACGTCATCAGGGTGAAGCTGGAAGTGGGGCCGGAAGCCAGAGTAAACAGGTGCCATGAGGGCCTGAGGGTATCGGGAATGGCCCAGCCCTAGTGCATGGCCAAGCTCATGGGCTGCAATGATTCGGAGATTCACCCCCATCTTGGTCCCCTCTGTCCACGTCTCCGATTCATCAAAGTGCACACTGCCCGATTCAGGGATGTCAGCGTGAGCCAGGACCCTTCCTGGGCACAGGGGTTGGGAAAGGGGAACTGAGGAACTGTTGAGTTAAATGTACAGCTCCCTCCAGTCATTTCATTCTCATTACTGCCCATCCTTTATCTAGTCCTCAGATAACTCTTTTCTGTGATCTCCAACCACATCCCAGACCTCAAAAGCATCCTCTGGGAAGGAGTCATGGATCAAAGAATCTGGAGTTAAAAAAGGCCTCAGCCTTCAAGTCCAGCCTCTTCATTTCATAAAAGAAACCATATCCAAATTGACACAGGGAATAAATAATGACTACTATTTGCCAGGTACTGTGGCAAGTGCTTTGCAGATATCACAACAACCCTATGAGGTAGGTGCTGTTATTGCTCCCATTTCACAGTTGATGAAACTGAGGCAAACAGTGACTTGTCCAGGGTCACACAACCATTAAATGCCTGAGGCCACCTTTGTACTCAGGTTTTCCTGACTCAACGCCCAGCATCTGATACGCAGCGCCACCTAGCTGCCCCAACAGGAAGAGCCTATATTCAAACCCAGCTCTTCTAAGCCCAGATCTAGTCATCTTTCCAAAAGGCTATCTGATTTACAGGGAAGAATCGACAAACATTTATTAAGTTCTTATCATGTGTCTGGCATTATGCTACGTGGTGGGGATACTAAAAGAGACAGTCCTATCCTCAAGGAGCTTACAATTACAGCTGGTACTAGACTGGTGCTTAAAGAAATCAGTTAATTATATGTTAGCTGTCTGTTCTGTGCCTGGCACTAAAGCTAAGTGCTGGAGATATAAAGACAATGAATGCATCAATCTATACTAGCAAACAGCCTGTATTCTAAAACAGAATACAACAAGGACATAGAAGTAGGAATATAGAAATATGTATGCAGAATAAATGCAAGGCAGCTGGAGAGGAAGGGCAATCAGGAAGGGCTTCCTATAGAGGGTAGCTCTTGAGCTGTGTTTTGAAGAAAAAGAGGGTATCTAAGAGGCAGGAGTGAAGAGGGAGGGCATTTCAGTCATGGGAGACAAGTAATACGAAGGAATGGAGATAGGAAGATCATTATTGTGAGGAACAGAAAGGCCATTTGGCTGGATCACAAGAGAAGTATCCAATGAGTCTGGAAAGATAAGACCAGGTTGAAAAGGCCCAGAAGAAAGGAGTTTATATTTTATTTTAGAGGCAATACCAAGATCCAAAATTTAAAATGGATTTTACAGAGTAGGAGAGGGACATAGTCAGATCTGTGCTTAAGGAAAATCACTTATATAACAGTGTGAAGGACGGACTAAAGTGGAGAGAGACTTGACAGAGGTACCTACTTAGAAGCTGTTGTAATAGTTAAGGTGATAAGGACTTGAACTAAAAGTATACCTGGGTAAGTAAAGATGAGGGGTCTGATGAGAAAGATGCTGTGGAAGTAGAAACAGCAACAGATTAAATATGTAGAGTGAGGGGAAAAAAGTTACACATCTGGGAGCCTGGAAGAATGAGTCAGTTAGGTGGTATAACAGAGGGAGGAGTAGTCCTGAGTTCAAATTTAGCCTCGGTTGTGTGACACCAGGCAAGTCTTTTAACCTCTGTGTGCCTCAGCTTCATCACCTCTAAAATGGGTATTATAATAATAGCAGCTATTTTATCTCCCAGAGTTGTCATGGGGATAAAATTAGGTGATATTCATAAAATGCACAAATTCTAGCTGTTATTATTGTGGTACACTTATCAAAAACAAGGAAATTTGGAAGAAGGGGAAAGATAATGAATCTTGTTTTTGATATGTTCAGTTTAAGATATTTTCAAGATATCCAGTTCAAAATGTCTAACAGGTAATTGATGATATGGGACTGAAGCTCAAGACAGAGACTAAAGCAGAATATATTGATCTGGGAGTCACCATGAAACTCAGGGGACTGGTAAGGTCACCAGCTAAGAATATAGTGAGAAGAGATGGGAGCCTTAGGAGAGAACCTAGAGCATCCCCAACTGGGCTTGTGATCTAAGAACAGGCAAGGAGACTGAGAAAGAGCAGTCATATAGGAAGAACAAGAAGGAGGACGAGAGAGAGAGAGAAAGAGAGAGAGAGAGAGAGAGAGAGAGAGAGAGAGAGAGAGAGAGAGAGAGAGAGAGAGAGAAAGAGA
>CM053597.1:211677936-211745639 GCA_028646575.1 Pseudocheirus occidentalis | reverse complement strand
TTTGAGAGGCTGTGGTTCTCTGATACTCTGGAGGGAATTCTTGTTCAGGGTGTGGGCTGGACTGGATCTCTTCTCAAGTCTCTTCCTACTCTTTGATTCTATGAATTAGCCAATGGGTAAACATATCTTGGCAAGGACTGGGTAAAAATGGATGGACCTGGGCACTGCTAAACCCGGAATAGAATCAAAGGAAAAGATGGAGTTGCATTCAGGAAACTGTAACACATTTAAAAATCTCAAGCTATTCCCTGATGCTCTCTCTCTTTCTCTCTCTCTCTCTCTCTCTCTCTCTCTCTCTCTCTCTCTCTCTCTCTCTCTCTCTCTCTCCTCTCTCTGTCTCTCTGTCTCCATCTATCTCTGTCCCTGTCTCTGTCTCTTTCTCTCTGTCTCTCTGTCTCTGTCTCTCTGTCTCTCTCCCTCCTCTCCTCCTCCCCTCTGTCTCTCTCCTCTCTCTGTCTCTCTGTCTCTTTCTCTGTCTCTCTTTCTCTGTCTCTCTCTGTCTCTCTCTTCCTCTCTCCTTATCTCTCTCCCCCCCTTCTCTCTTCCTCCTGTCTCTCTCCTCTCTCTGTCTCCATCTGTCTCCGTCCCTGTCTCTGTCTCTCTCTCTGTGTCTTTCTGTCTCTCTGTCTCTCTCTCCCTCTCTCTTCCTCTTTCTCTCTCACCTCTCTCACCAAGACCAGAGCTCATATCTAATCTCAGACACTTAACTACCTTAACTTTTCTTGTTATCAATCACTTAAACTTTGTTTGCCTTAACTGTAAAATTGAGATAATAATTACATCTACTTCACCACGTTGTTGTGAAGATTGAATGAGAACATTTATAAAGTGCTTAGTGCAGTGCTTGGCACACTGTCTCTTAATAAATATTGTTCCCCTCCCCTTCCTCTATGTATGTATCTATCATTTATCTGTGCACATATGTGTGTAGGTTTATATATACACGTATACTCATAGATGTGTCTAAATATATATATATATATACATATATATCTTCACACACATGGTAACACCCATATTCTTCTTCAATGCTCTATAGCTGAGAATCATGACCTGCTACTTTGCCGCCACCCCCACCAGGTGTGTTGACCTCTCACCTCACCGCTTCTGTCACCTCTTCTGGCCCAAAACCATCTGTCATTGTCTCCAGAGGCTTCTGCAGGTATCCATACTTTATTAGGTAATCCTAGGAAGGATAGCAATGAGGAATGGACCTGTGATTTTATTGGTGTGGGGAACTCCCAGTTAAGGAAAATCCTTCTACTCATGCTGGTAGCACCTCCTCTGCAATTTATAGGACAAGGGTTCGGGCATCTTCTGACTGATCAAACAAAATCTATAGAGAGAGGAGGGACAGAGAAAACTAGACTGCAGAAGGGTAGAGGAAGGAAACAAGATGAGTAAGAAGTCAGAACAGAGGGAAGAAGGAAGATTAGAAAGAAAGCCAGAAATAGATACCAAATTGGGAAGTACCTGGCAAGAGGGTAACCAGCCATCCCATCCTGCTCTCTACCCCCTCTGCAGACCCGGGGTGTTCCCTCTACCTTCAACTAATACTCACCAGAGCCTCCTCCTGATCCACGGGCTTCATGGACCTCCCTGCCACCATTATGGGAAGGAGACATCCCAACCACAGCAGTTCCCATTTCATGATTCTATGGCAGAATGAAAATGCCAAATCCAAGGAGAGTGTCTACTGCAGCTGAAATCCCTGGGGAACAGGCTGGATGTGGGGCTGAGAGATCTCCCAGGTCCTAGACTTTCAGTCTCCTGCCTTTGCCTCTAGTGCCTTTTTATAATATTTTAGCTGGGGCTACGGAGGGGGGAAGGGGACAGTGGAGGGAGATGACTCAGTCTAGAAAGGAGCTGTGTTGCAACTATTCCTTTTAACCCCTGCCCTACTGGGCAAAAGAAGCCTTCTCCATGGACCTCTTGCGTCTACACAGCCCAGAAAGAGGAAGTCAAACACCTGAATCTAAGCTGGTCATGAACAGATTATTCTAATGGTGGTAATGTGGGCAGTGCCTGAACTGGTCATCAGGGACAGACAACTCCAGGGAAAAGTCTGGGCTTGTCTGGAGTTGAAAGTCATTCTTAAACCCACCTAACCCTAGTTCCAAACTATCTTTGCTGGACATCTTCATGAAGATTATTTAGCCTCTTGGCATTAATGGGACTATCTCGCCTTGGTAACTAACTGTGCAGTAAGAGGAGAAATATCTAAGAGATCCCAGTATAGCTGAAATGTTTGATTTCAGGAAATTTGCAGCGTGTTGGAGAGTCACTTCCTCACTCTCTAGAGTATGTCTACTCACTAACTAGGATCCGGTGTAGGTCAGTGTGATAAAAATGTCCCTGAACTTGCAGTCAGGGAAAAATGGGTTTGAATCCTGAGCCTGACACTTGCCAGCTATGAGACTGCGGGCAAACTACTTACCCTCTCTGAGCTTCAGAGTGCTTATCTTTAAAACAGGAGTGACAATCCCTCTCTTGATCTCCTTAAGGACTAAATACACATTGAGTGTTTTGTAAGCCTTAAAATCACTATAAAATGTCAACTATTATGTCTCCTAATATTTAGGTGGGAGTGACAGATGGGTAAAGGATAAATAAAAGGTATTAGGAAGAATATGATATATGCACGTGAACAGTCAATCAGGCAACCTTTTATTAAGCACCTAATGTGTACAGGCATCTTGCTGAATACTAAGGCTATAAATAGAGTCAAAATATAGTCTTTGACCCCATAAAGTTCACAGCCCGTTGGGGGAGACAGCATACAAACTGCTGCCAAGTGAGATGAATGTAAGATAAGCTGGAGATAGCAGAGGGAAGGCATTAGGGAAGTTGATAACGACATATTCCAAGTGCTAAGCGAATGGGATAAACATAACAAACCATGGTGAGCTCAGAGAAGAAATAGGGGAGCCCTTCAGATGGAGGTGATCAGAGAAGGTTTCATGGAGAGAATATGACCGTTGAATCGGCTCTGAAGATGTGGAAGCAGGAGAGGAAGGAGGAAGGCATTTCTGATGTGAAAAACAGTCTTTCTTGAAGGTAAGAAAGCATAAAAACACTTGGGAGCAAGAGACCAGTGTGACTAAAGGGAGATTTTTGTGAGGGAAGAGTAGAGATCCCTCTAGTAAGGAAGGTGAAGAGCAGACTAAGGAAGGCCTTGAATGCCAGGCTTGAATTTGTCAGAGGATGGTGATGATGATGATGATGATGATGATGATGATGATGATGATGATGATGATGATGGCATGCCTTGATTAAAATAGTTATATTTATTATTAACTGTAAAATGCTATTATAAATGTGATGCATTGTAACTATTTTAACAGGTGGGTTTTTTTTTTACATTATTTCATTCAAGCCTCTTCAACAGCTTCGTGAGGTAGATAATAAAGTGTTATGGCTCAGTTCTACAAATGAGGAACCTCAGGTTCACAGTAATTAAGTCATTTGCCCAAAGCACACATAGAGTCAGAGTAAGCCTTTCTTCTGATTCTGACCTTCCCACCTACAGTCTGAACCTTCTCCACTTTAATAGGGGCCTCCAAGAGACATCTTAAACCTTCAAAATAGAAGTAGGGTTATTTTGTTCAAGTTCTCACTTAGAGCCCAGTTCTGACCCTCCCTCCTAATTCCAAGATAAAAAAAAGACATAGAAGAGAGAAGGAAGCTCCTGATTCAGCTGCCTCCTTCTATGTCATCCCTGTACCCCTGACTCACCCAGCACCCAGTTGTGAAACAAAGGTACTGAGTCACAAACATACAGATCCTAAGGGTGGAAAAAAAAAGAATGAGAGATCCTTAAGACAGACTCATAATCCCCAATCACCTCCATTCCCCAAAGGCCACCTGCCCAAGATGGGGAGTGAGGAGAGTGGAAGAGAAGGAACTGGTCATATTCCCAGTTGCTGGATATTCTTCACTATAGTCTGATCTCCTAGAAGTTTTACCCGGCAGTTCTTGAAACCTAACCTCTGATATATTTTCCCCAGGACACTAGATAGGAACAGTGAAAGAGGGTAGGGGCTAGACGGACAAACCGTACTAAGGAAATGCAAATGAGTTGGGAATGATCTGTCCATTGATGCTCTGGTTGTACAAAGGGTATGACTTGGATGATTGAGACTTAGAGGAGGGTAAGATGGAGTATTGACTCCCTCAGATGGCTCTGCAGGGGAGAACCACGATGATGGGCTTAGGAGCCAGGGACTTGGGGGTAAAGGACCCCCACCCACACTCAAACATGATATGCTTTATTTGGGACCCCTGCTGCCTCAAGTTAGGGAGTCAGGGAGACAGATGGGAATAATGAATGCCTTTAAAGGGTACATGGTGACTCACTTCTCTATGACCACAATGGCATCATGACCATCCTCAGTGCCCCAGGGCCAACATGATACAGAACAGTTTCTTCAAAAATTTGACATCTGGGCTGGGAATTGGGTGAGGGTCAGGGTGGAGAATGGAGGATGTGATCACAGGGTGTCAGAAAATCTGATCAATCCCAGTTCTATAAGGCCTGACTTCCTGAGTGCTGCCAGTTTCCACCTCTGTTCCAAGCTACAAGGGAGGAAGAAGGGTTGGGGGGAGGGGGGGGAAGGTTATATTTCCCAGAGTATTTTTCTTTTTTTGTTTTCAGAATATTTTGAAATAATTAGATACGAAAAGCAGGATGGCAAAGTGAAAAGTTCTCTTCATCAATAAAAATCCAAGTTCAAATTACTCTTCCCACACTTACTAGCTGTGTGACCATGGACAAGGTCTCTGAGTTTTAGTTTTCATATCTGTAAAATGTGAATGTAAAAATGTGAAAAATATAAAATGTGAAAACTGCAAAATGCCAGTTGTATCAACTTCACAGGAATACTGTAGGGAGTAAAATATACTGGATAGAAAGTACTTTAAAAACTTTAAAGAAGATTGGGAACAAAGTGAAGTGTATGTCTTTCTCAGAGATTTCTCAGTACAGGAGAAAGTAGAAAATCTTCCCTCTGCCTCACTCCCTTTCTGCATCAATGACACCCCCTCCTTGCTTAAAAAAAAATGAGGAAAGTGTTGGTCATCAATGAAAGAAGAGGAAGGAGCTGCATGCCCCACAAAGGCCTGGACATCTCTGACTACAGAAAGGACAAGGCCTGAGACAGGACAAAGAAAATGAGGAGTCTCCAGGCCCTGATTAAGTCAGAGCCAGCCTAGGGGGGTGCTCTTGATGTAAAGGAGGGAACTAGCCCTTTTCTTCAATATTCCTCTCAGAACTTTGAAGGGGTAGAGCTTGGAAGGGGCTTTCCTTTTCTGAGTATGGCTGGCAGCCATCTCTGTTGCCCTAGAAACCTCTGTTTTTCAGAGGGAAATACTCCCTCCCCTCTTAATTAGTCACGAGTTTCCTAGAAGCAGTATGGGAAGTGCCGGCCAGGATTGTACACAGCTGGAACTCGTTAGACAGAATATTTGGGAGCTGGGTGAAGGAGCTGGGCCAAGACATTCAGTTCCCATGACCCTACAAAGGCTTCTTCCACATCCACCATAGGACAGGATGAAGCTTACTGCAAACCTACTGGTGTTTCCCAGATGCCTTCCCTGGGAGGGGGAGGGCCTGGGGAACCATATCCAGCCTCCCCTGATCCACAGAGAGAACCATGTTCCTGAGGAGAGCAGGAAAATAAATGAGTGACAGAGTAAGTGCATAGGAGGAAAAAGGTTTTCAGGCATTGTCTGAGAAGTATGTGTATGTCTAGTTCTGTATTCTGAGAGAAAGGACTCTCATGAACAGGGAATATAGCAGAGGGAAACAAAACACCAACAGAGTTAGAATCTATAGACCCGGCTTCAAATACCAGTTCTGCTACCTGCTGCCTGTGTGAGCTTGAGAAAGTCACTGGTTAACCCTTCAGTTTCCTTGTAGGATAAGGGAAGTGGGTCCTTTGGTCTCTGATGTCTTTCCTAGTTCTAAAAACTTCTGGGGAGGCTATTACTATGGCTTTTTCTTTAAAAATAGCAAATTGTACGTAATAGAGTTGCAATTTCATGTGCAATCATCTTTTTTGTTAGACTATGTTGTGGAAATGCTTGTTTTATTCTATAAATTAAAAACAAATAAATAAAAGAAAAATTTTAACGTTTATTATCAACAAGTTAGAAGGAGCTATGTGTGCCCTCTGAATAGGAAGCTGCTGTCTCTTCTTCAAGGAAGGCTGTTGCTATTAAGTGAGGGGTCTATTAAACTCCCTAGGTACTATTAAGTGAGGGGTCTTAGGGGTATTATCTCTATCTAGAGGGATTAAAGGAAGGAGAGGACCCTCTTCTTGATGATTTGGATAAAGGTATATCTGGCTTCCTTCTCAGATCTGGAGATGACACAAAACTGGAAGGGCTAGTCAGTCAGTCAGTCAGACAATAATCATTTATTAAGTGCCTGCTATGTATCAGACACTGTATTAAGTGCAAAGGATACAAAAACAGGCAAAAAAACAGTCCTTACCCTCAAGGAGCTTCCAGTCTAATGAAAAAGAATTTTGACTGACTAGAGCCTTGGACTGAATATAACAATATTAAATTCACTTGGGATGAATGTAAAGTCTTATACTTCAGCACAAAAACATCCAAATTCATGAATATAATATAGGGGAGCCTAGTAGGACATCAGTTATTCTAAAAAAAGATCTGGGAGGCTTAGTGGACTACAAGGGCAAGATGAATCAACAGCAGACGTAGCAGCCAAAAAAAAAAAAAAGCTGATTCTATCTTGGGTTGTGTTAAAAAGAATAAAAGGCATAGCTTCTAGGAAAAGGGAAGATAATGATCTCATTTGTCCTGCCCCCTCAGACCTCATCTGGAGTGCTGCATTCAGTTCTGCATTTGCCATAGTTTAAGAAGAACACATATAACCTGACAAGTATCCAGAGAAGGGCAACTAGGACAGTTGGAAAACTTTGGGTCTATGTCATAATACAATCAGTTGGAGAAACTGGGGATATTTGACCTGGAGAAGAGAAGACTAAGGAGTATCTAGTCCATGGCTTCCTTCAACCTGGAAGAAATCAGACATGTTCTGTTTGAACTCAGAGGGCAGAACCAGAAAGAAATCTGGTTGTAAAGAAGCAAAGTTAGGTGGGATACAGGAAAAATGTGCTTAGAATTACAGTTGGCAGGGAAAGTAAGTGGCACAATAGATAGAACACTGGTTTTGCACTCAAGAGGACCTGAGTTCAAATCCAGCCTCATATATTTACTAGATGTGTGACCTTGGGCAAGTCACTTAACCTCAATTGCCTCCAGTGCCCTGCCTTCCCCTCCCCCCCAAAAAAGAATTACAATTGTACAAAAGTGAAATTGAATGTCCAGAGAGCTAGGGAGTTCCTGTTTCTTGGGGGTCTTCAAGCAGAGATTAGAATGCTATTTGTCGGGCTGCTAGGTGGTGCAGTGAATGGGGCACCGGCCCTGGAATCAGGAAGACCTTAGTTCAAATCCAGCCTCAGACACTAAACATAAAACTAGCCCTGTGACCTTGGGCAAGTCACTTAACCCCCCAATTGCTGGTCCAAAAAATATATATATAAAATAAAAAAGAGTACTATTATGGCATGGATTCCTTTTGTGTTAGACTGGACTGCCACTCTGAAATTTTGAATTTCTGTTTTCCTGTGAGTCAGAATGACTGGTGACAGGCAAGTGTCAATCTGGTAGTAATCGTAGAGAGACTGGCTGCCTTCCTGGAGCTCATATCTAAGATGTGACGGAAATACTCCCAAGACTTGTCAAAGCCAGTGATTACTACTGGCTTATGGTAAGTCGTGTAGGCACGTATGATATTGCTAGGGAAACCTAGAAAGCATTATTAAAGATTGCAAAATCTTGGGCAAGAAATTGAAGACGTTAAGGGTAGGGATGGTGTTTTCATCCTTGCTGCAGAGGCATAACTAGGGTTGGGTGATCGGAGCTTTGCTCCAGGGTGCCCCAGTTTAGAGAGTGCTGATGATACTTGCATAACTGAGAGCTGGATTTGGAATCAAGAATTCCAATCATGCCTTAACTCAAATGTTGACTACTTGTAACCCTGGGCAAGTCACTCTGAAGAAACATTAGAAGTCCATTACTTAGGGGCAGCTAGGTGGCACAGTGAATAGAGCACCAGCCCTGGAGTCAGGAGTACCTGAGTTCAAATCCAGCCTCAGACACTTAACACACACACACACACACACACACACACACACACACACACACAAAACTAGCCGTGTGACCTTGGGCAAGTCACTTAACCCCAACTGCCCTCCAAAAATAAAAAAGAAGTCCATTACTTCAAATCCCTCCTTTTATAGATGAAGAAATGAATATCTAGAGAGGCAGCTAAGTTGTAGAGTAGACTGAGAGCTGGCCCTGGAGTCAGGAAGACCTGAGTTCAAATCCAGTCTCAGACTGTGGCTATGTGACCTTGGGCAAATCACTCAGCCTCTGTCAGACTCAGTTCCTAATCTGTTAAATAGGGATAACAAGAGCACTTCCTTGGAAGCCTTAAAGTACTATATAAATGCTAGTTTATTATCATCATCATCATCATCATCATCATCATTATAACTTACCCATGGTCACATAGGAAGTAAGTGGCAGAGCTGGGATTCAAACCCAAGTTGCCCGTCTCTAAATCTAGCCTTCTTTACACTACAGTGTAATAACAATAATTATCATTATACCAATACTAATTATCATTATTGTTCTTGTTACTACTATTGCTTGGCCACGATCACACAGAAACTAAGTGGCGGAGCCAAGTTTCAAGCCCAGGTCATCAGCCTCCAAATAGAACCTTCTTTCCCCTATAAGTTTGATGGTCTCTTCTCTGGTAAAATGGGCGAAAAGACATATAGCTTCTCTCCTCCATGATTCGGGAATGCTCCTCCATAGTGTCGGGAATGCTAAATGAACAAATGAAAAGTGCTTATTTAGCTTATACAATAAGCAAAATATCATCTCTAGCCCTGTGGATGCAAATAATAAAAAACATGAAAAGTTCCTGTCTTTAAGAAGCTTATATTCTAGTCTGGGGAGAGCACACATATAAGAGAACAGGAACCAGGGAAGGTGTTTTAGTTGGGTGGTGAAGAGAGCCATTGGGGAATTAACTGACAGAGCTTTCCCAGAAGCAATGGTACTGTTGATCTGGTTACTGTTCCCAAAGCAAGAAGTAGGAGAAGAGATATTTAGCAGGGTCAATGGCAGAGGCATGGATAGAGACAACTGGTTGGATGGGATATGAAAGAATGATCCGTAGTGTAGGACTGGCCACATAGAGCAGGTTATGTATGTCTACACTAGCTGGGTCAGCAACCAGGACAGCAGGAACCCAGGGCACTCATTCTAAGGCTAAGTGCATTGTGACCCAGGACATGGTCTCTGGAGGTCCAAATAGTCCAAAGACACCTCAGAATGAGTTGAGGCTAGTAAGGAAAGCTAAGAATGGTTCAAGTGGGTTTTTTTTTAGCTTTATTTGGAAAAAATACAAAAATCAAGAAGAGATAAAACTTGCTACTTGGTACGGATGTAGCTTTGGTACAAGAGAAGAGACTGAGCTGCTCAGCTCTTGTTTTCGTTCTTTTTTTTCTCTGCCAATAAGAATGATCTTTGCACAGGAAAGGACAGAACCTGAATAGCTAATAGGGAGTCGATGCCCTAGATAAATAAGATAATAAGAGAGGACTTTGCTGCTCTTAATGAGCTCAAGCCACCACAACCACAGCCCAGGGTATGGAAAAAACAAATAGGTATGATTTCTGAGTAACTGTCAATGATCTTCAGGAGATAACAGGAAAAAAAAAAAAGAAAAGAAAAGTACCACTGGACTGGAGAAGGCCAAATGTACCACTTAAAAAAAAAAAGAGGAAGAAAATGCACTCTGTATCCCAGAAGCCAGTGAGCTGAACTCACTTAATTCCTGACAAAATTCCAGGACGCATTATTATACGGTTAGTAAACATCTAGAGAAAAGAGTCTGTGGCTTCATCAAAAACAGGTCATGCCAGACTAACTTAATTTTCTTATTTGACAGGGTTACCATACTGTTATCGGCAGAATGAATAGCAGCAGATGAGGCTTCCCTAGATATTAGCAAAGAATTGGCAGTCTATTATGCTATTGTCTAGTGTCAAAGAAACATATTAATGCTATAATCCGCATCATTGGCATAAGCCTGCCACAAGCAATTTTTATTAATTTGTTGTTATTCTAAATTCATGAGTTGATTTGCTTAAGAGAAATATTCAAATTGACATAACTGCCTCCTCATGCCCTCAAACATCTTTTCCAAATGAAGGTTTTTAACCTTTTTTGTGTGTCATGGACCCTGTGGGTAATCTGGTGAGCTACATGAATCACTTCTCCAAATAATGTTTTTAAAAGCATAAAATAAAATCCATGGGATTACAAAGGAAATCAATTATCTTGAAAGAAGGTTACCAACATATTTTGAAAAAGCAAATTCATGGACCCTAGGTTAAAAACTCTTCTCTGCTTCAAAATAAGACATTTTGAAGTAGCATTGATAAGAATCTTTAACGAGGAAAATTTCACAAGATGATAAAACATAATTGCAGAGTTTAGTCATAAGAACAATAGTCACTTAATCTTTTGAAAAGTCACAGGAGACTCATTCTCCTAAAATCACTCAATCCCTCTTGACCATTCCCTTCAAAGGCTCTCCACTCAGGAGCCCACAGGTAACAGGAAGTAATCCAGAGATTTCACCTTTCCATCAGTAGCCTAATGCCTTCAAGAGGGTTCTGCTTCTAGGTGAATCATTCCTGTAAGCCAATGGTTCTCAGACTCTTTGGCCTTAAGATCCTTTATACTATTAAAAATTATTGAGGATTCCCAAAGAGCTTATGTCTATGTGGGTTCTATCTAATAACACTTACCAGATATATGAATGTAATGGATACTATTGTGCTATAAGAAATGAGGAGCAGATGGACTTCATAATGACCTGGAGAGACTTATATAAACTGATGCTGAGTGATAACAGCAGAACTAGGAGAACTTTGTACACAATTACAGACACATCACATCTATAAAGACTAACATTGATAGACTGGTCTCCTCTCAGCAATGCAAGGTTAGAAGACAACTCCAAAAGAGGCATGATGGAAAAAGGATATCTACATCCAAAGAAAGAACTAGAGTCTGAATACAGATTGAAGCAAACTACTGGATCTCTTCCTTTTTCTTGTTTTGTTTTGTTTCCTCTTTCTCATTGTTCATTCCATTGGTTATAATCCTTCTTTACAACCTGACTGATGCTTAATGTGAAGGTATTTGTAGAACCTCTATTTGACTGCATGCTGCCATGAGGGAGAGGGAGGAGAAGAAGGAGGGGGTGAAAATTTGGAACTCAAGGGATTATGGAACTGAATGTTGTCAACTAAAAGTAAATAAATAAATTAAAAATTAACAAAAAAATACTATTTACCAAGTTGGAAATAAAATATTTATGAATTAATTTAAAATAATAAAAATGTGTTATTCCATGTTAACATAAGTAACATTTTATGAAAGATAACTATATTTTACAAAATAAAAATATTAATGAAAGGAGTAGCATTTTAATATATTTTTGCAAACCTAAGACAGCTGTATTCTCTTATCTGCTTCTGCATTCAATCTGCTTTGATGTGCCCTTATGATTGAAGTATATGAAGAGAATCTGGCCTCACACATGTTGTTGTTATTGTTACTTGTTGCTTTTTGTCCTTCATTCAGGAAGGTGATGCCACGACATGCAAGTGAATTAGACTTAGGTGAGGGAGGGCTGTGTAAAATCACCAGTCTCATTTTCTCCTCTAGAGCCAAATAGGTTCAGAGGTGAGGTATCGATCAGGAAGAGTGGAGATGGCTCTGGATGCAGTAAGAGTCCTTGGCCTTTCTATTTTTTGCTTTTTGGGGGGCAATTGGGGTTAAGTGACTTGCCCAAGGTCACAAAGCTATTAAGTGTTAAGTGTCTGAGATCAGATTTGAACTCAGGTTCTCTTGATGCCAGGGTTGGTGCTCTATTCACTGCGCCACCTAGCCACCCCTGTCTTTGGCCTTTTTAATCTAAGTTCTTTAACACATTTCAGTTTGACTAAGGCAACACTCATTCAGTAGAGAGAAGCATTTTAATAGGTAAATAACATCTTAGTATCATTATGTAAATACATATTACTTAGATTTCCTGAAAGGGTTTCAGGGATCCCCAGGGTCCACAGACTACAACTAGAGAATCTGCTTTAATCCTTTCAAAGACCTTAACTAGAACTAAAACATCTCTTTCTAAATTTGGTGACTTCAATTAATATATTTTTCTAGGGCCTTAGTTTTTATTTTTGACCATTTATAGACTTTCTGAAAAGAAAAGAATTGGATCTAAGCAAAGGGAGAAAGGATTTTACTGGAAGGCATTGTTTCCTGAGAAGTTTAAGTGCTAATAAAGTTTTTGTTTTTTCTCTTAAGTCTGGGAAGTACTTTAGTCTGCAGAAATATTTAATTCTTAATATTTTTAGTTGAACTAAAAAGGAATCAAGTGAATAAAAATTCATTAAGCATTTCCTATGTGTCAGTTATTGTGTTAAGCACAGAGTAAAAGGAGATTTTAATTTGCTTTTCATACTCTCCTTGTGCAAAAAGAAACAGGGCTAAAATTCAATGGATTCAGAAATGTAGAATGGCCAGACCCAAAAAGTCATCATTAATGGTTTGAGGTCAACAGTACTATAGGGATCTGTGTCTGGTATTTTGTTGTTTAACATTTTTTGACAATTATTTGGATAAAAGTGTAGGTGGCATGCTATAGAAATCTACAGATAACACAAAGCCAGCTATTAAATTGGAAGTCAGACTAAGAGTTTAAACTGAACTTGATAGACTAATATTGGGACCAATCAAAGAAGAAATTTCATAGGGATAAATGTAAAGTCTTAACTTTCGGTTCAAATAATCAATATCACAAAACACACAGTAGGAGAGGAGTGGGTGGACTTGGTGTAAGTGTTTATTCAGCAGTCAATTTCCTGAAGGCAACCAGCTTGATCTCTCCTGGTTTTTAAATTCTAAACCCAGCCTGTCTATTTGTGCTCTCTATCCTAGGTATAAAAGCTGCCTACTAAGTGCCTGCTAAGGCACCATCCTCCTATCCCTCATAACCTAATAGTCATCTGTGACTCCTCACTAGCTCTCAACACCGCCCCCCTCCCCCATTGCCAAGGCCCATCGATTTTGCCTTTGTAGCATCTCTCAAATATGCCCCTTCTTTCCTCTGACATTGCTGTCACTCTGATGCAAGACCTCAGACCTAGCTGCTGAACAAGCTCTGTAGCTAAGAGTCCTCTCTTAATGTAGCCCGAACCTGATTGCTGAATAATCACTTACATCAAGCTTTCCCTTTACTAAACACCAAGATCTTTCTCGAATTGTTGTCCACCTACTCTGAGAGACATCAAAGGATCACACAGCAATGTGTATTTCTTCTACAGAATCTCTATTATCCCCAATATCAAATATAAATGCTATTTAGCATTTAAAGCCATTCACAACCTGATCCCTTGTGACCTTTCTCATGTTTTTATATTTTACTCTCTTCCATGTATTCTATGATCTAGCTACATAGGACTACTTATTGTTCCCTGAACATGGCATCCCATCTCCTGACTTCCATGCACTGTTTGTGCCCCCAAACCTAGAATGCTCTCCCTCCTCACCTCTACCTTCTGGCTCTCCTGGACTCTTCAAGATTCAGCTCAGATCTCACCTTCTGCAAGAGACCTTTCCCAGTGACCCCATCCTCTCACTGCTAGGGCTTACCTCTGAGATCTGAGATCACCTTTATTTATATATATAGTATATATAAAATTAAATATATATATATATATATACACACACACACACACATATACATATACACCTATATATATACATATATATGAAATCTTTTATATACATAGTTACTTATATATTGTCTCCCCCATTAGAATGTGAACTCCCAGCAAACCTTTTTTTTCTTTTTTTTTTCTTATGCTTTCTTTGCATAGTCAGCAAATGGTACCAGACCTGGCATATAGTAAATGCTTAAGTGTTTGTTGGTTCACTGACTAACACATCTGGGATGAGACAATTAAAGACCCTTCTCTTCTCTTCAGTATAAGGCATTCCTCAAGCCTCTACCCAATATGGCAGTCCTGAGCCACACCAGTTTCTGTATCCATACTTGAGAAGATTCTCAAATGAGTCCTCCTAGGGCCAAGGTCAAGGTTACCCTGAAGCTAGGATCATCCTAGCTTAAAACTCAAGGACAATGAGACTGGAGGATATATGCCCAAGTTAATCATAGTAGCATGGAAAAGAGGAACCGCCAAATATGTAAGGAACTTATGGACAACAGCAGCCTGGTTACTCTCATACTGGGTGAACCCTAATTTGTTCACAGAGACATCTCAGTTTCTGTATGGGAGTTAAGGGAGGCACAGAAGTAAACAAAACATTTCCTGGCTAGATCACAGCTCTTGTGGCTAATTGGAGCTGGTGTATTGTGGGAATAGGCATTATTAAACTTTGAGAATCAATAATAATAAGAGCCCTTGGACACATTTATACAGGTAATTATTGGTAGGGTCAACTGGAAACCCTTAGATTAATATCAAATTATAAGTAATATAAATTAAATAATATCAAATAATTAATATTAATTAATATCAAATAATATCAGGTCCTCAGGAGAGTGAGAAACATTTCTCTTCTTGTTGCCGAGATTAAGCAGATCAGAATACTTTGAAAAATTAATCAATCAATAAACATTTATTAAGTGCCAACTAAGTTCCATGCCCTGCGCTAAGTATTGAAGATAAAAAAAGGAGTGAAAGACATCTCTGCCCTCAAGGAATTCTCAGTTTAATGGAGGAGACAACAAACAAAAAATGTATATATACAAGTTATACACAGGATAAACAGGAAATAATTAATAGAAGACACTGGCATTATAAGGGATTGAGAAAGGCTTCTTATAAAAGATAGTGTTTTGACTATGACTAAAGGGAAGCCAGGAGGCAAAGATGAGGAGTGAGAGCAGTCCAGGCATAGTGGAGAACCAGAGAAAATGCCCAAAGCTGGGAGATGAAGTATCTTGTTCATGCAACAGCAAAAAGGTCAGTGTCGCTGGATTGAAGAATATGTGGCAACGAGTTAAGGTGTAATAAGACTGGAAAAGTAGAAGGGGGGTAGTTATGAAGTGCTTTAAATGCCAAACAGAACATTTTATAGGTGATCTTAGAGGTGCTAGGGAGCTAATGTAATTTATTGAGTAGGAAGATGACATGCTCAGACCTACTTTTTAGGAAAATCATTGTGGTGACGAAAGGAGGGTGGATTGCAGTAAAGAGAACCTTGAGGCAGGTAGACACACCAGCAAGCTATCACAATAAGCTAGGTATGAGAAAATGAGGTCTTGCATCAGAGTGACAGCAATGTCAGAGGAAAGAAAAGGCATATTTGAGAGATGCTGAAAAGGCAAAATCGACAGGCCTTGGCAATGGGGGAGGGAGGCAGTGTTGAGAGTTAGCGAGGAGTCACAGACGACTATTAGGTTATGAGGGATAGGAGGATGGTGCCTTAGCAGGTACTTAATAAATGTTTATTGGTTGATTAATTTTTCAAAGTACTCTGATCTTCTTAATCTTGGCAACAAGAAGAAAAATGTTTCTCACTCTCCTGAGGACCTGATATTCTTTTATATTAATTAATATTAATTATTTGATATTAATTAATTTTATTAAATTACTTGTAATATTAATAAATAATAAATAATACAATTTTAATGAATAATAAATAATAAAATTACTTATAATTTTATATTAATCTAAGAGTTTCCAGTTGACCCTACCAATAATAACCAACATAAACATTATCCAAGGGCCCTTACCGTTGTTGATTCTTAAGGATTCATAATGCCCATTCCCACAATACACCAACTCCAATTAGCCACTAGAGCTGTGATCTATCCAGGTTGATCTACCCCAACAGTAATGGGGAAGGTAGGAGGAGGGGAGGGTTTATGGAGAAGGATAACCAGTACCATTTCAGACATGTTGAGTTGAAGATGTCTATTGCATATCTAGATTGAAAAATCTCAAGGCAGTTGAAAATATGAGATTAAGATGTCAGCAGAGAGCTTGGGGCAGGAAAGGTAGATTTGAGAATTATTAGAATAGAGATGGTAATCAAATACGTTAAATCCATAATGAGATCATAAAATGATGTGGTATGGAGGGAAAAGAGAAGTGAGCTCAGGACAGAACCCTGAGGGACACCTATGGTTAGAAGGCTTGATCTGGATGAGGATCCAGCAAGGGAGGCTGAGAAGGAGCAGTCAGATAGGTAGGAGAAGAACCAGGAGAGAATGATATCCTTTGCCAGGTGAAAGTGAACTGCTCCTGACTGGTCTCAGTTACAGGAATAGAGAGGGAAAACAAAAGGAAATGAAACAAAGCCATTATCCTCAACCTCATACTGCTCACACTGAGCCTGGGCTACTTGGTCTTCCACACTGATGAGTCAAGTCAATAAGCATTTATTAAAGGCCTAAAATTAAGGCCCCAAATCCTGACATTCTGCTAAGTACTGAGAGTTCAAGAGTGGCCAAACAATTGACATCAAAGCTTTGTTCAGTTCCCTGTAGTCTACTATAAGCCACCAGGTGCCTGTTGGCTTCCCCACGGGCCTCAAGGGAAGCCGGTACAGCAGAGACCTGATGTTGTTTGGAATTAACTCCACAGGATAAATGGGACAATTCTAAAGGCTGGGATGAAGGGTATCCATAGAGGAGTCTGCCTTGGCAAGGAGAAAGATGGGTGAAGGAAGAAATAGTAGCAGAGGATATCTTAAATGATGTGAGATGATGAAGAAGGAAGAAGAGGGAGCTCTGGGTGAATGACCTCGATTTACCTAGTGAAGAATGAGAAGATTCTCAGCTGAGAGGGTGGGGGAGGTGTGACAGGACACTTGAGAGGAGATGAAAAGGTTTAAAATAGCTGATATCGAGAGTTAGATAGTGACTTCATTAAGGAAACATGAGAGGATTGCTTCACTGTTGGAAAGACCCAGTTGAGACCATGTAACATAATTTTGTAGTGGACCCAATCAGCAGTTTCATGATTTTCTTCAGGTCTCACCAGCAGCTTGTGAATAGGAATGAAAGCGGCATGGGAGTAAACTGAAGGCTGAGATTTGGCAAAGCATGATGAGTGAGCCATAGGACAAGGGTGTGAGGGACTCAAGTGAAGAAGACAGTATAGAAATGAAATTATTAATAGTTTGGGATAGGGACAGGAGGAGAGAGTTGGCAGTACAGGGATGAAAGCCTGGGAAAGAACCAAGGGGTAGAAGGATCAGAGGGAAAGTGAGGAACAGAGTGAGGGGTCATCAGACATAGTAGAATATGGAATTATGAGCAATTATAATCAGATAAAAGAAGTTTTTGGTTCATGAACTTGATTATGAACTTTCGGGTGATGGCAAGATCAAAGGTGTGGCCATCTTTGCTGAAGGAGAGTAGAGGCGTACATTATAGGAGCTGGTAGGCTAAGGAACTGAGAAATTGGGGTACTTGAGAAGTATTAATGCATATGTTGAAGTCCCCTAGTATAAAGGCAGGAGGTGGCCACAAAATGACAGAGAAGAAGGAAGAAATGTGACCACTTCTTGTTCCATGTTTGTCCTGGAAAGCCCATCAGGCAACTTGGGACAGACATACGGCCCTCTTGTAACTAAAGCAAGGAAAAGCAAGCACACCAGAGACCTCATGGGGAAACATAGATGGAGGCAGGGAGAATACAAGGTGAGAACATATATACACAACAACAGATTGGTGTTAGGCAGAGGGTCAGAGGACAGAACCAGTAGCTGTGGCATTTAATGAAAGTCAAGCCCAGTCTATTGCTCCTTTCTCAACCCTGCTTTCCCAGAGGATAGGGCTGAGAAATTTTTCAACCACAATTTAAAGCACAGTCTCTTTCTTCATCCTTTCAGACCAACCAAAAGACTTTGGGGAGCAGGGGAGGGACAATCCTAGCTACAATTCCTATCATAGATGCCTATCACTATGCCTTATTTGAATATTAATCTTCATTTTCTATTCTACTTAATACTTTACAGCATTTTCTCCCTAAAACCTATAAATTCATGGTTCAAGCTTGAAAAAAAGTAGTCAGACCATGGGGGAAAAGTATTTCCCCTGTTTTATTTAGAGTGAGGGTGAGCTGATTAGAAAATTTCTGCATTTTTTTGTAATTTCTAAGAATATTCCAAAACATACTCCCTAGAATTCCTTTGAACCAGGAGAGAGAGTTAGTAAGGAGATAAGCTTATGCATAAAGAGGTTGGGGGACTGTTGTGGTTTTCCCCCAAATACATCTTTTGGCCACTGTTGCTAGCAAGTAGCCTTGCCTAACATCAGGTGACCCTCTAACACAGTGGTTCTCAACCTTCCTAATGCCGCAACCCTTTAATACAGTTTCTCATGTTGTGGTGACCCCCAACCATAAAATGATTTTTGTTACTTCATAACTATAATTTTGCTTACTGTTATGAATCATAATGCAAATATCTGATATGCAGAATGTATTTAAATTGAACATAACCCACAGGTTGAGAACTGCTGCTTAACACATATACTCCCATCTCTGCTTCATGAGTAGGTTCAATGAAATATAGATGAAGAAAGTGATCATAACATTATATGTTTAGAGCTGGATGGAATTTCAGAGACTGTCTCATCCAAGTCCTTCATTTTACAGATGAAGAAACTGAGGCCTGGGATAGTGACGTGACTTTTTGAAAGTTCACACACGGAGTAAGTGGGTGGCAAACTTAGAACTGAACTGAGATCCTCTGACTCCAAATTCACTATTCTTTCTCCTTTATGCATATTCCCTCTGTCTACTGCCTAGTAGAAAGTAGTGTTTGTCATCCACTCAAATCACTGTTCATTCTAGAATCTAAACTACATGCTTTCTGCTATTATTTACATTCCCTTTCATTGAAACAGAAAAAAACTTAGAGAAATTGTCAAGATTGAAAAAAATTGATCGTCACCCGGCTCTTCCCTATCCCCCAGTCCCTTTCCATCCCTTATAGTTATGACCTCTCAGTGGTCTGAATGTCTAAGTCACGCGTGAGAAGGGTTTAGAGTTCTAGATTACCCTTGTCCAAGCATAGACAGCAGAGTCTAAAGATAGAAAATCAGCTTAGAGGCCCAGGAACCTAACTTTCCCTGAGCTAAGGTATGGATGAATTAAACGTAGCCAAGCAGGGAAATCAGATCCTTACAGCACCACCTAGTGGAGAACAATAGTTTGAAACTTGAATTCCAATCCTGTAGCCAAGAAAAGAACTAGGTCAGTCCCATTGCTCACTTCCAGACTTCTGGAGCCTACATTGTAAGAAGGAATCTTATGCAAGAATGAAATAAGCAGGATAAGGAAACAGCTCACTGTGGATGTACCCCAACAGTACCTAGACACTAAACTTCTCATCTGTTCCATTCTGACATATAAAAAAAATCTAATTATAGTTTCTATTTGTAACTAACAGACTTTCCCTGAATATACCTCTCTCTCTCTCTCTCTCTCTCTCTCTCTCTCTCTATATATATATATATATATATATATATATGATCAGTTTTCATGGGGCATTTTCCTTCATATTTACACCTAATTGTCATGCAGTGTAATAAGAGTTACATGTCATTAAATGCATATCAAGGTAACTTTGTTGTTTTATTTGATAAAAGGGTCTCCTGTCATAGTAATATAAACACTGCAATTAGAATACATGAGTTTCTAGAAAAATTCAGTAAAATAAGGGGAAACATGATAAAAAAAATTCTAATGACAAAGTTGTCAGTGATTGCCACTAAGAAGAAAAGCTAAGAGCTCAGATTTTGAAAGATCATTTTCAAAAAGATGAAAGCAAGACCATGGAATTGAGGGGGAATCCAAAAAAGTAGCTCAGATTGTAAGTGTAACTGAAGTGTTAGGAAGGCTAAGATCTAATAGAAGAAGAGACTTTTAAAAAGTGTTAAGGGCAATAAAAATATGATCCTATAGCTACACTGGGGCAAGAAGAAAAATAAATATCTTGAGAATAAGAAATTATTTCCTCTGAAGGGTACTCCCATACTGGAGAGTGCATGAATATTCACCTCCACCTTCCCCTAAGCTAACCCCTAATTTTAATGACCCTTCCTCAATGCCCCATAAGGGGATTGTGATATCCTGAGAGTGAATGCTCTTCTGAGCTCATCTGTCCCATGGGAATGTTTAGCTGCTGTAGGAGAAAGGACATCAATGTAATGTGATGTCATCATCATGAGCCAATGTGGAATTAAGGAGAGAAGCTTGCTTGTAGGGTGAAAGGAAAGATGTTTCCTCTAGATCCCTAGAGGATTTGGAGTATGTCAGGAGCAGAAGAGGACAAAGGTCCATATATTAGAAACAAAACTGAGTTTTAAACTGTAATTTAGGTCAGAGGATGAGAGTCAGATACCTAGGAAAGGCTTTTTACCTGCTGAGAAGTTAGGAAGTTCAGATAATGGTACAGGATGATGAAAGGAAACCAAACCACTGTATCCTCTGAGAGTGGTGGAAAGCATGATATCATTATGTTGATTTTCAAAGAAGGGAGAAGGATGGATTCTTCAAACTCTGAGCTGGCAAGCCTAATGTCAATTCTCAGAAAAAACATTTTTTAGAATAAATCATTAAAGAGATGATATGATGGCACTGAAAGAATTGTGGGAATTTAGTGAAGCAAACCGACTCCCTCTTGTAACTCAATTCTGGACCTGGCTCAGTTCCATTTCTAGTTCATTATGGGTCTAGTGCAATTTCTGTCTTGTGAGAAAATTTTATTCAATTATGGGAATTGTGAGAAAACTTTATTGCATTGTTTGAACCCAGCTCTGCATGTCTGGGAAACTGAACCACTTCTACCTGTTGCTTATTGATCCTTAACTAATGACCTATGTTATGCTGCCCAGAAACCCAGTCAAATCCAAAGACGGATGCAAAGAGTTTTCTCACAATTATACATCTCATATAGTTTATCTGAAAACTGGCCCCATACTGTCTGTTACTGGGTCCTTGTTCCTTTGAATGTAGATTCGGGGGCAGGGGTAGGAGGAAGGAAGGATATTTTCTTTCTGATTTTAGGGAATTGCACCTGTTTGCTCTCCACCTTCCAATTCGGAAAGCCCCTAATCTTTCCTCCAATTAGAAGCTAGATCATCTAATTCTACATCCTGTTTTGTATCCTGTATATTATCTTTTTTTTTTGAGAGCTGAACAATCCAGCTTTAATAACACAGATCAGAGCCATACCTGGCACTTTGCTGCCAGTCCTCCTTCTCTGACCTATTCCTATGATGCCCTGTAGGCTGCCTGCAGCCAGGTCCTCCGTGTAACCCCTGACCCTCTTTAGAGGATCCAGGCTAAACCTGAGGGGAGAAGTGCTGTGTACTTGTAGATATGTGTGACTATGTTTTGTGGGTTTACTGACCCTGGATGAGCAGAAGTCTGGAATGAGGGAGCAGAAAGAGGAAGGAAAAACTAGGCACATCTTTTTTCTCTGGGGTTATTTCCTTAACCCGTTCATGGAGCAGATCAATGGGGTAACAGAGGAATTCTCTTTTTCAAATTTTCCCAAAGTTCTCCCAACATATGACTGGGAGGAAGTCGGAAAGTTCCTTTATGTTATATTTGGGTCTAAGCTCCAATCTGTGAGAACAGAGCCTACTCCTTCAGAGAATTAAGGAAGGGGGTGGGGTAAAGGGTTCTACTAAAAGAACTTGACCCCTCGGCCACCACTGACTGTGATGATCTCAGCCTTATGCTCCAGCTGTAAAGCCTGCAGAGCTCGAAGAAGTGTGGTCTCATCCAGCCCATGGAACTCCTCATCCTCTGTGTCATCTCCATTAGTTAGTTCATAAAAGGTAAATACAGAGTTTTTCTGGCCACTCTTTGAAACCCACTGGTAGATGAGCTTCCTCCATTCTTCTGGTCTCCGCCACAGGATCAAGAAGCTGGACTTGTTCTTATCCAGCCACTCCAGGTTTCCTTTTTTTCTCAGTTCCTCCAACACAATCTGGATAGATTCCATGGGGAGCTTTCTCTGCAGCTTGTTGTTCTTGAAAGGAGGGCTTTCTTGGGCCTCCATCACCGTCACGCTGGACTGTCGGTGCAGGCGGCAGAAGGATAGGACCAGAGAGCACCAGGCCGCCAGCTGCTTCTGCCGGTTGTCCACATTCGGCTGTAACATGAAGAAAGGAGGGAAGTGGTACTGCCACGGCCACTCAAAACTAGTTGCCATCGTCACCCAGGAAAAACCCTGTATATTATCTTTCAATGAATAAACATCTGTTTCCTCCTGTCTTCAGGGCCCAGTACCAAGCTGAGGAGAGTTGGTCCCAATTTGTTATGCAATTGACATGCATTACTTAGTAAATCAATATTCTTTTTTTTTTTAATTTTAATGTATTTTCTTGGTTACATCATTCATTTCCACAAGGTTTTGAGTTACAAATTTTCTCCCCTTTTTGCCCCTACCCCCCCAAGCCCAGAACATTGATCCCACTGTAAGACCCCTCCCACAAGTAAATCAATATTCTTAGAAGTTTGAACCTTTGTTTCCTCAAGTTATTTCGTCTTTTACCTGTCGGATTTTGTTCTGTTTTGTTTTGTTTTTCGCAAAGCCAGTAAGGTTGAGACAGGACTTGGACCCCCAAGGTGGGTTTTCAGAAACTTCACAGAGAACTATTCCTAGAGGTCAGACTCCACCTTTATCTCAGATTCTTCGGAGCTAAGGTAAGATTTTCCCCCATACCGCTGGGAACAGTTTATACTCACCCTGCTGGGAAGAGACACTCCCTTTAAGAGAATGCTGGGTTCCAGTAATAGTAAAATACTGAAGGAGTCCCCCTTGGAAAAAATTGGTTTGGAACCAAGAGAAGAGCACACTTTAACTGACACCCCTTTAGGGAAATTCTTACTGGCCTGGAAACAGGTTTAGCTTGATATTCTTTGAGAATCCGGTGAGCTCCAAAGCAAGGAGATGGGAATTTGAGGCCGCCACTTGGAATTTCTGTCTTTTGCCCAGGGTTAAAGTGAAAAGCCTCAGGAAAAGAGAGGGTGGGGCTAGGTTGTGAATATGAAGGGAATTTATTTGGTTCTTTAAGCAATTTTTGAAAGAAAATAAATAAAACGTTTATGGAAAGGTGAAAACGTTAACCTGGAACCTTTAAAATGAGCTATTAACTCTGGCCTCTAAGTTTTAAAGCACAGGTGCCTGATAGCTCTGGAAAACTAAGATTTTAATTCTGGGGTTGTAAACCCATATTGGATTTGGTTGAGATTTGTGCTGTAACTAAATTATGATATGGTGAAATGTATTCAATTAATTGTGGCATCAAATGCAGAAAAAAAAATGCAGGGAAAACTGAGTTACACTCTGGTCTCAGAAATTTATCAGCCACATGATCTTAAGCAAGTTATCTTCTCTGTTTACCTGTTTCCTGACCTGTAAAGGAGGAAATAATAATGGCGCCCACCTCCCAGAATTATTGTGAGGATCAAATGATATAATGATTTTGAAGGGCCTGGCACAGAGGAGCATAGAGGAGCATTACGTAGCTATTTACTGTTAATTGCTTCTTAGATTGTATAGTGTGATGACTCAGTGCAAGGTTTTAGCTGTAATTGCTATAAAATGCCAAAGCTGATAAGATGAATGATTTTTTTAAATGTAAAATAATTTGGAAATGCATTAGGCTGAAGTGATGTCATCTGACTGGTAATAAGTTTTGTTTCATGTTTTAAATATATGACATTGTGTATGTTGTATTTCCAAATTCTCTTATGTCGTAGAATTTGGGAAATTGTTATATCAGAAATGCTGTTAAAGGGGCAGCTAGGTGGTGCAGTGAATAGAGCACTGGCCCTGGAATCAGGAGTTCCTGAGTTCAAATCTGACCTCAGTCACTTAACACTTACTAGCTGTGTAACCTTGGGCAAGTCACTAAACCCCAACTGACCTGCCTTTCCGCTTGTAAAAAGCAAAAAATAAAAATAAAAAAATAGAATATCTCTTGTACATGTCCCCTTTTCTCCTGAGACATTACTAGTAAAGGCTGCCATTCCCTTACACCTAGACTATTGAAATAGCATGCTGATTCACTTCCTTACTTCAGTCTCTCTCCACTCCTACCCCAAACTGATCTTCCTAAAGCCCTTCTGCCCGTCTCACCCCAACTATCCAGCCAACTCCAGTGGCTCAATTGCGTGACCTTTAACACTCTTTATAAGCTGGCCTCTTTCTGCCTTGTTTCCCAAGATTTGGAAATATTGATCTACTTTCTACACGTCACATTCCATTCCCTGACTCGGGGCATTTCACCAGCTATGGCCCTCATGCCTGGAACTCTCTCCTTCCTCATGTCTACCCCCAGGTTTCCCTGAAAAGTCAGTCTCACTTTATCTGATGAACCTTTCCCAGTCCTCCTTGATCTGAGTGCCTTCACTCTGAGATTCTCTCCAATTTAGCCTGTACGTAGTGTGTCTGTATATAGATGTGTGCACATTGTCTCCTCCACAAGAGCATGAGTTCCCAGAAAGCAGACTCATTTTTTGTTGTTTGCTCTCTGCCTTTCTTTGTATCCCTGGTCCTAGCACACAGTAGGAGCTTAATAAATGCTTACTGACTAAACTGCAGAAGAGGTCAATTTGCATTGGTGAGGGAAGTTTCTTCATTGCAAATTCTCTATCGCAATTAAATCACAAGTGTGCTTCTCTCACCCACTTCCCCACCCCCAAAATCCTTGTGGATCCAATGGAAAGATGTGAGATGGACTCAGTATTGGTTGAATGACTGGACCCAAGGAATTCTGAATAAAGGATCTGTGTGTGCATTGTAGGGTTTCTAGTAGAGCGTCCCAGGGCTCCATCTCCAATCTAATGCGTTTATTAAGGACTTGAATGAAGGTATAGATGACATACGTATCAAACTCGCTTATGACAAGAAGCTGAGGAGGCTAGTTAATATGTTGTATGACAGAATCAGGAAGCAACAAGCATTTTATTAAGCATTTACTTATGTGCCAGGCTCTGTGCTAAGTGCTGTGGATACACATACAAATAAAAAGAAAGACATTCCCTGCCCTCAAGGAGCTTACAATCTAATGTGAGACCACATAAAAAAGGGAGATTAGAGCATGGGAAGAGAAGAAAGAAGGTATCCTAGGGGGTAGAGTGGTGAAGTCTGGAGAGCATCAGAAGTACAGGTTGTTGGTGAATGACTCAGAAATTACTAACCTAGGTGGTTGGAAGAATGGGAGAATCACAGATTTCAAGCCAAAAGGACCTTAGAGCATCTGATCTCTGCCCCCAACAAAGCACCTTCTGATCCAACACTTTTGTGATCAGATACTTTCCTGTGTAGAGATAAAGTGTTCTGCATTTACCTAAATCATTCCTATATCCCTGTTGAATGTCCTATTCGTGACACTGTTAAGTAAGCTTCTTTTTCCTAAATGTTAAATGGTCTTATTCCATTCCAATCCAAAACTTCCAGACCAGACTACCCCTCCCAGCCAGCTTTGTGTCATCTACAAATTGGACTAGCATATACCCTATACCTTCATCTAGGATCTTAGGTTATAGATTGAGAACTCAAGGGGTCCTTTGAAATTATCTATTCCAGTCCCCTCATTTTATAGATGAGATACTGGGGCCCAAGAGAAGTTAAGTTCATTTGCCCAAGGCCACACAGTAGCAAAGCTAGCATTCGAACTCAGGTCCTCTTAACTCTAAATCTGGCCCTCCTTCTCTCTGTATAATGCTGCCACTAAGTCATTGATAAAACAAATCCCTGGGATATAGATTTGGTAATCTCCCTCCAACATGTCCATGAACCAATAATGGCTCTTCCTTGTGTCCTGCCATTCAACTAGTTCCAATTTCACTTAACAGGTACTATTATCTAGATCAGCGGTTCTCAACCTGTGGGTCGTGACCCCTTTGGGGGTCAAACGGGGTCGCCTAAGACCATCGGAAAATACTTATTTCTGATGGTCTTAGGAACCGAGACACCACTCCTCTATCTGTCTCCAGGCAGGTCCCCACATATGTAGATACACCCACATACAAGTATTAAAGAGTCGCGGCATTAGGAAAGTTGAGAACCACCGATCTAGATGAATCTCATCATTTAGCTCAAACTGAAGCATACTTTGTCTACATCTCCATGACCTAGGTCCCAGTCTAGTAACCCTGCCAAAAAAGTAAATCAGCTTAATTTAAGGTCTCTTCTTGCTAGTCATACTTGTTTTCAGCAATCATTGCTTCCCTTTTTAAATGATTACAAGCTAGTTCTTTCAAGATATTATCTAGACTTTTGCGAGGTGATAACCATGAAAACATTCTGCTAATGACTAGGAAATAGAGGGGTGAGTCAATAGGAAGATTAAATACACAATACACAGTAGTAAATGAACAGGGTAAGTTTGATAAACCCAAAGATCCAAGCTTTTAGGGCAAGAACTTACGATTTGACAAAAATTGCTAGGAAAACTAGAAAGCAGTTTGGCAGAAACTAGGAATAGACTAATATCTTACACCATACACCAAGCTAAGGCCAAAATGGATATGTGATTTAGACATAACAGGTGACATCATAAACAAATAAAGGGAGCATGGAAAAACTTACTTATCAGATCTATGGGTAAGGGAAGGGTTTATGAGCAAACAAGAGAGAAAGAGGATCATAGGAAGTAAAATGGATAATTTTGATTACATGACATCAAAAAGCTTTTGTATACACAAAACCAACGCAGCCAATAATAGAAGGAAAACAGGAAACTGGGGGGAAATTTTATAGCAAGTTTCTCTAATAAAGGTCTCATTTCTCAAATATATTGGGAGTTAAATCAAATTTATAAAAACAAAAGCCATTCTCAAATTGATAAATGGCAGAAAAATATGAATAGGCAGTTTTCAGAAGAAATCAAAGCTATCTATAATCACATGAAAAAAATGCTCTAAATCACTTGATTAGAGAAATGCAAATTAAAACAACACTGAAGAACTATCTCAAACCAACCAAAGTGACTAACTAGCATGACAGAAAAGGAAAATGGCAAATACTGGAGATGTGGAAAAAGTTGTGAACTGGTCCAACCATTCCGAAGAACAATCTGGAACTATGCCCAAAGGACTATAAAACTGTGTTTTCCCTTTGACCTAGCATTATCACTACCAGGGATAGTCAAAGATAATCAAAGAAAAAGGGGAAAAAATCTACATATACAAAAATGTTTTTATAGTGATTAAGAATTGGAAAATTGAGGGCATGCCCATCAATTGGGAAATGGCTGAACAAGTTGTAGCATGACTGCGATGGTAGTACTGTGCTATAAGAAATGACAAGCAGGTCAGTTTTAGAAAAACCTGGGAAGACTTATATGAAGTGATACAAACTGATGTGAATAGAACCAAGAGAACATCATACATAGCAACGCTATTGTAACAATGATCAACTGTAAAAGACTTAGGTTCTCTATGAACAGAATGATCCAATACATTTCCAAAGGATTCATGATGAAAAATGTTATCCACCTCCATAAAGAGAACTGATGGACTCTGAATACAGATCAAAGCACTTTTTTCCACTTATTTATTTCTCTTGCAACATGGCTAATAATGCATATAACTTCACATGTATAATTAATCATATTGCTTGCCTTTTCAATGAGTGGAAGAGGGGCTAAAGGGAGAGAATTTCGAACTCATAAAGTTTAAAAATGAATGTTAAGATAGCATTTTGCTAGGAACAGAAGTCAAGTTTGATGGATTACAGTTTGTAGAATCCACCCTCTTCTTTTTTTTTGAAAGTCAGGATATTTGCCCTTCTTCAGTACTGCAGCACCTCTCCTGGTCTTCCTAATATGTCAGTGATCAATAGTGGCTCACATCTTCCCCTTCTTTCAGTATCCTTGGATAGAGTTCATCTAGGCCTGGAGGGCAGATAGATGCTGTCTCATTTATCTTGAGTCTCCATTCCCTGCTAATCAATTTTGTCCTGTCCTTTCCAATCTCAAAATCATTTTCCTTGGAAGAGAAATAAGAAGCAGAGTAAGACATGAGTACTTCAGCCTTCTAATCATCACCACTATCCAATCCCCTCTGTACAGCAGTCCTATAGATTCTTTGACCATTATTTTGCCTCCAACAGTAGTTTTTTAAAAGCCTTTGTTTTTGAGTATTCATCAAGCTGGTTTGTTCATGTCTCCAATTCTTAAAACTCTTCTTACAGAACTACGCTATTTTTACTTGCCCTTTCATCTTTATTGTTTAAAATTATTTTTTCTATTGACATATTTTGTTTTCACATCGACTAGATTTCCCCCTGTATCCCTCTTCTGCCCCTTCTGGGTCATCCTTTATAACAAAGAATTTTTAATGAAAAAAAAAAGAGGAAAGAGGAAAAAAAATCAGTAAAATTAGCCAACAATCTGATTTGACAGTATATGCTACATTCCAAACCAATAGTCCCTGCCCCTATTGCCCATGTTTAGAATGGAGAGGAAGTACATTTTCAGAGTTCTTATTGTTTTTTTGGGTCCTACTTCCTTCACTCTGTACCAGGTCACAAGCCTCCCTATACTTCTCTGAATCCCTTATATTGGTCTTTTCTCATGACACAGTAATATCACCGGTATATTCATGTGCAATTTATTTAGCCGCTCCTCATTCCATAGCTCCTTCATTGTCTCTAGTTCTCTACCACAAAAATACTGTAATTAATATTTTAGTATGTAGAAGTTTTCTGTGTTTGAACTCCCTGGGAATATATGTGTAGCAGTGAGATCCATGGGCCAAAAAAAATGACATCGTCACCTTTTTCATAGCATAATTCTTAATTGCTTCCCAGAGTAATTAGAACAATGCACAGCCCCACCTCACGTATTAGTGTGTTTTCATTCCATGACCCCTTTAACACTATTTCCATATTTTCTCATCTTTGCCAATTTGGTGCATGTGATATAAAACCTCAGAGATATTTGGATTCACATTCTTATTAGTGATTTGGAACAATCTTTGATATAGTTGTTAACAATTTTAAATTCTTCCTTGAGGAACTGTTTATTGATGCCCCCTGACTACTTCTATGTTGGGGTCATATATTTTTTTTTTTTAAATCTCAATAGGTTAAGTTCCCTCCATAGCTTCATTGGTCCTTTTAGGCAGTTTGCATTTTTCCTTTTAATAAGAATTATTACTGTTTGGGTGTAAGAATTTGATTTTTTTTCTCAAATTTTTAGAATTTTATTCCAAAAGCTTCCCTTCATTTGGGGGCCAATTTCTTCTGCAAAATACTAAAGACCGCTGGATCTTTATCCATCCCTTACCTGATCTCTTGACTGCCTCAGGCTCCCCTGCTCAGTTAGCTTCTATGGATTCCTAATTACCTCTAGGACAGAATACAAACCTCCTCTGTTGGGCAATTAAAGTACTTCACATTCTAGCTCCAGCCTCCCTTTCACACATTCTTCAGTCCAGCCAAACTGGTCTTCTTGAGGCTCTTCATATAAAATTCTATCTCTTATCTCTGAGCACTTTGTATAGCCTCGTAAACCCTTCTCCCTTGACCTCAGGTCAAGATCCAGTGATGTGTAGACTTTCCTGATCCCCACCCCACACCCTCAGCTGCTAGTGCCTTTTCTCCAAAAATGACCTTGTATTCGTTTTTAAAATAACACATACTTAGGTAACAGAAGTGACCGGAGAACCCCTTGATCTAATAACCAGGGCACTGTCCATGAAGCCAGCCTGCAAACCCTGGTTCCATAAGCACATAAACGTGCTCTGGCCAGGGCTGAAGAACCAGCAGTGTAGAGGATAAAGCAATCCCTTACTGGTTCTCATGACCGGGAGCTGTGTCAAAGAGGACTGGAAACTGAGCCAGGAAGAATCACCCACTCAGTACAATAAGGAAGAAGAGAAACGTCTTCTGGCTTCTTTCCCCTTAACAACAGGGAGGGACGCTTATGGAGGGGATTCATGATTCAGATGGGGTTAGGACCAGATGACTTCTACAATCCTTCTAAATCTAAAATTACACCAGTCTTACAGAACTAAGTCTGACTCTAACATGCTCAGTCTTCACAGACCAATGCTGATGGAAAACCAGTTATCTGCCAAGAAAACAAGGGAGAGGAGAGATGGGCTCAAACAAGCCTGAGTGTGAGGAACAAGGCATCCCTAACAACCTTCTGGTTATCGCAAAAGAAAAGAGTCACAGTCAGACATCTCTACTTGGGATTTATTATCTTATTCTTTAAAAAAAAAAAAAGAAAAAAGGAATGGGGTGGAATGGAAATGACCCCAAAACACTAAACAGGAACCAAGAACCCAAAAGGTTATAGTCACCCATCCCCACCCTAAGTTCAGCCCTTCCTGAGACCCTGACCCATCCTACCCACCCACCCAAATAAAAAGAAAAACCCCAAGCCAGGAAGAGTGGTACCTGGGACAGTCACTGAGATTCCAGACACAGGGAAAGGGAAGGGTAGAGTCCGAAAAGTAAGGGCTCAAGGTGAGGATTAATGGAGAGGCGAGGCTCTGGAAGGAAAGGCCAGGCCAGAGACATCGGGGCGAGAGCAGGAGGGCAGAGAGCAGGGTGCTTCCCTCCTGGCTGTTGCTGCCACTGCCACTGCCACCACCACCGCAGTCCCCAGGCCCCTCGGAGAGAACGTCATGGTTTGTCCTACAGTCCACATTCCCAGTCCAGGAAGAGCCTCATAAGCCTAACTCCAAGTCTTCCAGCTCTTCTTCTAAGGCCCCCCTCCTTGCCAGTTTTTCTAATTGCTCTCTGCTGGGATGGCTAATCTCCCCGCTCTGGATCCGTTGCTGCAGCTCCACTATCTGACGAAGTTTCTTCTTCAGATTCTTGATCTTCTTGGCTTTCTCGGTGGTGGAAAGTGTGTCAGGTTTGTCAGGGTTTGGTGCAGGGGTGGCTCGGGGAGCAGGGGGCACACTTGGCAGCTGGGCTGGTTCCTTCAATGACACTTTATCCAGAGTCCGGCTCAAAGTATCTACCACCCCCTTCCCTTGCTGCTGCCGTCTCTTCTCCTTGCGTTTCAGGTTGCGTTTGGCAGTCTTAGAAAGGCCTGGTTCACCACTATCTAGCCGGGGGGGAGTTGGCACCCCAGCCTCAAGGCTCAGCCCGGGAGGTAATTCAGGTTTACTCTTGAAGAACTTCACATACTTGTTTTCATACCTGAGATGAACAAAAGCTGTCAACATGTCTTCAGTTCCCCTGCATCCTAAGCCTGACTTTCTCTCCACACCAGTCTGATTTCTTTCTTCTCATCAGCCCTAGGGAAACCAGCTTTTATAACTTGCAGCTCAACACAGGTGTTAAGGACGTCTATGAAACTCTACCCAGCCCTCTGGTGGTAATGATAACCAAGCATTACAGGAACTCTTACTCTGACATGGAAGATCAGTAAGAGCTTTCTGCCTCCTTACCCTACTCCTGCTCTCACATCCTATTCAAGGTCTAGATTACATCTCTTGGGAATCCAAGAGAAAAATCCCCCAGCAGCTACATGTCACCTTGCTTCTCCTGGGATAAATTACCAGCCCTCTACCCCTCCCCAGACCAACCACATACACAGGAACTTCCTCCTGGGGCACGTAACCTTCTTTCACTTTCCGCTGCTTCCTCCACGTCCCATCCGGTCGCTGGGTTGAAGCAATATATTTACCTAGAACAGGATAAATCAGGTTATGAAGACAATCTTTCTTGTTTTCAAAAAGCTCCAGAAAGAGAATTAAATCCTTGAATTTATTTAACTGTAATTTTCTTTTAAGTATTGTTTGTCTACTCTATTCAACTGCTCTATTTTCCTATTTTTTTTTAAACCAGTACCAAACACATACTGGTTATCTATCAATTACTACTGGGGAAGGGACTTCTCATTTGATAAGACCTGCTTGGAAAATTGGAAAATTGTATAGAGGAAGACAGGTTCAGGCTACGCACCATGCACCTTGCACCATGTGCCATGATGATGATCAAATGGATGAGCAATTTAAATGTAAAATGTCATCATTTTAAAAAATGGATAGAAGTGATTAGAAAAGACAGAAGACAATTTTGTTATGTAAAATTTTCAAGCTTTCGAATGAACAAAATGCATTTAGAATAAAAAGAAATTGTAGAGTGAATAAAAAACCTTTGTATCAAATATCTCTGATAAAATTGTAATATCCAAGAGAAACATGGAATTAATGCAAATATACATATGACTAAGCCATTCCCCAACAGATCAAAGGGCTGTAAAAAGGCAGGTAACACTAGGAATTGGTCAAACTGACACAAAAAAGTTACTAAACTCTTCATACTCTAACATTAAATTATTTATGACCTAGTGATTCCATTACTGGCCATATACCTTAATGAGTTCAATGACTTTGACAAAGAAACATCCTATCTATACCAAAATAGTCATAGTCACGCTTTTTTTTGAAGTAGCAACAACCCAGCAACAAAACAGGGAATAAATGAACAAGCTGTGATAAACAGATATAATAAAATATTATTGTGCAATAAAAATAATAAATATGAAGAATCCAGAGAACCATGGAAAGAACTGTATCGATTTAAGTAGGGCAAGGAAAGAACCTGTAGAATACACACAAGGAATGCAATTATCTAAATGAAAATGATCCTCAAAGTCGTCAGAAATCAGAGTAAATGCAACGACTGGTGTTGGTTCTAGATGACTGTGAGCTGGGAAGCTGTTTCTCTGTGTAATGTCTGGCACTTGGGAATTGCTTGTGTGCTGACAGACTGAAGACCTCAAATACGGTTAGTTCTCCTTTCCAAGAGGGAGTAAACTCTGGATGTGGAATATAGTATGCTTTTTGACCTGGGATTAGGTCAGCTGCCAAATCCTAACCATTTCTTTGTTACAAGGATGGCAAACAGGTTTATTAGATAATAACTGTTTTTAAAATAAGATAAATATTTTTTTAAGAGGAAAGAATGAAATTCTATCAATTTCCCTCAGTCACCTACATACAAATATATCTGCACATTATTTCTCATGTTTTATATCACTCAACATCAGTGGTTCTCAACCTTTCTAATGCTGAGACCCTTTAATAGTCATATGTGGGCGTGCCTGCATGTGGGCGGACCTGCCTGGAGACAAACAGAGGAGGTTCCTAAGACCATGGGAAATAGGTGTTTTCTGATGGTCTTAGGATGGTCTCAGGCGACCCATGTGACCCATGTGAAAGGGTCGTTTGACCCCAAAGGGGTCATGACCCACAGGTTGAGAACCACTGCCCTACATGTATCTGGGTGGCAAACACTGTAAACAAAGTAAAACATACTGTCCTTTTTCTTTAAAAGCTTGTAATTTACTTGAAGGAGACAAACCAGACATTAAGTCACTCCAAAAAATACCCTCTTTATCTGAACATTATTGTGTCTGACTTATGTGTTATGCAGGGCAAATGAACGCCAGGCTATGCATGTGCCATGTCTAGGTAACCTTGAGGAGTCTGGCATTCAATCTAGTGGGAGATGTAAAGCACAAACACAAATAATACAACACAAAATAGACAGGGGGAAGTATTCAAGAGACACATAAAAATGCTGCGAGAATTCAGAGGAGGGAGAAAATCGCTCCCTGATGGGCTCATCTGGGAAATCTTCAGGGAAAAACTTTCATGTAAGGTGGGATCTGAGCAACAGCTTCAATTTTAGAAGGTAGAGATGAAGGAGTATCTATCTAGCCCAAGGGAACAGCACGAGCAAAGGAATGGAGGTAGGAAAGCACGGTACGGTGCGTCCTCAGAAGATGTGGAGAAGTGCTATTTGGCTGAAGTTTAGCTACATGGCAGGGCATGGATAAGTCAGGAAAGGCCCTGGAGCCACACATGGAGGATCTTCACCTGGCTGAGGCAGTGACAAATCACTGAGGAGTAACAGGGCAAGAGCTGTGGTTTATTAATGATACCTAACATTTATGTAAGGCAGAATGGCCGCAAAGTCCTTTACACACTTATCTCTTTTGAGCCATACTGTGCTAAGTGTCATACCCTAAGTGCTACTGTCACCCCTTTTTCATAGATAAGGGAACCAAGGCAACTCACCTAACCTAGGATTAAACACCTAGGCAGGCTCTGAGAAAGCCGGGCTCAAGTCTTCTTGACTCCAAAGTCAACACTATCTCTATCCATTCTGCCACCTAAAGTGCTGTACACCAGTGGCCTCTAAACCTTGACTGGGGAACTCTATCAACAGAAATGTTTGAGCACATACCCCCAACATGTGTGCTTCTTTATAAATTCCATAATACTCCTCTACTAATAATTATAAAAATTATAAAATTTACACAAAAAAGTCATTTAAAAAGGGTAAAATAAAGCTAAATTAATAGTTGCTCCAAGGCACTAAGGAGTTAATTGCGTAGGGCAGTGATATGGTGAGAGGTGCCCTTCAGGAGCCATGAAGAAGGTGGGCTGGAAAAGGGAGAGATGAGGCAGAGGCACAAATTCAAAGGTTATCACAAGAGTCCAGGGAGGACATCATGAAGGCCCTTAACGAGGGTAGTGCTCGAGTGATTGCAGAGAAGGGAAGAGATGCCAGAGGGATTGTGGAAAGAGAAACAGTAAGACGCGGCAAATGCCTGGCTATGTGGGGAGATGAGGACTGAGGCACCACAGATGATATCAAGGTTTTGAACCTGCGTGACTGGAAAGATAGCGATATCCTTAATAGGAAGGGGCAAAGTTGTGAATAGGGATGGGTTTGTGGAGGAAAGGTCATGCAATATATCCCGAGATCTGTTGCAACCTACCCAAGCCTGCTCATCCTTTGCAACTCACTCTGACCCACTCAAATGACAAGGGGGCAGTGGTACTCTTACCAGTCACTGCTCTAAAGGGGCACCTTCCACAGCCACTAGGAGAAATAACCTGGGTATGGGAGGCAGAATTTTTCCAATGGCAAGAGCTCCGCTGTTGTTATGAATGACTGGGTCCAGATTAGGTCTAACACTGGCCTGAAGGGCCAATTCCTGGATGTAAGGGTAGGGAAGATTTCATAACATGTGTGAGTGTGTGTGGGGGGGTGTGTGTGAGATAGGGAGAGAGAGAGAGACAGACAGACAGACAAACAGACAGATAGACAGAGACAGACAGGCAGGCAGGCAGACAGAGAGAGAACAGGGAAGGAGAAAGGTAGGTATGAGTGCTGAAGAGAAGCAAGCCTCACAGCAAGTGATTGCAGGGAATGTAAGATTAGACCCAGGTCCCCACCCCTCGAATAGCTAATCACACACTCCTTGGGGTCAGGTCACAGTAACCATCACTTTTGGGGTTACAAGTATACAGGACTTATTAGAAGGAATAGACTCTAAAGGTGTGGAAACCAATTAGGAGGCATTCCCAATAGTGCAGCTGAGAACAATGAGAACTTGGCAGGATGGCAGCAAATAAATGGAAAGGGAGTGAATGGTGGATTCTGGGAGGGGTGGAATGGAGATTTTGAAACTGCTTAAATATGGGGGGAGGTGAGTAAAAGAAAGGAAGGAGTCAAGAATGTTAAGGAGATTTTGAGCTTGGATGACTGGAAAATAGCAGATAGGCCAGAATATAGGTCTTCAAGTATTTGAAGGGCCATCAAATGGGTTTAGATTTATTCTGTCTGACTTCCCAAAGGAGAGATTAGGAGAAATGGATGAAAACTGCAAAGAGGTGGGGAGGGGGTGTTTTAATTTAAAGGGAAAGAAAGATTTAACAATTAGAACTCTCCAAAAGTGAGAAGAGCTGCCTCAAGAGATCATGGATTAATGCTGGAACCAGAGAAGTCTCAGTAGAGACAAGGGGCACCATGGGTATAGAATGTTACCAGTGAAGTTAGATACAGTTGCTTGTGTTAATCAGTTTTTAACTGCTTTCCTTGTTACAAAAGAGCAGGTTTGGCATGGGGTGAGGATAGACATGCACAGGAAAATAACTGTGTAAAAAACAAAAGGTATCAATAAACTTTTTTATTTTTATTTTTTTTTTTTTGCTTTTTGGAGGGCAGTTGGGGTTAAGTAACTTGCCCAAGGTCACATGGCTAGTTTTTTGTGGTAAGTGTCTGAGGCCGGATTTGAACTCAGGTACTCCTGACTCCAGGGCCGGTGCTCTATTCACTGCGCCACCTAGCCGCCCCTATCAATAAACTTTTAATGAATACACACACACAGAAGGAGTGGGATCTCCTTCAGGGGAGATCTTCGAACAGAGGCCAGACAGGACTACTTGTGGGACTGGACCTCCGAGGCCTTCCGCTCCCACTGAGACTCTGAGGACTACTAGGAAAGAGGAATACTTCAGCTTTGAATACGTCGAGTTTGAGATGTCCACCGACATTTAGTAAACATGTTCAGCAGCTAGTCTGGAACTTGGGAGTGAGTTCAGGTATCGACAGGTAGATCTGCATAGAAGTGGTATCAGAAACCAAAGGGACCAAGGAGAACACCCAGGAACCCAGGACATTGGAGCTTTGGACAACATTAGTTTAAAGTCAAGCATTCACCGAGCACATACAAAGACAAAGACAGTCCCTGCCCTCAATCAACTTAGGCAAAGGTCTTGGGGTGACAGGATCCCAGAACTACAGCTGCAAGGGACCTCAGAGGCTATCTAGTTGAACTCCCTCATTTTTAGAAGTAATAAAAACAAGGCACAAAGATTAGGTGACTTGACACTTGGCAAGGGGAATGAATGGGCAGCATTTGCATCCAAGTCCTCTGACTCAATGTTCTCTCCAATGTCTCAGACTACTTCTCATTCCCGAGGTGTGTGTGTGTGGTGTATGGAATAACATGCACACAGATAAATAAATTCAAAGTCATTTAGGGGGAGGCATCAACAACTGAGATAATCAGGAACTTGAGCCTCATAAGGAACTCAGAGGTTCCTTCTGGGAAACAGGAAGAGGAACCACTGAAGTAAATAGAAGGAATGGCCAGGAAGAGGATTACACAGAATGTGAAGATAGGGAGGGATTTCCACAGCTATCTAGTCCTATGTGCAAAAGGAATCCACACATCATATGCAACAAGTGGTTGTCCAGACCCTAATAACTAGGAGGGTACAGTGCTATGAAAACAAAAGAGGAAAGAAGGCATTAAGAAATGGTGTTTCTAGATCAAGAGATGGGGGGGGGGGCTACAGGTACAGAATGTGGTGTACAATGTCAGCTGATGAAGTTGCTTGTCAGTAGATCTTGCTTAGTGTGTTTTTCTTTGTTACAAGGGTTCACAGTATACAAAGGGCATATCAGAAAATACGATGGAAAAGAAACAAAAGATATCCATCATAAAAAAAGACTCCAAAGGAGAAGGGATGGTCAATATTCTCTGATGCTGAAGAGGGCAAGGAAGAGCAAGACTGAGAAAACATTGTTGGGTTTAGTAATAAGGTTACTGATAACTTGTAGAGAACAGTTTCAATAGTTTTTGGGAGAAAAGGCAGACTGTAAGGGTTTAAGAACTCATCAGATGGTGAAAGAGTAGAATCATCAAATATAGATTATTTACTCTAAGAATTCTGATGTTGAAAGGAAGGAAAGTATGGTACGTTGAGGGGGCATAAAGGACAAAGGGAAGGTTTTTAAGAATTAGGTGATATTTATAGTCTAGTGACTAGTGGTCAGGCAAAGACGCATGAGACAGTAGAGAGAGGGAGAAAGAGAGAAGGGAAGGGAGGAAGGGAGGGAGAGGGAAAGAGGATGCTTGATAGAGCAATGTCTCAGATGAGACATGAGATACATGGTATCAAAATAATCATCTCTAAGCTTTAACCTTGGCAAGGAAGAGAAACACCTCTTTTGCTGAAGGGGGGGGGGGGGAGGAAGGAACAGTGGAAGACCCTAAAGAATTTTATAAAGTATGGTAATAGAGGGTTAAGGTTCTGGGTCTTTTCTGAGTAGAAGCAACCCAAGTCATTTGCCAGGGGGATGGAAGAAGGGGTAAGGTTTTGTCAGCTTAAGAGGAAAAGCTGTTGTGGAGAATGAAATAGGGGAACAAGAAGTGAATAAAAAGGATTCCTGAGAAGCAAGGTAAAAAGCACATTTGGCACATCTTAAAAACCCGTTACGGATTCTTCATGTGAGCACACTTAACATACAATTCAACTGTATGTAGTTGATAATATTTGTTTTAAGCATCTGTTACAAACAAGGAATTATGCTAGACCCTGACAATACAAAGTTTAATTTATGACAGTGCCTTGCCTTAAAATAGCAGTTCTCATCCTGTGGGTTATGTTCAGTTTGTAACAATGAAAATACATCCTGCACATCAGATATTTATATTATGATTAATAACAGTAGCAAAATTACAGTTATAAAGTAGCAACGAAAGTAATGTTATGGTTGGGGGTCACCACGACATAAGGAACTGTATTAAAGGGTTGCGGCATTAGGAAGGTTGAGAAGCACAGCCTTAAGAAGCTTACATTCTACCAAGTAGGGAGGATACAATATACAGATACTCAAGTAGTATAAAATAAGGGGGATCGTATAGTGTATGCAGGAATATACAGTTAACTATAATAAAGAGTAGATTGTGATGGGGGCAGAAAAGAGATCTAGACAAAGTGCTTTAAAATGATGAGAGAAATAACACTTTCAGCTGGGGGGGGTAGGGCTCAAGAAGGCGTTTTAAAGGAGGGGGCAGTGGAGCTGAGTCTTGAAAAAAAGATTTTGAGAGGAAGCAGGGCATTGTAAGAATGGTGGAGGATTTGTGTAAATGCATGGAGATAGGAAACAGCAGATCAAATTCAGCAACTTGCTCATAATCCGGCTTCAGGGGTTATAAAGGGGAGAAAGGTAAAATAAGGTTGAAAAGTTGAAAAGATAGATTGGAGCAGATTGTGGAGAACACTGAATGGCTGACAGAGGGAGAGATTAGTCTTTAATCTCAAAGGCAACAGGGAGTCACTGAAGGTTTCTGAGAGGAGAAGAGACAAAGTCAAACTTGTGGCTTAAGAAACTCCTTCTGACAACTGCCTGAAGGATGGGTTGGTAAGAGGAGAGACCAGAAGGACGGAGGGAAATCAATCAGATGATTACAAAGGGCTTCATTCAAGAAAAGGTGATGAAGAACTGAACTAGAGTAGCAGCAGTACAAATAGAGAGTAAGAACCAAAAGAAATGGGCAATTGCCTGGATGCTGGGGATGGAAGAGAGGGGAAGATTTCAAGAAAATTCAGAGGTTCTAAGGTTAAGAATCCAGGGTGGTGAAATCTTCAAAAATCAAAGGACAAATTTGATGGGAAAAGATGTTGTTTAGTTTTAAGAGAGCCTAGGATGTGTTTAGAGAGTAGGTGGAGGATGAATCAGCAAAGAAAAAAGAAAAAGAGTAATGGGAGAAAGGTAGAGGAAAAAAAAACACAGCAGGACATAAGAGCATCGAGTAGGAGAAATAATCAAGTGTTTAATGCAGCAAAAAGGTCAAAAAGGATAAGAACTAAGAAAGGGCACCTAAGAAAGGGCACTGAATCTGACAATTAAAAAAAAATCACTGGCCAGTTTTAATGTAATGGTGGGGTCAGAGGCTAGAGCTACACTGAAAGGGGCTGAGTAAATGGATGAAGTGGAAGCATCCAGTATTGACTACTCATTCTTATACTCTAGCTGTAAGAAACAGAGAAATGGAATATAGTTCGAAGGAATGGCAGAATGAAAGGCAGGTTCTTTAGAGGAGATCTGGGAATATTTTTAAATATCAGTAAATGCTTGTACAGGGAGAGATTAAAGAAGAAAGTTAAAGAGAAAGTAACTAATTCAGAAGCTCCCAAAGGAGACTGGAAGGAATGGGGATCAGGGGCACAAATGAAAGGGTTAACCTCAGCAGAGAAAACACTTCATCCATTGAAACTACAGCAAATGAAAAAAGGTAAGGTTCTAAGGATGGGGGATGAGAACTTAGGAATGATAACTTTCATAGTCTCAGTATAGGAGGAATGGAGATTATATGTTGAGAAAGAGGTGGATCTGGAGTTGGAGTTTTTAAAAGACAGTTTGGAAAAGTCACTGTAGGGAGTCAAATATGACAGCAGTGAGAACTCAGTTAAGGTTGGATAACATGACTTTGTATTGTATCTAGTATGAATGATTTCATGACTTATGCAACATCTGCTCTACATGGAAACACGTATATATCACATGTACTCTACACATATTTTCTGTATATTTTTGTTTTGATAAGGAGGCTAGAAGTTTCCTCCCACTGGTCCTTGGGCAGAACAGCTGACCAGTACCAGTACCATCTAAGGATGAGACCTCACTCTCTCTATCTCTGTCCAGACCTCATCCCAGGACCTCATCCTAGCACAAGGCTGCTGCCTATCCTCCTGCAGGCTTCATACAGTTCTTCTCTATAGCTTAGTGAAACAGAGCTGAGGAGGGTGACGTTAGTAGTTTGACTACCAGGCTGAGTGCAGAGACACGTGTTCTGGTCTTAGCACAGTGCCCAGCACACAGTGGAAACTTAGTTAAGTGCTTGTTGACTTGACTGATCCCTTCCCTGCCCAGGCTGACAGTTTCCCGGGGAAGGTAGAGGAGATGCTTAAAGCGGCCCACGTTGGCGAATAGGTCTCCAAAGAAAAAGCTCAGAGTCGGTAAAAGGAAGCAAGGGCCACAAGTTAGAGAGTCCTTCCCAATCCTTCACACCTAAGGTGGGTGAAGCTAAAGTGGGGGGAGGGGGAGACCAGGAATTGAAAGGGACACGGGCAGAGCTCCGCAGGCTGGCGGACCAAAGGGGCTCCGGGGGCCAAATAGAGACTCCCCGGGCTCAGGGAAGTCCCGGAGACCAGCACTGGCCAGCAGAGACCCTAGCCTAGAGTTTGGGTGACCGGAAGCAGAGGGACCCCAGCGCCACAGGACCGGAAGGGGGCGCAGGTGCAGCCCCGAAGGAGCGAATGAATGGGGTAGGCGGTCCGGGGGGGCGGGAACAGGGGAGGGGCCCCGGGATGGGCGGGGCGCAGGTCCCTTCCAAGTCCGCCCTCCACCTCTACCCCCACCCCCCAGAGGCCCGGGTAGAGGAGACTGCACCGCCCGCACTCACCGCCGGTCTCGTCAGTTACATAGGGAGTCGCCATCTTGGAAACGAGAACCACTTCCGGCGTGAGTGACACCCTCCCCCGGGACCCGCCCCCTTCTCCACCGGAAGTGGAGTCCAGATCTGGTCGCGAGCTGCCATTTTCGTCTTAAAGAGACAGAGCGCCCTTGGACTTCGTGCCCGGGGCTGAGAGAGGGCGGAGGAGGCGGCGGGGGTTATTAAGAGGGGACCGTACCTTTCAGCTCGTCCTCGGGAACGGGCTGGCAGCTGGACGACATCCCTGGCCGGGCGGCACCGCAGAGGCGGAAGGGAGGAAGGGAGACGCTGCAGGCCCGGGCTGCCGGCGTGCGCGCCCAGCCAAGAGTCGGCGCTCGATCAGTGTCTGTGGAATGAATGAAACAGGAGGCCTGAGGCCGTTTCCCTGCGCAGGAGGGGGCCGGGCCGCCGAGATCCTCGCGGCTGGCCTCGGGCTCCCGGGCCCCCGCGCCTGCCGCCTCCACGAGACGCCCTGGCTCGCCCGAGGCCGGAGATCTCGGTTCAAATTCTGACCCCGCTCTTCCTTCCCCCGGTGACCTTGGACTAGTCTCGCCGGAGGGGCTGGACTCGCTGACCTCCCCTCCGCTCCCTTCCGGCCTAAGCCTCTCCTCCCCGCCCCCACCCCACCCCACCCTCCCCGCCTCAGTTTCTATCCAAGATTCCCACCTCTCTGTCTACGGCTCTACCCCGAGGGTGCGGGAAGAAAGAGACCGCGGGAAGAAGGGAGGGGCGTGATCGGAGGGGTTGGGCTTGACCCTGCAGCCCTTCCAGCACTCCCGGTGTCTGCCCTTCTCCCCTCCCCTTTTTCTAACTGCAAATCTTCCCGCCCTCGCCCTCTTCCCCACGGCTAAATTCCTTCTACACTTGCTCCCCCGGAGGCGAGGCGGGGGAGGCCCCTGGCTGCTTCCTTCTCTCTCGAGTCCTCGCTTTTCTCCTCTCCTTTCCCCCTGCCCCAGCCCAGCCCACCCCTCACTGTCTGCGGATTGCTGACGTTTATGTAGCACTTTACCACGGAAAGTGTTTCTGCCCCATCTTCTGCTTTGGGCTAAAGCTAATACCCAAGAGGCCTCCCTGCTGGGGGGAAATCTGAGGCAGTCGGGACAGAATTCAGTCGCTTGGGAGCCCTTTTTTCCAAACTGAGTAATAGTAACAATATACCACGTAGGAACCGTCTGTGACTTTAGAAAACCGACTATTGAAGGTCCCAACCTAACAAATCAGCTTTCTTCCACCCTGCCGCGGCTGCCCAGCTAAAATGACTGCCGAGTAAGCGGGAATACTGTTTTGCATTTAATTTGAGACGATTAACATGTATACATTCCTTCCCCCAATCTTCTCCCTCCTAAGGTTTGCATTCTATTCTCTTACACACACACACACACATCCGTAGAAGCCTTTGTGCATGAAGCTTCGGGGGGAACCTGGAAAAACTGGTAGAACTCAGTGGCTCTGGCATAATCTCTCCTGGCTAGGGTCACCCTTTCAGTTTAGTCTCTGCAAAAGGGAAACTCCAGAGACCTACAGCAGCTCCCCCCCCCCCCCGGGCCTGCATAAGCTGGTGCCAAGGGCCCCTCCTCTTGTACCTCTTTCCACCCCCAGACTTCCTGCCCTAAACTTTGGGGCTGGCAGGAAGTGAAACTGACTTGCCTTACAGCCCGTTGGGGGACTCGCGGACCCTAGCCTGGGCTGGGGTGTGGCGCCTCGCCCCCAGCAGAGGAGGAAGGGAGAGTGGGGGTGGGGTGGGGGTAGAAACGAAGCTGTTGTTTTTTCCTCCCTTTGTTCGCTGTGGTTTCTTTTTCTCGCTCCATTTTGTGATGTGGCAGATAAGAGGAAATGTGCACCTGGGACGCGGTGCAGTGAGCCTATTGATGATACCCATTTCCCACACATTACCCCAGGGCAGTGGAGGCTGAGTGGGATGGGGGAGAAAGACTGCAGAAGGGGCATACACTAAGGTAATTCACTGAGTGTGTCAGAAGGAGTTAAGTTCCACTGAAGGAATGAGAGCCACTCACCCCGTTTCCCCACATTGAGACCCCCTGTAATTTCCGTTCTGAGGCTCCAGCTCTTAAAAAGAGAGCTCTCAGAATGGGATATGGGTAGAGTGAGATCAGGAATGACATTTCTGCGCTGCTAGAAGCTTTCAAAACACTCTCTTCCAGAACCCTGTGAAGTAAGTAGTGCAGCTAATTTTGCCATTTTACAGGTAGGGATTCTTGAGGCTCCTAGGGGAAGGGAAGAGAGAGGAATACGAATTTATATAGATCCTACTATGTGTCAACTACTTTATGAGTATTACCTCATTTGAACCTCATCAGAACTCTGAGGTGAGTACTGTTCATGACCCCATATGACAGTTGAGGAAACTGAGGCAAGTGATTTTGCCCAGGGTCACATAGCTAATGACGATAATAATAATAGCTAACATTTATAAACTGTCTACTATGTGCCAGGTACTATTGCTAAGCCCTTTACAAATATCATTTGATTCTCACAAAAACCCCATTTAAGGTTGAATTTGAATACGGGTCTTCCGAACTCCAAGCCCAGCACTCTCTCCCCTGCTCCACCTAGTGCCTCATAGATGCCCTGCCCACCATCACACAGCTAAACTCAAACCCCAGCCTTCTGACTTAAAATTCTGCTTTTCCCACAATACCCTCATGAATATTCTTTGCTGGGAAAGGAGATCTGTAAGGACATAGGAAAGAGAAGAAAGTTCAATCATTTCCTAGGATGGAGAATTTTTTGACCTGTGATTTCATTACTGCAGGGAACTCCGAGCTAGGAAGCTTCTCTATCCAAGCAGATTTGGCAGTTGGTAGCTAATTTATACAAATGCCTCACACGCAAAGTGGAAGTGACGTGACCATTGTCTTGGAAGAGGTTGAAATCTTAGAGATGGCACTTGAAGGAACGAAAGTCTTTGTGCTAGGCTGGGTTTTCTATCCACTTTGCTACTATGCTTCCTCTTACAGTATTGTAAATTTAACGTGTACAGTATTTTATAGGTAGGAAACTAAAAATAAAGCAGAGGGGTGAGATTTTTCTCAGTTCTCACAGCTGTGGGACCACACATAAGTTACTTCACTTTGAATCTCAGTATTCTCATCTGTAAACTGGAATAATGTTCCCTTCCTCATTGGGGCATCATAAAGATTGTTTTTCAAAACTTTAAATTTGCTATGGAAATATGAATTTTTAGAAAATTCTCTCTAAAGGTGGGAGGGAACAGAGAGAGACGACATAGTTTCTAGTCTCAGTCACCTGCCCCAGATCTCTAGCTAAGATAACCAGTAGCAACCTCTTCCTACCAGAAACTTTTTACTTTGCAGCTTCCTTTCTGGGGAACATAAGGGAGGATCCCACAAGTGTGTCTGTATTGGGGCTAAACAGGAACTTCTTAGATATCTTTTTTTCCAATTCCATTAAAAAAAATAGCCTGTTTGAAGAGGTTGGGCTATACAACTGTCTCATTCCAAACTTGAAGGCAGGTATGAGAGAAGAGATTCCAGGAAATAGTAGTTGGTTACTTTGTCTCACTTTAATAAAGAAAGAGAATCCTGGTTATTGGAGATAGGGTGGGACTGGAGAGAATCCTTACATCTGTAAGTCAAGTCCAAAGGCTTTTAACCTCTTTTCTGTAGTCTTCTAGCCCTACTATCTACTGGGGTCCCAAAGTGTTTTCTCTGTTAAAGTATCTCTTTCTGGGATACAACCAGTCCTCCCAAACAACCCATTCTGAGGTATGAGAAGCATAATATTTGTATTTTCATTTCCCATTTCTAGTCAAGCATGAATAGTCATTCAGTTAAAGTGGGGGATAAGAGGGGAGGGGAATAGACATGGAATAAAGATTTGAGGGAAGTGTTGGACACACGTGTACTCCACAAAGTGGAACTGAGGGATGGAAATGTTCCTAGAATAGGGAGATGGTGTCACTTGGGGTGTGAGAAATCTAGGGTCTGGCAGTCTGTGGAGTGTGAGGTATATAGCATGAGGGTCTAGAGATTGAAGTTGTCAGCTGAGGAGTCCAGGTCTGAGCTCCCTTCATCTGATGTGATTTTGAAATCCATGGACCCTGAAAAAGAGCTTGAAAATTACTAGGGAAAGAGAGGAGGTGGCCAAAGCTCTCAGATGATTTAAAGCCAGAAGGGAACTTAAGAGGCATCTGATCCAACCCCCATTTTACAGCTGAGAGAACTGAGGCCCAAGGAGATTCAGTGCAAAGTCACCCGGGTAATAAGCTAAGAATTGAGCATGTCCTCACCCTACCGATTTCGGCTACAAGAAACTGCTTCCTATAGGAAAAGGACAACCGAGGAAGAGTGGGGCGGTGTCCTTGCTCCTCAGCTCTTCCCCCTATCTTGGGTCCTTCAGGGTCAGGGAAAGGTGAAAATGGGAAGGGACGTCATTGGATGATCTAGAAATAAAAAGAAAAAATGGGGAGGGGACTTGGGCTGTAAGAATGAGTAATAACGTCACGAAGATCAGCGAGAGCAACAGAACGATCTGGGCAATCTAGCTGTTGGGGAGCAGCAAGCCAGCTGGGTCCCTGACATGGGCCGGGGAATGGGGACAGAACTGGGGGGGTGGGGCCGAGTCCCGCTAGGCTTGAAAGGCGGGAGCTAGAGGCTGTGTCGTCAGTCTCTGGGCGGCCCTGTGGAGGCAAAGCCCGCCCCGCCCGGCTCCCCAAACCCAGCTCGAGCTCTGGCTCCCAGCTCCAGCGCCGGCGCCGCAGCACCCTCCCCGCGCAGTCCCGCTGTCCTTAAGGTAAACTCCATAAACCCCTCATTAACTCTCCCACTCCCTTCATCTCCAGGGGAGGGGCCGGGAGTGAAGGCCTGCGGGGTGTCTCCAATTAGTACGGCGGGAACAGTCTTGAGCAAAACCTTAGGACTGGAAAGAATCGTAGGCTGGGGAGGGGAAGCGGGGGAAGAGGTGGAGGGGGAAGGATTGGAGACTGGGGATGTTGGGGAGAAGGGAGTGGAGGATCAGCCCTGGGTGGGGAGCAGAAGTGGATGGCTGGGAGGAGTGAACCTAGGCACCTGGCTTCCTTGGAGGGAAGAGCTGTGGTTGTTCCAAGAGTTCCAGGGATAGGAGTAGGGACTAATCGACCCCTTCCTCCTAGATGTGGGTGCGATTTTACACTTTGCCTTCAGGCAGTACCACCATCTCACCCCACCCTCCTCCCCTGGCTGAATTTATAGTTCTACCGAGTCTATATTCTATTTGTTACTCTTTTTATGGGGGAGAATTAGCTTGGTAGGCAAATCATACCACCCTTAGCCTCAACTTTTATTCCAGTGTTCCCTGAGGGCGAAGTGATTTAGAAATCCTTAATCTAAATCTCTGCCTCCTGGGTACCCACTTCGCATCCAAAACATAAGCCCACTGAGTGGCCTAAGGACTCGTGTGGAGGTGCCTGACGATCCCAAAGCTGTCCTTCACAACCCAGGTGGCCTAGCTTCCAGCCACCCTTTTCTAATGTTCCCTTCTGCAAGACTGACTTCTGAGCCCAAAGCCTCCATGGCCTTGGGAGCCTCCCTTAAAGGTTAAGATATATTGTTTCATATAACAATTTGTTTCAAGCTTCTTGAATTTTTTAAAGGGAAAATACTAAATGTCAAAATGTTTTGAACATAGCATTATTTCTTTCAATACCAGTTGCAGTAGGCAAAAGAAGAGTTAAAAGAAGGGTAAAAATGTAGAAGCAGTATAGTAGAGTGGAGAACACCCTCGACTTGGAATTAGAAAACACAGGTTCTAGTCTCTCCGATAACCAACTGGAAGATGTGTGACCTTGAACACAAGTCACAACTTTAGTGCCTCAGTTTTCTCAGTTCTAAGGGAAGGCAAGGGGAGTTGGACCAAATGATATATAGTCTCTTCCATCTCTGAATGACTCCTTACTTTGCTGAACCTGGAGAGCCTGGGGGAGGGGGAGGGGAGGGAAGGATGAGTCACAGAATGAGGAGGGCAGCAGACATGCCCTGTCCCTACCCAGGCTTTTGCTTGGACTGGCCCAGCATACAATTAAATCAGGAGATTGTAACCAGGCAGGGCCAGAGGAATCCCAAATTCCTAAACTCTGTTGTAGCCATTGACTGATTCTTACCAGATCCAGGACTGACAATTCCCAATCTCTTCTATAAGCACGTCACCTTACGCCTCTCTTATTTGCCCCCCCACCTCCAAAAACCCTCCAGTGTTTTCTGGATAGTCTGGTGCCTCAACTAGCTCTTACCAGGGGTGGGGAACTTGCAGTCTCAAAGCCACATGTGGCCTTCTAGGTCCTTGGGTTCGGCCTTTTGACGGAGTCCAAGTTTTATAGAACAAATCCTTTTTTTAAGGGGATTTGTTCTGTGAAGCTAGGATTCAGTCAAAGGACCACACTTGAGGACCTAGAAGACACACTGCCTCCAGGCCAAAGGTTCCCTACCCCTGTTAGATACTTCCAGTTCCAGGGACTAGTTCTGCCCCATCTGAAGACTATAAGTTCCCTCTGCACAGGGGAAGCTGGAAAAGCTTGGCTGGGAGCTGGGGTACTTGGGTTATGAACCTTGGCTTTAGCAAGAGTGGGCAACTAGATGCATGAGTGGGTTGTCCCACTTTCCCACTCTTCCTTGACATAGGTTTTGGTCTTCCCCAACTTGCCAATTGGGTACCCTTGGGAGACAGGTTTGGACTGAGTTTCTCTAGATCCTTTCACCCTCTGGGAAATTGAAAGTAGTTATTTGAGATTAAGGGTGGTGGGGTAGCACAGTTGGGGGATCAAAGAGAGGGTTCTTAAGTTGTAGGTATGGAGAAATTTAGAATGGTCTTCTATGCTGTGTTGGGGAATGATAATGTGCTGGGATTTCCTGGAGTTTCATTCTTCCTAAGTTAAATAGCTCCCATTTCCCACTCTCCTGTATGACACCATATAGGTTCTTTTCACCCTTTTACCTCAGTTTCATCTTCTAACTGAGGCACCTTTGCTTTGGATCCTGGAACAAAAAAGAAAAGGCTAAGAAAGAAACTGCCTGTTCTTTGCTCACCTTTCTCTGACACTTCCCCATTGTCCCTCTCTCAAAATGGCATTCCCTGGATGTGTAGGGGGAAATCTGGGAGAAAACACTGGGTGGACAGAAATAGAGTGGAGGAAGGAGGGTTGGTGTTTATGGAAGGGAAGCTCATTAACTCAACCCAATTTTATTAGCTATGACATTATGTCTTGTTAGCTACTGTTAGCCATTAGATCTAATGGAAACTGTGGCTCCAAGACAGGGTATACCATGGTCCCTTCTGAGAATAGCCCTTTTTCTTCACAGCAGCAGGAGGCTCTAGGACAGTCCTAAGGGCTCCCAAGGAGCCTCCAAGAGCTTCGATTCCAGACATTGAGGGGGTGGGAAAGAACCAGGAGAGGGCAAGCTGGGAGATAAAAGCCGAGGTTGAGAATAGAAAAGCTCTAGGGAAAGGCTAAGTTGGAGTAGGAAGGAGAAACTGAGAGGAGAATGAGCACAAATTTCTTGCTACCACAGGAAGGAAAAGAGCCAGGGTCACCTCTGAAGATTTCAGCTGCCTTCCTGGGGTGCTGTCCCCTCCTTCCCTTACCATACTTTCCTTAAGACAAGAGAAGAAGCTCCCAGAAACTTCCCTTCAGGGATCCTTTAGAAGGAAACATAATCTAGTCCTCTATGTCTCCTGCCTTCTCAGCAGCCTAATTCAATTTGATAAGCATTTCTTTTGCTCTAGGCACCCAGCTGGGTGCCAGAGATACAATAACAAAAAAGTAAACAGACTCTGTGCTCAGTTTACTCCTTGCTTTTTCCCTAGTGTCAACAGACCAACGTTAGGGAGGTTAAAATTAGGGGTTCCCAAGATATGTTCAGTCGGGGAAGAATAAGGCCACCCACCCATCTCCACTGCTCCCTAGCTCCTTTTTCCTGAAGTTCGGGAAGCTAGTTACAGTGCCTCCCTTCCCTACCAACTCAGGGTCCCATGTCTTCTCCCTCTCCAAGAGTCAAGGGTAGATCAGTCGGCGGAAAGGGGGTCAGAACCTCATGCACTTCATGATTCAGGATTAGGTAATTCCCCTGTGGGCAGCTGTTCTGTCCCAACTGAACTTGGGACAACAGAGAGCAGCAGGTGGGTAGGGGTAGAGTCAAGACACCTCAAGGTGGAAGGTGGAGGTAGATGGAAATGTGGGCAGACCTCCATCGCCATTGTAAGAGCCAGAGAGAGACCCCTCTCCAGGAGAAATACCAGGCTGGAGGACGTACAAGAGGGATAGGAGAAACCAGAGGCAGAGAAACAGCTAAATAAAGAGAGGAAGGAGCAGAAGAGTTGTTTCCTCCAGCAGGCCAGGAAGAGGTAGAGAGGGAGGGAAAGAGACACAGGTAACTAACACCACCCTGCATCTCACCCCTGGCTAACCCATACTATTGTGTGTCTTTCCTTCAGTATCCCCCATCCCAACTTGTACTCTGAACCTCTCTGTAGGAAGTTCAACCTTCAATTGTTCTGCCAGCTTAGGAAGCAAGTGGAAAGATGTTGAAGAACTGGGGCCCCTTAAGCCCCAAGGACTTCGCCCAACTGCAGGAGTATATGGAATGTGAGTCTTCTGCCTCTTCCCCATTCCTGGGATCCCCTACATGACCTCCATTTCCAAAGATGCCTTTGGACTCCCCTCTACCGCCTGACCCTCAGTCTTCCAAGTATCCTTGAGCTGTCCTATGTCATGACCAGGATTTGGGGAAGGAAGCAAATGACTAGGGTTTCAAATCACTGATCCCTTGCTCTGTGCCTCAAAACTTTCTCTAATTCCCTATTTCTTGGTTTCTCTGTGTGTGTGTGGGGGGGTGCATGTGTGTGTGTGGTATGTGTGTCTGTCTGTCTTTCTCTGTATCTGTCACTGTAAGTTTTATTTCTCTATGGACTGCTCTTTTGGATGTTACTCTCCATGCATCTCACTTTCCTTATCTTTTGGACTAGATTTTCTTTAAGGTGCCCTCCAATTCCAAAAGTCTATAAATTTATGATTTTAGAGCAGGTTTGTATATGGAGGATGAGAGAAGATTCTGCCCTGAATGTAACTGTTCCCTCCCTCAGATTCAACCAAGAAAGTCAGTGATGTCCTCGCTCTGTTCAATGAAGATGGAGAATTGGCTCAATATCTCCAGGGAGATGTGAGAGGCATCTGCAAAAACTTCTCCCTGCTCCCACTCCCTTCCCTGTGGAATTCCATATATTCCTTCAAGACCCCCCACTTCCAGGGATCACTTCCTGTTCTACCTATTTTGTGCCCCTCCCTCCCAGAATCCTATGTCTTGTCTTTGTTCCTCTGGGGCCCTCATTTCCCACAGAACTTCCCAGCCTCATCCTCAGGCCTTTCTTAGACTCCCATAACATTAAGGATGGAAAGATGAGGAATAACTTGCTGAGTGAAGAAACACATTTATGACCCAGGTGATCATGGTCCACCCCAAGATACCCCCAAGCTTTCCCATTACCTCTATCTCCTCATTCCTTGTCCTTTAACCAGACCCCTGGGGTAATTCCCATTCCTATACTAGTCCATAGGGTATGAAGGGTTTCAGCTTTTCCTGAAAGCCTACCTAGAGGTGAATAATGTCCCTCCACAACTGAGCCAAGCACTTTTTGGATCCTTCCAGACCATGGAGTCTCAGAAACAGGATGACGAACAAGGTATGGAACTGAGAGTTAGCAAGTGCTAAGCCTTAAAAGCAACATCAAATCAGTGTGGGGACTGGAGTAATTCAACTGATAGTCTTTGCTCAGACTATTTGTAGAAAGGAGGGGTGATTTAGACTATTATATGACTGGAGAGGACAAAGGTAATGGAAGGGATGGGCTAGAAAGGAAGCAGACTGGCTGGATCAGAGGGAACCTCTGACCTTGTTAAACTATCCTCAACCAGAAGTATCCCTGATCTGTCTCAATGATGTCTCCTGCTACTTCTCCTTACTGGAGGGTGGACGGCCAGAAGACAAGCTAGAGTGTGAGTCATCAGAGCAAGAGAAATATGGGGAGAAGGGTTGGGGCAAGGGGAAAAGTTGGAGAATATTTCTAGCCATCCTCCCCCCACTCTTCCAGGATTCCTAGTCACCTAGTCCATAGAAAGAGATAGAACCCCTAAGAATGGGCTTCAGGTCCCTCTTACCACCGCCCTGTTTCCTCTAGCTTTCTCTTACATAGCCCTTTTCAAGTATAATACATAGCTTACTCTTATCATTAGTTATATATTCATAAATGTATTGGCTCCCACAGCAGACTTTCTGAGGGCAGAGTTTGTCTCTTTTACCTTGTTATCCCCCAGAACAGAACTCTTCAATCAGAGAGGTTTAGGGTAGGATATGGAAATGGCCTCCACAAACTGACCCTAGCTCTGCCCCCCACCCAATTCACAGTTACCTTCAAGCTCTATGATACAGACAGAAATGGACTCCTGGACAGCTCAGTGAGTTCTGAAGACTGGGGAAGGGGGTGGGTAGTGGGTGATAGATATATTTTTGGCTCTGTTCTCCCTTCCTTGAGTCCCTGTCCTTCGCAGGATCCCCAGGTGCAGATAATACCAGGGAAAGAAGTTAAGTTTTCTGGACAAGGTGGTGGAGTGGGTTCTGGCATAAAAGGGATGGGGCAAGAAGTAAGAATTGTCCTCACTCAAAATCCCCTTCCTCTAGTTCCTCTGACACTGCAAGATTTCCATAGGCAGATAAGACTATGGGAGAGGCAGATCTGGAGATGGGGACTTGAGTACTTTGGACCCCGATAAAGGGCTTAAGGGAAAATCAGCACAGGAGTGTGAGAGATTTGATCCTGGCTCTTCCTAGGAAGTGGACAGAATTATCACCCAGATGATGCGAGTGGCGAGATATCTGGATTGGGATGTAACTGAACTGAGACCAGTAAGGCAGTTGTTTCTTTCCCCATCCCTCTCTGCCCTGTCCTTGTATACTGTCTCTTACCACTTCCCCATGGACTTTGTACCTGTTTCATCCTTCTCTCTGAGGAGCATCCTTGATATCTGGGTTACACCAAGCTCCTCAAGTTGGGAATCTTAACCAGTGGGGCCTTGTATACATGAAATCTTTTTTTTTTCTTGACCTCCTTCTCTGATATTCAGATTCTGCAGGAGATGATGAAAGAGATTGACTATGACGGCAGTGGTGCAGTCTCTCTGGCTGAGTGGGTACGGGGTGGATCCACAACTGTGCCTCTTCTGGTGCTGCTGGGACTCGAAGTGGTGAGTCAAGGAGGAAGGGAACAAGGACTTCCATTTTTCTCCTTCCATCTCAAAGCTCTGCTGGGGACGAGTATGACTGATGTCCAAGGAAATGGTACTGGGGGAAGGGCCTAGGTGCCCCTCATCCAGATTACTTGTGGTATCCTCCCCAGAGCTTAAAGGATGATGGTCAGCACATGTGGCGGCTGAAGCAGTTTTCCCGTCCAGCTTATTGCAATGTGTGTGAGACAATGCTGCTCGGAATAACCAAGCGGGGACTGTCCTGTACCTGTGAGTGTATTGGGAAACTGGGTGGGAGATAGGAACAATCTTTGAGTAATGGAGAGCAAGGAGTTGTGCTTGTAATGAGTGAGTGACCCCAAAGGAGAGCCCAGAGCATGAGTTGGGGGCTCCAACCAAGGCTAAGAGCTTTTTCTCTTCTTTCTTTTTTTTCTCTTTCCCAGTTTGTAAATTCACAGTCCATGAGCGCTGTGCCAAGAAGGCCTCACCCTGTAAAGTCAGTACCTATGCCAAGTCCAAGAAAGACACTGGTGTGAGTGACCCCTGACCTCAATCACTGTTTTCATTATCCCTCCTCAGCCCCTTCTCTGGACTTCTCTGGGGGTAAAGGTGATTCCTCCTCCCCTTCCTAGGAAGCAGGGGTAACGTAACCTAGATGTTATTCAGGTCCCTTGAGCCATCAGGTTATTCTCTCTTTCAAGGCCCAGACCCATGTGTGGGTTCGTGGAGGCTGTGATTCTGGGCGCTGTGACTGTTGCCAAAAGAAGATCCGGAATTTCCAAAGCCTGGCAGGATTGCATTGTGTGTGGTGCCATTTCCAGGTCAGGAACAGACCTTTTCCTCCAGACCTCCCAGAACCTCCCAGCCATTTTGGATTCTCTTCAACTTCTTGTCCCCAGGCTCCCTCCCTAAGTAACCTTTTCCCTTAGTCCCCCTCTGTAGACCTTTCCTACTATAATATCCCCTAGACTCCTACCACATGGGCTAAAGTCCTTCTATATCCCCAAGTATTCTCCCATCTCTTTTCTCCTCCCTGAGTTGGGAGGTCATAAGGGTAACTCTCCTATTCATGGTTCCTCTTACTCTCTAGATCCATGAGGACTGCCTCTCTGCCATGGGCCCTGAATGTGACTGTGGGCCACTTCGAGACCACATCCTGCCTCCCTCAGCCATCTATCCTTGCATCCTGGTGAGCCTTTGGGCTTGGGAAAAGAGGAGAGATATACTAGAAAGGGAACCTATAGAACCTCTCCCAAACCCCGTAGAGATCCCCTCCCTAGACTTTCCACAAGCTTCATAGCTCCCCTAGGGAGTACCCATAGATTTCAGAGAAAGGATATCACTCTTGCCCATTTCTTTAGGGTTCAGGCCAGACTGGTGCCTATCTGTGGCTGAGAAATAGTGAAGGCCCCACAAAATGGACTCGACAGGGACAAAAATACCCATATACGAAATTCAGCCTTCCTCCCTTCTGTTTACCTCTGCCTCTGAACAGGACCGCCAGAACTTGAACTCCAGGAATGTCGACGAATTACAGCATTTGGTCCCTGATGGGCAGGCCCTGCGGGTACAGGCAGCAGTGCCTGGGCATCATGGTGGGGGAAAACTTGGGGTACTAGGATGGCTAGACCCCAGACTGGGCGGGAATGAAGTTGGGGGAAAATCCAGGGAATACAACCTGGCCCCCAGATCCTCATCCCTGCTAGTAACGGGAAAAGGGGAAAGGGGAAAAGAAGGTATCTTGGTAAAAAGTCCCAGAACGTGCCTTCTGCCTCTTCCTCCCCCTCAAATGTTTTATAAGTCTTACAACTCTCTATAAATCTGAATTATTGTTGCTCTTATTATTAATCTTTGGGATCCAATTTACCTCTTACATAATATCCCTACCCTATTTTAATTGCTTCTCTTCAACAGATTATCCCGATCCCTAACACCCACCCACTTCTCGTCTTTGTGAACCCCAAGAGTGGTGGGAAGCAGGGGGAGAGGTAAGTGGAAATAAGGAAGGACATGGATTCATAGTTTGGAAATGCTGCTAGAGGAAAGGTAAATGGGGTCTTCCCAGGGATTAGGTTAGAGAAGGGGAGGGGGACAGGTTGAAAAATGTTCCAGGAGAGGATAGGAAAGATGATTACATGAATCTCATTGCCTTCACCCTTTACAAATCTAGGGTGCTTCGAAAGTTCCAGTACCTACTAAACCCACGACAGGTTTACAACCTTGCAAAGGGGGGTCCTGAACCAGGGTGAGTAGAAGAATATTTTGATCTTGGTCTAAATGTCTGTATGTAATGGGGAGCAGGGATGAGTGTGTGGGAAGGGTGGTGTACCTGTACTGAGCCTGAAGAGCTGGAATTTGGAACAGAACCTTGAGAACTGCCCCTAGAACCGTCTTCTTTTCTCCTGCCTCTAAACTTTCGAAGACACAAGTTGATATCTTTTCCTGTGTAATGGAGATCTCCAAGGAAGATCCTTTATTTTATACAGTTTCACATTCTTCCCTTTCTCTGCCGTCAATGTGACTTCAATTTTCCTTCTTACAAACAAAACCATACAGTGGAATGGTGGAGGAGGGAATCACCCAGAAAAAAAAAAAAGATCTCATTGAGTCTGGGGGTCAAGGAATTAGTGTCCTTTCAACCTTATTTATAGTTATGACCCCCTCCTCCCTTCCTTCCTTTGTCTCAGGCTTAAGTTCTTCAAAGATCTCACAGATTTCCGGGTGCTGGTATGCGGAGGGGATGGCACAGTAGGCTGGATCTTGGATGCCATTGGTCAGTATTAGGGGAGAGTCATGGAGTCCTGGGGACCAGGGGAGTGGTGACCTTCCTGGCTTGACTCTCCACTCCTGTCTCTCCTTTGTGCAGACAAGGCCAGCTTCCCCAACCCACCGCCAGTAGCTGTGCTTCCCCTAGGCACAGGGAATGACCTAGCTCGATGCCTAAGATGGGGAGGAGGTGAGTACCATTCAGAAGGGAATGGGGGTAGGGAGAAGGTGGTACCAAAAAGAGCCTAAGAAGCTGAGAGGACCTTGACAATTGGGGTGTGGATGAGCAGGTAGTACCTTATAAGAGAACAAAACTACTATCAAGAAACGAGGGGCTAGATTTTAAAAGGCTGGAGGAGCCACTCTTATGTTAACTGCTCTCCTGCCCACATGAACCACCATTCTCAGGGTTTGCAGAGATAAGGATTCAGATAGGTGTTGGAGGTGAGAATGATTCCAATAGAGAAACTACTGGATTTGAGAAGAGAAATGCCAGAGTCAGGCTAAAGACTTGGGGGAAGTGGAATATGGTAACCAGAGAAAACCTTTCCATTCCTCGTCTGCCATGACAGGACATCTGTGTACGCATGCACACGATGGGCCATGAACTCCTGATGAGTCAAGATGAGACACGCCCTGGTAATTGGCTGAACCTGAAGGCCTGAGAAGTTCCTTTTGGTCACCTCTCCCCTCTCCTCTCCTCCCTCCAGGTTATGATGGGGAGAACCTGGGGAAGATACTCAAGGACCTGGAGTTAAGTGCCACAGTATATATGGATCGATGGTCTGTGGAGGTGATTCCTCTGGACCCCAAGGAGAAGAGTGACCCAGTTCCCTACCAGATCATCAACAACTACTTCTCCATTGGTGTGGTCAGTGAACTTTACTTTTTTTTTGGAAGAGTGGGGTCAGAGAATAAGTAGGTGCTCAAATCATTGTGAATGGAGAATATAGAAAGGGAACAAAAAGTCTGAGAGAAATTCTAGAGCTCATTGAAATAGTTCAGAGAGGGGGCAGCTAAGTGGCACAGTGAATAGAGCACCAGCCCTGGAGTCAGGAGGCCCTGAGTTCAAATCCACCTCAGACACTTTACACTTACTAGCCATGTGATCTTGGGCAAGTGTTTTCACCCCAATTGCCCTTTCCCCCTCCAAAAAGCAAAATAATAATAATAATAAAATTTTTAAAAAGAAATAGTTCGGGGAGTAGGACTGTGGTTTCATAGACACTTGGGTTACTGGGATCATTGACATGCAAGATCTAGGCCATTGTGTAGTCACCCCCTCTTGCCCTCCCCACTCTCCAGCAGCAGATAAATAGGACTATCCCTAGACGTGGTTTATTTGGATACTGGGTTAGTTGGGGGGCAGACGGAGGTGTGTGAGTGGGGTGGCCTTTGCTGATTAAAAAAGATATTGGGACTTGTTTATGAACTTCTGCCTTCCTCACCCAGGATGCTTCTATTGCTCACCGATTTCATGTCATGAGAGAGAAATATCCTGAGAAGTTCAACAGCAGGTGAGGGAGGTCTGGGAATATTGGGAATGGGGTAGCCACCCGCCAGACAGAGCAATGGAGGGGACCAGGCTTTGGCTACTATGTATGTCCATGGGCCAAACAAGGCAGTGAATTCACTAAGCAGACAGCCTCTCACCCCCAAGCTTCCCTTGTACCTCTTAAGACTGGAGATGGAGCGCTCTCTTGCCTCCTCCACCCCCCTGCCCTCCCACAGGGCCTATGTAACCTGGCCTATGTAACCTGCCCCCTCCCCCCTGGGCCTGGGGTGTGGGGCTGAGGCAGGATGAAGAACAAGCTATGGTACTTGGAATTCGCCACATCTGAGTCCATCTTCTCCACATGCAAAAAGCTGGAAGAGTCTGTTTCAGTGGAGGTGAGGTTAAGACACTTTCTAAATGTGACCTGACCCTCACACTCAAAAGACACAGCCCTACCACTCCCATCTTCCTTTCACTCTCTGATACACCAGTTCTCTGACTCCCAAATGCCACGCATTGTCCAGACTATTAAAATTTCCCAGGCTACCAAGCCCCTGACTTTCTCCCAGTCTCCCAACCCCACCCCATCAACAAGGTACCAGTATCCAAGGCATAGGGTGGGATGGTGTCCAGTCACAGGAAAGGATTGGGGAAGGGAGCAGGGGCATTAAAAGGAAAAGAGGCACAGCTACCTCTGTTACTCTCTTTGGGGATGAGAGCGTGAGCACCAGAGTTCTCTCATTCCTTCACTCACCCCAGATCTGTGGGACACCTTTGAAACTGAGTGACCTATCCTTGGAAGGCATTGCAGTGCTAAATATTCCCAGCATGCATGGAGGCTCCAACCTCTGGGGAGACAAAAAGCGACCCACCAAAGATACCCAGGATTTGGATAATGCTTCTGTGCCTCCTGAAGCAATCACCAACCCTGAAGCTCTGAAAACCTGTGTGCAAGGTGAAAGGATCTTGGGAAGGTTATGGGTCACCTGGCCAAATTGGGGGGTGGAATTGAACGGCCCTTTTAATGGTAGGAGCAGGGCCAGGAATACTCTTATTTCTTCCTATGCTCACCCCTCAACTTTTCCCAGATCTGAGTGACAAGCGCCTGGAGGTAGTAGGACTAGAGGGAGCAATTGAGATGGGTCAGATATATACCAGATTGAAGAATGCTGGACATCGGATTGCTAAATGCTCCCAAATTACTTTTCGGTAAGGAAAAGCCAGGGCTTAGTGGCAGGAGGAGATGACATGGGAGGGGTGCAGGAGATGCAGAGAGAACAGGAGAATGGGAGAGTAGAATGATTCCAAGTGCTTAGAGATCCTTCTCTGGTGAGATGGGGCCTGAAGTCTCTGAAGGCAAATTGGGGGAAATCTGTATGTTCTCCCTCCCTTACCCTCCCCACCACATCAATCTGCTCTGGGCTCTCACAGGACTAGAAAAGCCCTTCCCATGCAGATCGATGGGGAACCCTGGATGCAGGCACCATGTACTGTGAGTTCTTCCCCAAACCTAACTCCATGAGATTCTCTGGTCCCCAAACTTGTGCCCCAGTGTCATTCAGATCTTGTACATGGCAAACACATCCCCTGAGTCTTCTCTGAGCTCCCAACCCAAATCATCTCTTCCCAAGGCCCTTACTGCACTGTTTCTAAGATGAGTAGTATTCTGCTGAGCCTGGCAGGCCACATACATGCCCAGATTCCCCAGAATTTCCCCAGAGCTCTCACTCCCTGATCTCTTAGCCTGCCAGCTTCCTTCGCTATGAATATGAACCTGGGCTCTTTCCCTTTCAGATCCAGATCACCCACAAGAATCAGATGCCCATGCTTATGGGCCCCCCTCCACGCTCCTCCAACTTCTTTAACCTTTGGTCCTGAGGAGAGGGCCCTTCAGCCCCTTTCCTTTACTTCCCTGGGCTCTCCCCGTACATCTGTGCTGCCACTGCTGCTCCTCCCTTGGGGAGTTTGGGTGGGCTCCTTCCCCTCATGATATTTATTGTCCCACTCTGCTTCTGTTCCTGCCCAACACACACATTGAAAGTGCCTCATCCAAATAAAATGGTTTGTTTTTTCATTTCACCATCTTGTGTTAATTGAAGAAATCAGAGGTTTGTTCTCCTTCTGTTCTCCACTCTGCTTTGGGTTATTGATAAACAAGAAGAAATACAGTGTTGTGTTCAAAGTTTTTATTGCAGGTGATGGCAGGGCAGCTATCAGAGAGAGAGGAGAGGGGAAGATGTGAGTTCCTTCCAGCCCTAGAGTAGTCCTGAGATGCTTTGAGCTGTCAGACCTGATGCCCACTGAGGAGAGGGCTGCTTTCTCCACTTGGGCCTGGATAGAAGGAAGGGGGCAGTCTCAGCCAGTGAACTGTACGTTGAGGCAGCCAGGACTGTGGGAGAGCTGAACCCTGTTTCACACGCCTGGAGTGATGGGAGGAGAAACAGTGATCAGCAGGGAAGGAAAATATTTCTTGAAGTTGCCCTGCCCAACCCACATAGGATTTTTATGTCACCATTTTCAAGGTGACTGACCACCATGAAGTTCTACTTAGGTGCTGAGGTCATTTCTTTTCATTCTGTCTGTCCTTCATGGGGACAGATCTCCCTCTAAAGGCTTCATGTTCAAAGTCCACAAACCTCAGGGGAAACCTCAGTCTGATCAGCCTCTTTGTTTTATTCATCCCTCAAAAATACAGAACTATGCTTTCCCCTTTGGTAGGGAAGACATCTGTCGGGGAAGAGGGACAATAGACCCTAATAGGAGAATACATTTGTATAGCACTTCATGATTATGAAGTGCTCTATATACCTTCTCACCTGATCTTCACAATAGCCCCAGTAGAAGGTAATACAAAGTGTTAATTCCCATTTTAAAATGTAGAGCCAGGAGGAACCTTAGAGTTCATTTAGTTCAGAGCTTCTTAACCTGGGATCTATGAACTTGTCTTTAAAAACATTTTGCTAATTTTCAATATAATTGGCTTCTTTTGTAGTCCTGCATGTTTTATTTTATGCAGTTGAAAACTGTTCTGAGATCTATAGGCTTCACCAAAAGCTCCTACACCAATTGAATACCTCATGTTACTGAAAGAAGGGAAGGAACTTGTGCCCAAGGTCATATGACTAAGTTGGCAGATCCAGGTTAGAAATTCTCACTATTACATCATCCTTCTGAGTATTATAGGAAAGGAAAATGAGACAAAATGGGGCCCAGGGTCACACAGCTCCCAAGTGGCAAAACTTGGAAAAATTGGGTCTTCCAACTTTTAAATCTAGAGCTCTTTAAACCATGGCAAGAAGGCTAAAGGAAGGCTGGGTGAATCTCAAGACCCCTTTGCTATTTCAGATCTGTATGGAGGACACAATGATTGGGGAAGTACAGAAACTACAGCAAACAGGCTGGCACATGGAGGAGGAGGCATCTTACCTGTACACTAGAGATGCCAGGGCTATTACCACTATAGCCAGCATAATGCCCACCAGCAGCGGAGCCTTCTGGGTGCCTGCCTCCTGTCCTGTGAATATAGCCCCCGGGTATCCTCACTGTTAATATTTCTCTCTTGAACCCTACCAACCAACACCACCAACACCTCAGATACCTACTCGGGACTATGAGCTGAGTGCTGGCCATAACCATGCTGTTGGTGTCGGCCAGGGATACATTTAGGCAGTAGATCCCGGCACCTCCTTCCAGAACTTGGTGCAGCACCAACTGACAGTCTGGACTGGATACTACAGGCTGGCACAGTTTCTGGACAGGGAGCTGGCACCCTGGAGATGAGATCTCTGTGCAAACTTCATCAGGCAGCCTGAATATGGGGGGTAGAGGAGGAGAGAGGGTACAGGAGTCAGTTTCTGCCAGGGAACTGGGGAGAAAGATGAGCAAAGAGAGTCAGTGCTATTAATCACTGGTGAGTCCCCTGGAATTAAGCATTTCCAAGGGTCAGAGTCCCCTCCGAGACAACTCACCCGCCTTGGCAGGACACAGTGAGCTCAATTGCATCTCCCTCATTGACGGGCACAGCCTGCAAGATTTCAGCACTCTCAATCCCCTCTGTAGAGATGGACAATCACATAGGAATTCTTAGGGTTTATTTTGGAAAGGTCCTTGGAGGTCATCTCCAACCTCCAAGGAAACTGAGGATCATAGAATCAAGCTACTCCCCCAACTCTATCTAGTCTGGAGAGAAACTGCTGATTCCTCCAAATAAGGATCCATTGTCTGAGTGTCCCCTGGACTCCAGAGCTGGCTTAGAGCCCCAGAATTTTTTTTGGAGATCTTGCCAACCTTCCTTTCTCATGGCTTTGGGAGACTACTGCCTCCCTCCCGTCCCTCTCCAACCCCTCCCAAATAAAGCAGACAGGACTCACGGACAATGTCAAGGGTGAGAGCAAAGGAGCCAAATCGATAAAGGATACAGTCCAGAGGGGTCTGGCGCCTCACTAGTGCCAGGACAGCTGTGTCGGCAGAGGGGAGGGCTGATAATCCTTTAACATATATAGTGGAAAAAGAAGGTTATAGGAAAAAATAGGCAGGAGTTCTAGAGTTTTTCTAGCTAGGGCCAACTCAAACAGGTGCATTAACTAGTTCAAGTGAGTTTTTGTGACAATTGGGGTTATGTGTCGAGGGGCTAGGGGATTTCTACACATTAAAATATGAAACAATGACATACAAATGAAATATAAACCTCGTGCAGATTAATTCTAAATCTACCACCCATCCCTACCTGCTTTTCCATTTTAATTCTAGGGACAAGTTGGCTTTTTCCTATGGCAGGGACAGGGGAGGGATCCAGGATTCCTGAATCCCAGCTATACCTACCTGTTATTCCAGGGAGGTTGGTGGCTTCTGGTCTTAAAGAAGTAGTAGAAGGGATTGTGGGTACCTCTGAGGTGCCCTCTGCAGGAACAGCAGGGCTGGTGCCTGGGTTTACCATGACTGTATCAGAGGTGTCCACAGACTCCACTCCTGTTGTGTTCCCTATCATGTCTGCAACTGAAACCCCCTCAGCTGTGTTATTGGTTGGTGCTACAGTTGACATTTCCCCAGTAGTGGTGCCTGAGAACCCTTCAGTTGGCACTTCTCCTACTGTGGTCCCAGGAACCTGTACAGTTTGTGCTTCCCTAGTCGTGATGCCAGCGGTCACTACAGTTAGTACCTCTGGGGCTGTGGTACTAGAGGCCACTGTAGTGTCCCCAGCTATGGTAGCAGGGGCCTCTGAAGTTGCTACCCCTCCAACGGTGGTGCCCAAAGGCTGGGTGCTTGGGGGATCAGTGCCTGGAGCAGGAGAGGTTCTGCAGGAAGCTAGGGGAATGGCAGCCTCCAAAACCACCTGGGCAGTGACTGGGCCTGGCACCTGGTATGTGTGAGTGACAGTGGGTACTCGGGAGATGAGGGTCCCACTGCCATCTCCAAAATTCCAAGTGTAGGATAGGTCAGCCTGGGACAGATAACTGCTAGGATCATGGAGCTGAAGGTTGAAAATCAAGGGCTGGTTCCTCAGAAAGCGCCTCTCTCCCCCATCCAAGGTCTGAAGCTGTGACACACTCACAAAGAAGGGAACCTGATCTGGGAGTGGGATCAGAAAGGAGAAAATGAAGGGCTAAAGACTTTCCTGACTCCTACCCCTGTCCCTGCACTCTCTGGACCTGGACAGCTGGAATTACGGGAGGCTCCATTTCCAAAACTATTTCATTTCTTGATTCTCATTGATTCTTCACTAGCCCTTTGCCCCTATATTCAATCCCCACAGACTACTTCTCTCACCCCCTCCCCAGTACCTGGCTAGTCCCTCCCAGATCCAATCCCTTCCTAGATTTCTTATCTATTTTTGCCACATCCCTGATTCCATTCTTTGCTCTTACCAGTGAGGGTGAAGGCAGACAAGGCTCTGGCAATGGGCACATAACTCCGAGGTCCTCGGTGATGATAAACTGTCACCTCCATGGTATAGGGTCCTAGAGCGACTCCAAGTGTCTCAATGCTCAGGTTGGACACTGGGCCTCCCATAACTTGCCAATATTTCCCTGTGGTTAGGGTAAAGAAGAAGATTAAGGGTTGTCATGTAGGTGGTCCAGAGAGGACAGAGGTACATATTGAAGTGCAGTCAAAGGAGGTTAGACATGTCAAGAGTGGGGCAGCTACATGGTGCAGTGGATACAGCTATAGCCTTAGAGCCAGAAAGATCCGAATTCCAATGTGACCTCAGGCACTTAACACAAAACTAGCCATGTGATCTTGGGCAAGTCACTTAACCCCAATTGCCCTGCCTTCCCCCCCCCCCAAAAGACATGTCAAGAGAGAGCAAAAGCTATTACTGGCAAGATGTTCAAATGACTGCACAGTGGATATCAATTTAAAAAAAAAAGACCGTAGGTACAGAACCATGGGAGGGAGCAATCCCAGGATTGAAAGAGCAGAAGAGGGTCCAAGGGAAAGGAGACCAGGACTGAGATAATCCTAGAGGTGAACAGAGTCCTTAATAATAAGGGAAGGCATTGGTCAAAGAAGATAGTTTCTTACCCCAAGTCTTCCAGACATAGATGAAGTTCCTATGAGGTCCAGCCTCAGACGGGCAGGGTTGCCCATCAGGAAAGACACAGGAAGCATCAGAACCTTGAGGATAAACAGGTTGTCCACCCCATACCTGGCTCCCTGAAAGAAATAAGGTCATTTTTGAACCTTAATGTCTTCTTTACCCCCATCCCTATCACTAACCAAGAAAGAGGTCAAAGGCATTGACTGAGTAAAGTGAAACCAGTGGCTCAGTGGGGCAACATTCTAGACACATGGGGGTATTTTATTAAATCTGTGAACATATTAGGGGGATATACTCAGGAACAAAGAGAGGTCCCTTACCATTGACGGTACCATTGTTGGCCCAGATAATATGCCCATTGGGCAAGACCTGCTGGCTTGGGGGGAAGTGCAGGATGACAGAGAAGGAAACATGGGCACCAGTCAGAGTTGGAGCATCATTATTGACCTCCAGGGTCACCTGGCCTCCTGGATAAGAAAAGAGCATTATTAACTGGGGATCCTGACTCCTGCAAGACCCTTTTCATTTTATGGTTTATCTTCTAATCCCACTTCTAACTTTGCTCCTCTTCTCACCATTTTCCTAATTCCACCCCTCTCTACCCGGCGCAAGTGCTGTTTCTCACCTTTCCAGCAGTCAGGGCCCTGAATTCCAGCCTCCATCCATTCTGGATACAGCTTTGAGTCCCACATATCAGTTTGGGGCTGATCACTGACACCTTTCCAGCCTGGTTTACTTGGCCCTAAAAAAGAATAAGCCACAAGAAATAGAGTTAGTAATCCTCCCACTTAGGGGACATGCAGCAGCAGCAGCACCAGTACCAGCAGCACCAGCAACACCAGCAGCACCAGCAATTTTATACTTACTATTTATATATCTATAGTTTGTTTGGACTGATGATTTCATTGGTATGGAAATACCATATATTGGTATAGGTCTGTAACTCATATTTGAGTAAGAAAACACCCTTTCTTACCCGGGACACTAAGAAATTAATTAACTAGCCCATGGTTACATGGTTACATAGCTAGTATACGTCAGAAAAAGGATTAGAACCCATTTTCTTGATTCTAAGATCAGCCCCTACATCTACCATGACTTACTGCTTATGCCATATCATAATAGATTAGAAAGAACACTGTGAGGGATAGGGCAGAGAATCAAGAAAGTGATCCTCTAGGTTAGTAGCAATAGGAAATCTTAGAAGGGTCTAGAAAAGGGCTAGGAGACTGAAGGAGAAGATAAGTAGGAGAATACATGCTATAGAGTAGAATTCTGAAGGACCGATAGAGCCCTTGGTTGGATCAAAATGATGGGGAACTCAGTGCTCTGTTCTAAATCTCTAATTGAGAACAGTTATCAGGGCTGAAATTGCTACAGATGGATGAGCTCAGTGGTTTCCATCTTGTACCAAGTGGATATATTACAATGGGTCAAACAGACCTTTCACAGATTGAATAAATATTCAATGGACCTGGGTTTAATTCCTAATTCCTACCTCTGATACTACCTGGGTGATCTTAGACCTCAGTTTCCTCATCTGAAAAATGAGAAGGTTGGACTGGACTGATTCTAGATTCTCTTTCAGTTCTAAAGCTATACTGATATGAAATAATGTTGTATGAATTTATGTATCACTATATTCCAACTGTATATAGATGCTGTTACTCTTAAAATACAAATTAATTTTAAAATGTTACTGAATTCATAGTAGCTTTTTTCCCTCAGTCAATAGATACTAATAGTACAATTCCTATTGGATGAGGGGGTTGTGAAATGGCCTTGATGTTTAAAAAGAAGGAAGGGGAAAGGAAGGAAGGAAGGAAGGAAGGAAGGAAGGAACGAAGGGAAGAAGAAAGTTAGAAAGAAACAAAGAAGGAGAAAGAAAGAAAAGAAAAGAAATATATCAGACAAAATATGCCTACCCTTTGATCCAGAGATTCCACTATTAGGCATATTTATCATGGAGATCACTGAAAAAAAAAGAAAGACCCCCATATTCACCAAACATTTCTAGCAGCACACTTTGTGGTAGTGAAGAACTGAAACAAAGCATGTGTCTACCAACTGGAGAATGACTAAATAAATTATAAATGTAATAGATGAAATGGGGAATATTACTGTGCTTTAAGAAATGGTGGAAAGAAGGATGGAAAGACTTACATAAACTAATGCAAAATGAATTGATCAGAGCCAAGAAAACAATATACATAATGACTACAATGTAAATGGGAAGAACAATAACAATTGAGTGTTTCACAATGACAAAGATCAAGCCTGGCCCTAAAGAAGAAATAGGAGAAGACATCATCCCCCACTCCTTTGCAGAGATGTGGAAGTCCACAGGTGTAGAGCATTGCCTATATTGTGAGATTTTACAAAAATGATATGTATATGTCTGTCGTGCTCATTTTTCCTCTTCTTTTTTCATGGAAAAATTCTTTGTTATATTGGTACGGATCTCCAGAAAGGGGAGAAATACAGGGGAAAGTTTAAGTGATGAAAAAGCAAAAATTAATAATACTATTTTAAAATCTATTCTTATGCTAAAAAAGATAGAGAATAGCTGGGTTAGGTGTTAGGGGAGATGGGGTTTCCAGACTTTCCAAGATTCAGAGGGACAACAGGGGCAAGAAAAGGGCTTAGGGAATTAGAGGTTGAGAGAAGGAACCTGGAATAATCTTACTATCCCATTGTTAGGATAAAAGGAGTAATAGGATCTCCCCTTCTTTTTTCTCCTCCCCACTCTCCTCCCTTACTGGAGCTTCTGACATTCCAGACCAACCCTCCTTCCCAGTCATGAGGTCTCAATCCCCCAGCAGATCCTTTTCATGTGATTCTCAGCTGAGATCCCTATGCCTCCCTAGCCCTAGCCCCAGAATAGCAGGCAAGGACAATAGGCCCCCTTCTCACACCCAAAGAAATAGAGGGTTCCTCTTTAACCTTTTGATCTCATACATTTCCTTCTTTCCCCAGAGAACTGCCTCCTTCACATCCATGCCCCCAAAGTGCCAGGTACCAGAAGAGGCAGGAACAATTGCTATACCAGCTTTAGGGCTAGTATATTTCACCTTCAAAAACCCCAATTTGATCCATTTCATTCTCTTTGAAGTCTTAAAACTTAAGCAGCAAGCACTCCAAAATTCCTCCCCTCTTCAAGAGGTACTTCAGGTTCAACTTTCCCACATTTCTAGAGGGGAAGGGATGTCTAGTCTACATGTTCAAGTCTTTCTGAATACATGGGAAAAGGGGGTCAAAAGTTGCCTAGAGATTTAGCTAGGGCAGCTGTTGTCCTCAAGATTACAGGGATGCTAAACTTAGGAGATAAGGGCGGCTAGGTGGCCAATGAATAGAGCACCCACCCTGGGGTCAGGAGGACCTGAGTACAAATCTGGCCTCAGACACTTGACATACTTACTAGCCATGTGACTTTGGGAAAGTCACTTAACCCCAATTGCCCTCCAAAAGGCAAAAATAAAACAAAATAAAATAAATAAACCTAGGAGGTAGTCCTAGCTCAAACTGTCCATTCCCTCCCAACCTCCCCAACACATCCATATTTATTCTCATACTCACCATCAGCAGCTATTGTAGTCAACAGGACACAGGTCATGGCCGAATTATAAAGCCAGATCATCTGTTCTAGTCTCATTTTTTCTGTCAGTTGAACAACCATAGCACAGAGGCTGGTGTCAGCTCCTATATAAGAAAGGGGTACTACTCATTTGCATAGCCCTGCCTATCTTCTCCTCCCTTCAAAATTCCCAGGGAAGAAAGGAATTATTGAAGAGCAGAGAATGGGACTGACAGTGGTATGACGTAGGAAAAAGAACACTGCCCTAGGTGGCAGGAAATGTGCCTTCTGTTCCTATTCCTGCTCCTACCAATTCTTGGTTATACAACTCTGGGCCTCAATTTCCCATCAGCAAAGCAGGAATGTATGGAAAATGCTTTGAAAACTCTTCTTTTTCCTACTAGAAAACCTGCTGGATGTTCTGAGCCCCACTAGTGGATTAGACTTTTTTTTTTAATTGACTTGTTTGTTTACTTTTAGTTTACAATATTCAGTTCCAGAATCACTTGAGTTTCAGATTTTTCTCCCCTTCCTTCCCACCCCCCACCCCGCCATGGTGGCATACAATCATGTATAGGATCTGCAAACTCTATCACATTGTATAATAGTCTGGTTGTATAGGTGTTGTAGCCAATGGAGTGAACAATGAGAAAAGAGAAATTAAAAACCAAACATTGAAAAGAATGATAGCATACATTGTTTCAGTCTCCATTTAACTTCTGGTCCTTCTGGATCTTTCTCTGAATGTAGAAATCTCCTTCCGTCCTGAGACTTGTAGAGTTGTCTTTTAACTATGCATTGCTGAGAAGAGTCCAGTTTTTCAAAGTTGGTCGTCACACA
>CM053597.1:211628596-211677436 GCA_028646575.1 Pseudocheirus occidentalis | reverse complement strand
ACCACGATCCAGATCCAGGCCACTCAACGCAAGAGCCCTTGGCCCTGATGGATCGCATCAGCCCTCTTGCTATCTGCAGGCCGAGGGCTCTGAAGGAGCCCAGTGGGGGCCACTGTGGCTCTCAGATGTTCCTGCTGCTACAGCCGCCTCCCACTGCTTCCTTGCCCTGGGAGCAGTTTGGCCAGACCTGCTCTTCTCCTTCCTAGTTAGCAAAATCCACTGACCTTTCTCTTAGCCTTTTTTTCTTCTGGCCTGATAGATGTGGTAATTGTGCCTGCAGTGCAGTCGATCTGCTCTCCTATAGACGTGGCTCCCTGCCTGATGCCCCAGGGCCTGACCCCGCCAGGGTTTTGGCCGCAGGTCCCAGACTGCTGTGAAGAGCCCCGCCTGCTGCGCTGCCTGTAGCAACAGATGTGCTTTCTGTCTTTTGGAGAGTTTTGGAGCTTGAAAATCTGTTTAGCGTCCCATTTTATGAGTTTTTTAGCATGTTTGTGTGGGAGCTGTGGTGCTTTGCTGCTTCTATGCCACCATCTTCGGAAGGGAACAACAATAGTAAATTATAATCCCAAGAATTTTTACCTTAAATAGCAAAATTTCACTAACTACAGCTTAGAGTCTGAATATGTTTCCTGATGTTTTCTTAATAGTTAACATTTCATTAATCTTTTACTTATAAATTAAAACTATCCATATTCTGGGACTTCAAACATATAGCAAATACCTGATAGCTGTCACATCATTATTATGTTGAAACTACATCTTTAAACCACCATATACATTTTCATAAGAGCCAAACATTTTCAAATGAAAATATGCTATTTTAGTAAACTTATTATCTGCTTTATAACAAAATATATCTTAATAAATATAACAGTTTTCAAATATCTATTTTTTATCACATCCTTTTAAAAGCCTAATTTATGTATAACAACATCTAGATTAAAAAGCTGTTTTGTGTATCAGCATTTCTGTTACAATGATCTCTCAAATTTCACAATATAAGAGAATTGGGGTGGCGAGGTGGCAGTGAATAGAGCACCGGCCTAGAGTCAGTAGGACCTGAGTTCAAATCTGGCCTCAGACATTTAATACTTACTACCCTTGTGACCTTGGGCAAGTCACGTTTAACTGCCCTGCCTCCCCCCCTTCAAAAAGAAAAAAAATAAAAAATAAAAAACTCCCACAATATAAGAGAATTTAGAAATACAATAATAACGTAAACAATATAATGTATTTAAAACATGAAACAAAACAAATAACATCAATTGCATTCCAAATTATCTTATAAAAATCATTAATTTTATTACTCTTGGACTTTTAAAACCACTTTAGAGTTATCAGATATTGAACAATCACATTCAATTAAAGAAATAATGTAGAGCTTAGCATATGGGAGTCACTGTGTTAAGTATTTTATAGTTATTACATTATTTTGATTTCACAACCACCCTGGGAGGTAGGTACTATTATTATTTTTCTCTTTATAGATCAGGAAACTGGGGTAAAGAGAGATAAGACCACTTACCTAAGATTATACAGCTAATAAATTTCTGCAACTAGAACATAATTCAAGTTTCCCTGAATTTTTCCAGCATTTTAAAAACACCTATATTTGGTAATATGCTCTGAGAGGATTGGGGTTAACAGGGAGAGGTCTCTGACCCGGGAGAGTTACAAGAGCTCTTTGGTTTAAACAATCTTTTCTCTTTTCATGGTCAGAAATGTCAAGGAAGGTTGTTATAAAGTGTAAACCATAGGTTGCTTTAAGGTGCAAACTATTTACTTAATTTTTTTCTTTCTTTCTTCACTCTGGTATTACTTCCAAACTTGCTACTTTCATTTTTCTAGGACAATGAAGCTATTAATCTTACCATTTGCTTTTTTTTTTTTTAACAGGGGAAGGCAAGGCAATTGGGATTAAGTGACTCAACTTGCCCAAGGTCACACAGCTAGCAAGTGTGTCAAGTGTCTGAGGATGGATTTGAACTCAGGTCCTTCCGACTCCAAAGCTGGTGCTCTTTTTATTGCACTACCTAGCTGTCTCCACCATTTATTTTCAAAAGTTTTCTAAAATCTGATCTTTTGTTTTTTTCCTTAAAACAAATTCTACAAAGTGGTACCCCAAAACTTACTAAGATATTTCAGAAGGGAGTGAATTCCTAGAGTCTCAGGAGTTCTCCCCTGCAATATTAAAAATGATCAATTTCCAAACTCCTTAATCTATCTAGATGTTTTTGGCAGTTCTACAAACTTTGATTTTCTGTCTTTGTTTCTGTAATTCCAATATAGCCAAAGCTGGGATGACAGAGCAAAAAGTATCTTGCAAGTTTTTTCTCTTTTCTTATTACTTAATCTCCCATGGAAATCTTTAAGTGGGAGTTAGTTCTGCTTATTAGGACAATTGTTCAAACTATGAAAGTTTATTAATTTTTCCCATGTTCTAAACTCTCTGGCTACAGCCCATAGAAGTTTTTCTGACTGACTGCATTTTAAATCTTTTAAGGTAACAAAATCTAGCTCACAACATAGACATTTCGCATTTTACAAAGACACAAACATAGACAAAACAACAAGACAGATACAGATACAGATAGTTTTCAAAAAGCATACAGTCACAGCCCATTCAGAGACACACAGTTACAGAGGTGTGTTTAAAAAACAACAGAGACATGCAGAGAGGCCAATTAACAGAGGTGTGCAGCTTAAGAAAGGATATTCTTACCAGAGTAATCCTAGACAAGCCAGGTCACTAGAGGGGCCCTGGAGTTTTCCTCAGAAAAGGTGATGACCTCAACTTGAAGGCATTGGAGCGGAGACAAGAGCAGAGGACTCACCAGAGGAGGGAGTTGGACTCCAATTTTTTTTTTTTTTGCTTTTTTTTGGAAGGCAGTTGGGGTTAAGTGACTTACCCAAAGTCACACGGCTAGTGTGTCAAGTATCTGAGCCCAGATTTGAACTCAGGTACTCCTGACTCCAGAGCTGGTGCTCTATTCACTGCACCACCTAGCTGCCCCGCCAAATAAGGACAATTTTTTTTTTTTGCTTTTTTTGGAGGACAATTAGGGTTAGGGTGTTGGTCTCCAGAGAAAAAATCCCAGTGGTTCCTAGTCCATTCCCACTGGCACTAGAGTGTCTAATGACCCCATCCCATGTCCAGTCCCACTTTTGGCGTCAATTAATGTCAACCAAATCATACTGGCCTCTAACATATGGGTGGCCAGAGCCAAACAGAGCAGGCTAGAGACAGGAGAGTCAGGAATCGAACAGAAGTCTAATTTCAAAGTGAGGTAAACAGCTTACAAGCAAGGAGGGATCTAGACAAACTTACCAGGACCTTACCACCCTTACCACCCCTAGTGGGGTGACCTGAGACAGTGTGGGGAGATCTCAATACTTATACCAATGGCTTTTATATACTTATACTGATCTCAATACTTACACACAGTGAGTTATAGCCCTAACAATGAGGAGTAACAGTAAGAATGAGACAAGTTTGATTCACAGCAGGGCTTCATGACTGGAATGTGGATATAGCAGGTGCTTCTCCAAACTCAGAGAACACCCAGTGCTGCTCAAAGCAATATAATAATTATGATTTATTTTTCAGAGGGTGAGATCATCCAGAGGGTGAGCACAAAGGACACAGCTTGCTTGCTGGGCCTTAGCCCTGGAAAACAGGGTGTACTCTAATATCTTGACACAACATATCACTGGTTTCTGCTTTCCATTCGACTCTGCCATCTTCCATCTAATGGGTGAGTTAATCCTTTCACAGTCACATTTATGATGGCTAATGGTATGTTTCCCTCCATCATGTTCTTTCTTTTCCCTCTTCTTCTTTACAGAGAAGAAGAAAGTAGTAGAGGGGAAGGATTATTAACATTAGTAATTTCAGTGATTTATATGTTTCCACTAAATCACTCTTCTCTTACTCTCACCAAATTCTCCCTTTAAAATATCCAGTCTTAAATTGAAGTTTCTTCTACTTGCTGCTATTCCCTCTCCAGTTATACCTTCCTTCTTAAGTGTTTGTCCTTACCCTTTAGAATTTAATATATATGTAACCCAATCTCTCTCTCTCTTTCTCTCTTTCTCTCTCTCTCTCTCTCTGTCTCTTTCTCTCTCTCTCTCTCTCTCTCTCTCTCTCTCTCTCCCTCTCTCTTTCTGTTTTAACATTCCTTTGTCTAGTTCAGATGAAATTCAGGTTCAAGTGATATTCACTCTTCAGAAACTTTTTTTCATTTTAACATATTTTATACACTTTTCTTGCACCTCAAAAGAGAGCATATTATGAGGGGGAAAAGTATTCCTTTCCTTCCTAGTATATTCTTCTTTCTTTCCCTTTTCTTTCTTCTTTTAAGACAATAAAAAATAAAATCATTCTCTGTTTATTTAATTCCCTCTATCACTTGAAGTCATTAGAATTCCGTAGGGACAGTTGGCTCTTCTCCCTGTTACAATGTAAGTATTTCATCGTTATTTAGCCACTTCCAGTGGACCAAATGTATTTTTTCTAATTTTCTCTTGACTCCTGTGTTTTCATTAACTTTGTTCTGAGCTCTGGTCTTTTCAACAGCACAGTCTGAAAGTCCTCTATTTCATTAAAGGTCAGCCATTTCCCTGTTGGATTATACTGTCTTGCAGGGTAAATTATTTTCTATTCTAAGCCTTTACTATCTTGGGTGCTGGATGGTCTTTTGTCTATCATAGGGTTTCTTTAACCAAGGGAATGTGTGATCTGTTCCCACTGATACTTCTCAAAGTCAATGTGCAGCCCAGGGCTTCCACTCTGTTTATTTGTACTTACTCTAGATTCTCTTGAAAAACCCCGCTTCTAGTGTCTGTAGCTGCTAGCTACAGCCTACACACTGTGTAGTCTTATGCCATATAAAGCTTATTTATCTTTTTCTTTGGATTTCTTGGTCATTGTTCAGTCTATTGCTCTTTTTAAGCTAGATCGTTGTGTGAGTGGAAGTGAGAAATCTGGGCTCCTTGAAGACCTTTCAGACCTCCATCTCTCATGTTCTGCCTCTTCTCTCTACTTGCACCACAACTATCTTAGTTTAGACCCTCATCACCTCTTGCCTGGACACCTGTGAACCTCCTAACTAGGTTTACCTTCTTCAGGTTTCTCCCCTCTCCAATAAATGAGCCTCACAACTGTGGCAGCAATATACATGAAGCATAGACCTGACTCTTTCACTCCAAAGTTCAAGAAACTTCAGGGGTCTGCTATTACCTTTAGGATCAAGTCCAAGCTGGTTTGGGCACTTCAAGCCTTTTATAGGTTGGTTCCACTCTATCTTTCCAGGCCAATTACACTTTACTCCACCTTTAGCAGCCGTTCTCAACCTTCCTAATGCCGAGACCCTTTAATACAGTTCTTCGTGCTGTGGTGACCCCCAATCATAAAATTATTTTCGTTGCTATTTCATAACTGTACTTTTGCTGCTGTTATGAATCATAATGTAAATATCTGATATGTGGGATATATTTTCATTGTTACAAATAGAACATAACCCACAGGTTGAGAACTGCTGACCTAAAGCATGCCAGCCAATTGTTATTCCCTATACACAACATCCCTCTCCTCCATGCCCTTTGGAGACTCTTCAAACCTACTGCCTTCCTCAAGAGTCATTTCTCTATTTTTCAGTCAGCTCCCTGGAAATCATTGCTTATGTTTACTTCTCTGCGAACATTCTCTTAAATAGAAGACAACCTCCTGGAGGGCAGAAACTGTGTCAATTCTGTCTTCCTATTCCTAATTTCACTTTTTTGTTTTGGAGCAGTGAAGGCAAGGAAATTGGGGTTAAGTGACTTGCCCAAGGTCACACAGCTAGTAAGTGTTAAGTGTCTGAGGCCACATTTGAGTCCTTCTGACTCTAGGGCCGGGGCTCTATTCACTTCCAAACCTAGCTGCCCCTCTCTTCCTAATTTCTAGTACAACGGCTAACACATAGTAGGTGCTTTAAAAATATTTTATGATTGATTGAAATTTGGACATTACAGGGAGACACTAAAGATCAGTAAATAATTGGGGTGACATTTGTTCACAAGGAAAAATTGCAGAAGGAGACATGGACGAAGGAAGGAGGTTCAGAGTTTATTTTAATTGTCCAGGTGAGTGGGAATGAAATCTTGTACTAGGGTGATAGCAGTGATGATAGAATAGAGAGGACCAACCCCTTACCCCCTCTCCCCAAGAAAGAAGGCGCTGAAGCTTTGGGACAGTTGGGCGAATTCATAACGGGGTAGGGGAGAGGCAGCTGTCCTTTAGATTGATCATGGAGGGGCAGAAAAGGCACTACCTTGCCCGGCAGGATCTGCCCCTCCCCTCAAAGGCACTACCTTGCCCGGCAGGATCTGCCCCTCCCCTCCTTTCCCTTCCCTTCTTCAGAGTGGGAATGGAAAGGCTGGGCCTGGGGTCGGTTCCCACACTGGAACCCCAGCTCTACTCAAATTCTCCTGGGAGGCCGGGCAGGCGCCGGGTTTGGAGGGGGGAAGAATCCAGAGACAGTGCAATTTCACGGAGCCTCGGGGCTACTGCGGGGGCGGCAGGGGGAAGGCTCAGTAGTGGGGTCTCAATTCCCAAGGGAGGCGGAGGAAAGCGGGAGATAAGAGTTCCCTCCAGCCTCCACGCGCGAATGAGAGGGATAAAAAACACCAAAATGAATCATCCTGCCAGGCAAGTTGGAAGGGTGGGGGAGGGGTAATTTACATAATAGGTGGGACCAGCCTGCTAAAGAGTCCTTTTTGGGGGGGCAAGGTGATTGTGTGGGGGCAGTCTTACGGATTTTCTGTACCAGTCTCCTCCAGGAAAATAAGGGGGAGCCCCTCAGTCGCTCTGATTGGCCGGACCAAGGGGGTTCCCACAGTCTGGCCAATGAACTCGGGGCCCGCCTAACGGGGGGCGGGCGGTGTGGGGTGGCTCAGCACGAGCGGGGTGAAGAGGTTGAGATATGGGCAAAATTGAACTTGGGGAGGCGCCGCCAGCTAGGGCGAGCTGCAGAGCTGTGGTGACTCACCCCATTGCCCGCACGTGCATGCACCCCTCCTTCCCTTCCCCTCCAGCCTCAGCTCCAACCCTAGATCCTGAAACATTTCGTGTTTGCTACCTGCGACCTCCGCCCCCTTCTCCTGCGCAGACCCAGCATCCCGCAGCGATGTAGGGCTCACTGGCGCTGCCCGTATTGGGCTGGCTCCTCCACCTGGCCAGGGGCTAGGAGGTGGGCAGCTCGCAGGTCGGTAAGTGGGGGTTGCGGGACAGGGGAAGCTGGGTGCTGCCGGGGGCACCGAGCACAGGGAAGAACCGGAATTTAGTGTGCCGGGGGAACCCGGGAGTCAGGGAAGATTGTTCCTGAAACCCCAGTGGGCTCCTCTCAAAGTCTTCCCCCTTTGAATCGCATACAACTTGAACTGGCTGGACCTTCCCCCAACCCTCCACCCTTGGCTGGCTTCAGTCTGTCCGTTAGTCAGTAAACATTTGTTATGAGCGCTGAGCTAAGAAAGCGCCTACAAAGAAAAATAAAAGACAGGTCAGGTTCTCCAGGAGCTTGCAGTCTAATGGGGATGATCAACAGAAGGCCTTAGAATTAAGGGGGATTGGGAAAGGCTTCCAGTAGAAAGAGGGATTTTAAATGAAGTAGGGAGGCCAAGATGGAGATAAGAAGGGAGATCATTCCAGCAAAGACTCCTGGAGTCAGGAGATGAACGTCTTGTTCAAGGAACATCCAAGAGGCCGGTATGACTGGGTCCCAGAGTACCTAGCAGGTAGAGTGTAAAGCGTAAGAAGCCTGGAAAGAGAGGTGGGGGAAACAGGTTATGAAGGGCTTTGAATGCCAAATAGAGGATTAGATATTTGATCCTGCAAGTGGTAGGGAGCCACTGGGGGGGGGGGGGAGGTTGGGAAAGTGATATGGTCGGAGGAAGATTATTTTGACAGCTGAGTGAAGGACAGACGGGATTGGCGAGAGACTTGAGTCAGGAAGCCCAACAGCAGGTTATTGCTCTGGTCCTGGAGGGAGGTGATAAAGATCTGTACCAGGTGGTGGGGAGATAAGAAAGAAGACTTAGAGGGAGAGACGTTAGGACCCTAAGAGTATTAGGTAATAGATCGGCTATGGAGAATGAGAAGACTAATCACGGGCCGCACCTAGGTTTTGAACCAGGGTGACTGGGAGGATGGTGAGCTCTCAATAGTAATTAAGGAAGGGGGGGGCAGGGAAGATGAGTTCAGTTTAGGACATGTTGAGTTTAAAGATGTCTATGGAACATCCAGTTTGAGATGTTCAATAGGCAGAGCTGCCACACTAGAAGTCAGCAAAGAGTAATCTCTTTGGAAAAGTAGATTTTAGAATATAGAGATGCTAATTGAATCCTTGGGAGCACCTCTCCTTCCCTGTTATTTGGGGGAGAGGGGGAGGGGAGGGCAGGCTGGACAGAGGGTCAAGTTCAGGTTATGAGGTGAGAAAAAAGCTCCACACAGCACTCCCTTCTACTTTCTTCCACCTGTCCAATCAAATCTAGACATTGGTACATCTGAATGCCACTAAACTTTTCCTTGACTGCACTCCAGGTGTGAAGGAAAAGGAGGCATAGACCCAGAGAGTCTCCCTTTATGGAAAAGAAGAAAATTCAGGAGACCATTCTGGAAAAAAATGCCCCGCCAGCTCTTTTCTTGGGAATCTTTGATAATTGAGAATGCTAGTGGGATTTGAGATCAAAGAATTAGGTCTTTTGTTGCCATCCCCCCCTACCCCGCCCCATCTCCCAAGATTCCAGTTTGGGTCTTGGTGGATTTTGTGTCCCATCCACGGGGCGGGGTGAGGTTGGGGGGTGGGGTGGGGGAGTGAAGGGTGTGGGAGGAAGAAAAACACCTGTGTTTCCCCCACAGTTGCTGGGTCTAAATTTATCCTCTGAGACTTTAAATTATGAACACTCCCAGCTGGAAGAATGGAGGAGGGATCTAGTATTAGGGATAGTGGTTACAGGAAAGGGATGACAATATCTTCATCTCCTTCAGACCCTGGGAATCTGGGAAGTTATCAGTCAAGAAACCAAGAGTCTGGGCTTCTAGTCTGTTTCCTGGGGGAGGGGATGAGGCTTTGGCCAGTCTTCTTTCTTTGTGGATTTTCAGCCTCTGGGCTTCTAGCCTTGTCTGAGTCACTCTGTGCTCCCTTTGTCCTAGCCCTGGTGAGGGGTTGGGGGATTTTGGAGTTGAGGTCCACACCGAGAAGGGAGTGACAGAGAATAGCCCCTTCCTGTTCCTTAATACTGTCTTCCTAAGAGGGCCTATGATTAACAACCTCCCAAAGGCTATTGGTACTACCTTCTTGCTCCCCACCCCTCCCCTTTCTACTGCTCTTTGTTCCCCTTTTCTATAAGATGGATTTTACTCCCGTGGGTAGGAGACAGTGACTTCTAATTCTCTACCCCCTCTCCCCAAGCACACAACAGTCCATAAACTTATATATCTTAATGTGATTCTATTTTTGGAGTAATTGGGGGGTAGAAATATTGGGGGATATCCTTTAACGTGGTAGACCAAGGCAATGTACAGAGATACGAAATTAAATGCATTCTTGGAGTGGGATGGAACTTTGAGAAAAGAAATAGGGCAGGGACAAGTATACCATACATTATCACTAACTACTCTCTCACTCTGTCTCTCTCTTTCTCCTCTTTCTCTTTTTCTTTCCCTCTGCCTGTCTCTGTCTCTCTGTCTCTCTCTACCTGTGAATTCATTTCTTTGGGAGTGAGGAGATTCTCTACTGAGGCAGCTCAGAAACTCTTCAGCCATTTATAATTTTAGAGTTGCCAAGGTCACCCAACCAATCTGTGTCACAGACTGGACTTGAATCTAGCTCTTCCTTACTCTGAGGCTAGCTCTCTAGCTACTAACTCATGCTGCTCTCAGGGACATATTCTCTCTGTTAAAAAAAAATTGTCAGGTACGTATTCTCAAAAACATCTCTGCACACAAGTCTTTGCTTCATGGGCATGAGAGTTCTAGTGAAGGGGCATCCTGTTAGCAAGGGAGGTAGAGGCAATTCTAACCTGCTGGTATAAGAGTCATCTCTCAGAAGCAATGCAGTTCTCAACCTTCCTTCTTGTCCCCTCCAAAATGACAATATTGATTCCCAGGTTCATGCTCATCTCTGTCACATCTCCCTCCCCCTTCTCAGTAATGGAATCCTGACCAGGAGAGTGGGGTGGAGATCTGTCAGGGGATCAGGTCTGGTATAGAGCTGGCAAGAAGGGGTTCCGTGGCTTCCATTCCCCACATGCCTTCATGCCTCCTTCCTGATGAGCTGGCAATGCCCCCAAGGAAGAGTTACAAACAGGTGGTATCTCTGCTCCTGCCCCCAACTCCCAACACAGACTTTAACCCAGCAGACCAGAGATCAAGGGACAGGGAGATACCTTGAATTGTTCATCATTTCCTACATCAAATTCCTATTCCATTACATTTCTATATCACAGTTTGTTCAGCTCTTTCTCCAACCTATAGACACCTACTGGAAAGACAGACATATTCCATCTCCTCATGGGCCCCCAATACAACTCATTCTTGCCTCTTTGGTCTAGGAACAGCCAGTGTTGGAAAGCTCTTGAATTAAGCGTTTTTGTCCCCCAGACAGTGCTATTGCGGAAAGGAGGAGACAGAGTTAAGATAATAGATTTATTTTCCTACATCCCCCCACCAAACATCTTAAACAAAAATTGAGAAAATGCATGAGACTATAGCCTATACCAGAAATACAAGGAAATGTCACAGTGGGTCATTTTTTTAGGCCAATTTTGCATAGGGACAGACAGAGACATCTGTTGACACTGGGGGTGGGGTCTGTCCAAAAGCAATGCACGAAAAGTGTTCTTGCCTACAGGGACTGAAAGAGACCAAGACTGGGCACCGGGGCAGGAAGCTTGGGGCAAGAACATTCTAAGAGCCCTGAACTATCACAAGGTGCAGAACAGGTATCACTGGCAGCTTTGTCACCTACTACCCAGACTTGGTCACAGATCCAGGATAGAGGAGACCTGTACCTGGGTAAGAGGAGTGGTCCCAGTTGTGGATTTTACTGGGGACTCAGTGAGGAAGAAGTTCAGAGGCAAACAGCAGCTGTGTGACTCCTGATCCCAGGAGCAAAGCTAGGACTTAGTGTTAGCCTCTAGTCTAGCATAAGCTGAAGCCTGCAGTGGAACCAAGGCAGAAATCCCAGACCAAAGGGGAGCCTGCAGTTTAATTTTTCTGTAGAGTCTGCCAGTGGGGAAATAGTGGCTAAGGATGGCAACAGTCTGAAAATTCTAACCAGGGAGGAATTTAAAGACTCAAACATGAGTCGCAGATTTGCAAAGCTCAGACCAGGAGGGCAGTGAGCAGACTTTGCACCAGATGGAATCACTTTGGGAACACTGAAAGCCTTCAGGCACCCAACCAGAGCAGCAAAAGTAGCAGAAGGAAGTAAGAGCGCAGAAACTCAGCCCAAATATTCCCCTCAGAAGTACTCACATGAAGTCTAAAGTTAAGAAGCAGGCAGGAAGAATGATCAAATGAAAAAGGAATCCCACCATAAAGAGATTTTTATGGTAACGGGGAAGCTCAAGACACAAACTCAGAAAAGAATAACTCAGAAACATCTACAAGCAATGCTTCAAAGAAAAAAAAATGCAGCTTGAACACAAGTACAACCAAGATCCCATGAAGAGCTGGAGCGTGATTTTTGTTTTTGAGTTACAAAATTTGGAGTGGCTAGGTAGCACAGTGAATAGAGCACCGGACATGGAGTCAGGAGGACCTGAGTTCCAATCTAACTGTAGACAGTTAATGTGTCTTAATGTGAGACCTTGGGCAAGTCACTTAACCCTAATTGCCCTGCCCTCCCCCCTCCAAAAAAAAAAGTTACAAAATTATTTTAAAAGTCAAATGGAAGCCATAGAGGAAAAAATGGGAAAATCAGTCAGAGCTATGGAAGTGAGATATGAAGAGAATTAATAGCTTGGAACAAGATGAACATAACCTTACCCAAAAAAAATAACATCTTGAAAATTAGAATTGACCAAATAGAATCTAATGATGGTTGTTGTTCAGTTGTTTTTCAGTGATGTCTGACTCCTTGTTACCCTGTTTGGAGTTTCCTTGACAAAGATACTTGAGTGCTTTGCAGTTTCCTTCTAGAGCTCATTTTATAGGTGAGGAAACTGAGGCAGGGTGAAGTGACTTGCCCAAGGTCTCACAACTAGTAAGTTATCTAAGGCCAAATTTGAAGTCAGGAAGATGAGTCTTCCTGATTCCAGACCTGTAATGCCTAACTGCCCTAATGTCTCTACAAGACATCAGAAAACATGTTTCAAAATCAAAAGACCGAAAAAAGTAGAAGAGAATGTGAGGTATCTTATAGCAAAAACAACTGACCCAGAAAATGTATTGATGGGAGATAATTTAAGAATCACTGGACTACTGAAAGCCATGACCCCACAAATAACGTAGATGTCACATTTTACAAAAACAAAACACAAACAAAAGCAATCTGTCCAAATTTCTTAGCACCGGATTGCAAAGAATATACTGGTCATCATATGAAAGAAAACCCCAAATGAAAACTCCCAGGAATATTATGGCCAAAATCCAGGCTTCCCAGGTCAAATAAAAAGTACAGCAAATAGCTGGGAAGAATTTGAGTACTGAGCAGCCACTATCAGGATCACATGTGATTTAGTAGCCATCACTGTAAGCAGTGTTTCTCAACCTGTGGGTTATGTTCAATTTAAATACATCCTGCATATCAGACATTTACATTATGATTCCTAACAGTAGCAAAATTATAGTTATGAAGTAACAACAAAAATCATTTTACGGTTGGGGGTCACCACAATATGAGGAACTGTATTAAAGGGTCGCGGCATTAGGAAGGTTGAGAACCACTGCAAAGGAACAGAGAGCTTAGAATGATACTCCAGAAAGCCAAAGATCTAGGTTTACAACCAAGAATAACTTATCTAGCAAAACTAAGCATAATCCCTACAGGGGAAGAAAATGAATGTTGAATGAAAAAAAGCAATCCTGGTGAAAATGAGAAGTTGAACATATGCAAGAATCAAGAGAAGTATACAAAGGAAAACCCAAGTAAGTCATCGTAAGATCTAAACAAGGTTAAGCTGTTTATATTCTTATATAGGGAAATGATACATGTATCCCCTCAGAACTCTATCCTCATCAGGGAGTATAGAGAGAGTGTAGTTAGAAAGAGGGCCTGGAAGCAATTCCATAATGTTTCAATGATTTCAAAAGAATAATAGAGGATAAGAGAAATACACTGGTTGGGGGAAGGGGAGGAAAAAATAGGAAAAATCCTCTTAAATGAATGAGATGCATCAGTTGAAGTTTCTATAACAAGGAGGAGGGAGTGGGATATGGGGTAGGAAACATGAACCTTGAGCTCTCCTCAAAACTAGTCAAAGGAGAGAAGAATATACCTACATATATAGAGTGTAGAAAAACATTTCACCCAACAGGGGAATAGGAAGGAAAGGGGTGGGAGTGGGAAATAAGAGCAAGGGTAAACTAAGAAAAGAATTAGAAGTAAAACAAATATTTGAATAAGAGGTAGAAAATAGAAGAAAAAGTTTAACAATGGGATGGAGGGAAATACAAAATTAGTAATCATAACTATGAATGTGAATGGTATGAATGCAGCTATAAAATGGAAGAAGATAGAATGGATTAGAAACTAGAATCCAACTATATGTTATTTAAAAGAAATATACTTGAAATAGAAAGATACACACATTTGCTGAATGGTACTAGCGACTACATTAATACTAAACACAGGTGTATATGAATTCTTATAGGAAAACTTGAATGAATTACAGGAAGAATTAAACATGAAAATTCTTTTTTTAATTAATTAATTTTCTTGTTTACATCACTCATTTCCATGAGATTTTGAGTTACAAATTTTCTTCCCATTTTTCCCCTACCCACCACCCCAAAACATCAATCCCACATCAAAGCCCCTCCCCCAATCCGCTCTCTCCTATGTCCTCCCCCATCACCCCTCTGACTTTCCAGTAGGATAGGATGGGTCTCTCTACCCCAGTGCCGATATATCTTAATTCCCAGTTGCATGTAGTTGATAATAATAATAATAATGATGATGATGATGATGATTATAGGATTTTAAATTATAAATTATTTCCCTTCTTCCCTTGTCACCCCCACACTGGAAGGACAAGCAATTCAATACAGGCTGTACATGATACTAAAATTCTTTTTTTTCTTTTTTTTTGGAGGGCAATTGGGTTTAAGTAACTTGCCCAAGGTCACACGGCTAGTTTTGGTGTTAAGTGTCTGAGGCTGGATTTGAACTCAGGTCCTCCTGACTCCAGGGCTGGTGCTCTATTCACTATGCCACCTAGCCGCCCCCATGATACTAAAATTCTAATAGTTGGTAACTTCAATTTTCCCTTCTCAGAACTAAATAAATCTAATCTAAAAAAAGAAATTAAGAACCTTAATAGAATTTTAGAAAAGTTAGGTATGATAGACTGCTAGACTATTGAATTGGAACTGAAGTATTAACTGAGAATAGAAAGGATATGGTCTTGATACCCAAACTAGGGAGAATCAAAACAGAGACAGGAAACTACAGACCAATATCCCTGATGAATATTGATGTAAAATTTTTAAATAAAATATTAGCATGGAGACTACAACCACATATCACAAAGATGATACACTATGACCAGGCTAGATTTATACCAGGATCATACGGCTAGTTTGAAATTAGGAAAATCAGGAACATAATTGGCAATGTTAATAACAACAACAAAAATCATATGATTATATTAATAGATGCAGCAAAAACTTTGAATAAGATGCAACACTCATTCTGGTTTTTGTTTAAAAAAAATTAGAAATCATAGGAGTAAACAGAATTTTCATGAAAAGAAATAGTATTATTTATCTATAATCAAGAGCCAACATTACCCATACTAGGGATAAATTAAGGTCTTTCTAAAAAGATTGGTGGCACAATAAGGATGTCCATTATCACTATTACTATTCACTGTTGTGCTAGGAATACTACCTATTATAATAAACCAAGAAAAAGAAATGAAAGAAATAAACAGGAAAGAAGAAGCAAAAATATCATTTCTGCAAATGATCTCATAGTTTACTTTGAGAACCCTAGTGAATCAACTAAAAATGAACAACAACAAACAACTTTAGTAAAGATACAGGATGTAAGATAAATACAAACAAATCACCAGCATTTCTGTATATTGCCAACAAACCCAGAAGGAAGAATTTAGAGAAAATCCATTTAAAATAACTATAGATAGTACCAAATACTTGGGATTTTACCTGCCAATACACAAATAGGAACTATATGAACATAATTACAAAACATTCTTTACACATATAAAGACAGAAAAAGCAATATGATTATCCAGAGGATTCATGATGGATTAAAAAAGGCTATCCACCTCTGGAGAGAGAACTGATGATTTCTGAGTGCAAATTGAAGTATAATTTTCTCACTTTTTTTTGCTTTTAAAAATACCTAATATGGAAATATGTTTTGTCTATTTAACATGTATAATTGATATTTTATTGTTTACCATCTCAGTAGGAGGGCAAGGGGTAGGAAAGAGGGGGGAAGTTTGTAACTCAAAATTTTAAAAAAGAAAAGGATGCTAAAAATAAATAATAAATTAAATGTAAAAAAAGATGGATCTAAATAATTGGAGAAATAATAATTGCTTTGGATAGGTTGAGATAATATAATAAATATAACAGTACTACTTAAATTCTTTATTCAGTACCATGCCAGTCAAAATACCTAAGGATTACTTTATAGAGCTAGAAAAAAATAACAAAATTTATCTGGAGAAACAAAAGGTAAATAGTATCGAAAGAATCAATGAAAAGAAGTGGGAAGGAAGGGGTCTTACTAGTATCAGATTTTAAACTACTCAAAGCCATGACCATCAAAACACTTTAGTACTAAGTAAGAAATAGAGTTGGACCCCAGTTCAGGTTCTTGACCCAGGTCAAGAACTCACTATTCAATTAAAACAAAAAACTTTTGGAAAAAGTGGAAATTAGTATGGATAAATCAGGTAAAGACCAACATCTCCTGCCGTTTACCAAGACAACCTTCAAATGGTTACATGCCTTAGATATAAGTAGTGACATCATAAACAAGTTAGAGGAGCATGGAAGAAATTATTAGATCTATGGAAAAGAGAAGCGTTCACGACCAAACAAGAGATAGGGTCACAAAAAGTAAAATGGACAATTTTGAGCATATAGAATTTAAAAGCTTTTGCATAAACGAAACCAATCTAGCTAAAATTAGAAGAAAAACAATAAACTGGGGAAAAAATCTTTGCATTGAGTTTCTCTGATAAAGATCTCATCTCTCAAATATATAGGGAACTAATCCAAGTGTATATAAAAATAAGAGTTGTTTCTGAATTGATAAATGGTCAAAGTATATGCAAAGACGGTTTTCCAGAGGAAATCAAGACTATCAATATCCATATAAAAATGTTCTTAATCATTGATAGAGGAATGCAAATCAAATACCCATCAGATTGGCAAATTTGAAAAGGAAAATCGCAGATTCTGGAGGTACTGTAGGAAAACGGGTATGTTATTGTACTGTTGGCAGAACTGTGAATTGGTCTAGGACTTTAGTCATTCTAGAAAATAATCTGGGATTCCTTTGACCCGGTGACACGATTTCTAGTCTCTCTCTGCCTCAGATCAAAGAAAGAGGCATAGGACTAATATATATAAAACTGTGTGTACATATAAACTATAACAATTCTTTTCATGGTTTCCAATTCTTTCGGAGTGCCCATCAATCGGGAGACTACTGAGCAATTTATGGTATATGAATGTGACAGAAGAAATTACAAAGAGGGGTGGTTTCAGAGAAACTTGGAAATATTTGTATGAAATGAGCCCACGTGAATTGAGCAAAACCAGTAGAACAATTTACGAGAAACAACTTTGAAAGACTTAGGAACTCTAAAATCAACAAAACGACTAACCACAGTTCCAAAAGACTCATGATGAAACATGATGCCTCCAAATAAGACGGGTGATGGACTCAGCACAGATATAGATACATGTATACATATATACATGCACATATATGTATGCGTATTCATATATGACATGGCTAATGTTGGAATTAGTTTTATTTGATCACATATTTTGTAATATGTTTTGTTTTTCTTGCTTTCTCAATGTGGGAAGAGGGGGAGGTGGAAGGGAAAGAATTTGGAACTGAAAATTAAATTTGATTTAAAAAATTATATTACAGGGAAATTTCCTTCCTGTTACCTACCCCAATTTTTTTTAGCCCTTGATGAAAAACACGCAGAAATGGTAGGAATGGGGAAGTGTAGAGTACCAATATTTGGGGTGGGGGAATAGAGTGCAATGAGGATGGAGTCAATGTTGGATAATGGATGGGAGGGACTGGAAGAAGGAGCTGGAGTATGGGAGAGATTTACAGGGGTCTTGCTTCTTATCTTCTCCCAGCTAAAAAGACAAAACTACTAGAGACCATTCATTCTCTTTTCCCTCCAAGCCTAGGGCTTGAAGGGGGAGCAAGAGGAACCTGGGGGAGGGGAAGGGCTGCCCCCTTCTCTTGGACAAAATCAATTCATTGTGGATTGGGTTATGGCTCTGGGTACTTTTTCCACCCCTTAACCCCACCCTTTCTCATCCCAAGTGGACACAATGTGAGCTGTGTGTCTGCCCCAAAGGGACCTTTATTTCAAGGACCCTGAGGCAGAAGGGGGTAAGAAGAAGGAGCAAAGCTATTGCTCTCTGTTTTGTCCTCCCTCCTCCCTCCATCAGGGGAGAACGAGCCACCTGAAGAAAACAAAACAAAACAAAACTCTGAAATATTAGTTTAGGCTTGGTTAACCTCTTAGTCTTCATGCCTGTGGTAAGGTGACCCAATGCCTATTTCCTTCCACTCCAGGAATTCTGAATATATGGACATGGAATATCAATATACCTTAGTCTACCCTGTTTCTTCCTTTTAATATATCTGACATTCATCTCCCACTAGAATCCTGTCCTTAGTGAGAAGAAGAGTGGTGTAGTGGGGGATCCCCACTGTAGTGGATCCCCAGATCCTCAGTTCTTCTCATTCCTCTCCCAACAGCAGGTCAAGGGCTGCATGTTACCAGCAATCTGGAAAGCTGGAACAAGACCCTGCATCAGCTCTCTGGGCAGTGTGAGGGGGTGATGGGAAACCTGGAAATTGTGCTTATACTGCACAACTCTGACCTCTCCTTCCTGCAGATTCCTTTTCTTTCATTCACTCTACTCTCTACTTCAGAAACAGCCTTGACCTCCTTTCCCTGGGAGCAGGGAACATTATTCTCAACTTTTCCCTGGTTCTTCTTTTTTCTCCTTGTGGGAAAAAAACACCTCTTGGCGCTTGTCTTCTATGTTCCTTCCTGATCAAGAAGCGTGTATATAAAGAGGACAAGAGTTAGTGGGATCGAGGAAACAGGGGAGGAAGTGGGAGCCCTTTGTAGATTATCATGTTGAGAAATGGAGTTGTTGAGAGTGGAGTATTAGAAAGAGGGATCCCTTTAGATCAAGAAACTCAGGAGAAGAAGGCATTGGGGACCAGGATAATTGTGTCTCCTCTGGTTCTTAGCATCTTGACTCCCATAGGTACGGGATCTGAAAATGATCTCCATATTCAAGCTTCCTCCCCCAGAATGGAGAATCTAGAAGATTTGGAATGTCCCCACTCTTCCCTACCCCAAGCCTCCCTGTCTTGCTTCTGTAATTAGAGGAAAGGAGTATGAAGCTATGTTTAGTTGATATATATTCACTCCTCACTGATGCTCCTGTGTCCCAACATAGTAGATCCAGGAGGTAACAGGTTATTTCCTCATCACCATGAATGAATTTTCAGATTTGTCACTCCCAAACCTTCATAGGATAAGAGGAACCTGGGTCTATGATGGGAAGTTCACCATCTTCATCTTGCTCAACTATAACACCAACTCCACCCGTGCCCTGTGACAGCTCCGGCTCATTCAGCTCACAAGTAACTGCTTACTAGTCCATTGACCACCTCTAAGGGGTACATTGAACTCTCTGACCAACACACTGGTCTTTCCATTTGACCACTGCCACTCACTGTTAGCTGCCCATTTGTCTTTTCCCATCCCTGCCCATCCTACCATTCTTTCTTCTACTCTTAATAGCTCAAATAACCATCCACTACCAAACTGACTACAACAAGCCCTCTGTACAGGGTCCATGGAGAGGAATAAAGGCCTTTTCAGGGGATGAGGGGAGTCATAGCTAAGACCTGGTCTTCAGCCTCAGTCTCTGACAATTCCTTTGCATTTGGGGGTATTATACTATATTTATTCCGATTTTTTCCTACTAGTTCCCTGACTTCCCAACTCCCAACTACGCTCCCAATTTCTTGTAGTTGTCCCTGTAGGGAAAAGCATGCTGGTTAAATATAATTTGGTTCACTTTTTTCCTGCCCTCAGCCTCTCTCTCCTACTTCCTTGCCCCAGAGAGTTGAAAAATAGTCAAAGCAGTCTGGAGGTGGAGGAGAACAGAAAGCTGAGTCAGCTGAATCTTCCAGCCTCCCCCTTGCTCTGCCTGTCTGCTACTGGCTAAACCAGATATAGGACAGGTGTCTGGGAAAACAAGAAATCCTTCAGCTTCATTCCCTATCCCCTGTCCCCAGATGGAGTCGTCTTCTTTGCAATTTGGGCCTCCTCTACCCAAACCCATCTACCTTTCACTCCTGTATCCTTTCAAATATTATCTCAAAGCCAGGATAGACATATGTGGAAGACCTCTAGCAAGCAACTCAATTTGGTCCTGGAGATTTCAACTCTACCCTACCAATCTTTCCCTCTAGAGATCCTGGCTGGGGGTGTTTACATTGAAAGGAATGATAAACTTTGTCACATGGACACAATTGACTGGAGAGACATTGGGAGGGACCCACAAGCTAAGATTGTAGTCAGGAACAATGGAAAAAACTGTGAGTTACTCCCCAACATTCCCATTAAGTCTTCCCTCTGAAGGTCTAGTACTGTTATTCCTTTCCTCTCGGGAAAGTTCCAAAAATTATCCTTCTGGATTCCTAGCAGTTTTATCCAGCCAGAGCCTATAACCCCAGGACATTAATCTGGGCCCCTGCAGACTCTTTTTAAAAATATAATATTTTATTATTTTTCTCAATTATATTTAGAAACAAATTTTTCTTTTTTAAAATTTTGAATTCCAAATTCTCTTCCTCTCTCCCTTCCCCCTTCCCTGAGATGTTAGGCAATTTTATATAGGTTATATATGTGCAATCATGCTAAACATATTTCCATTTTAGTTATGTTGTGAAGAAAAACACAGACTACTCCCCCACAAAAATTATTAAAAGAATAAAGTGGTTAACGATTATAGTAATATACTGTTTGATAAGCCCAAAGACCCCAGTTTCTGGGTTAAGAACTTACTATTTGACAAAACTGCTGGGAAAATTGGAATACAGTATGGCAGAAACTGGGCACAGATCATCATCTAACGCCATACACCAAAGTCAAATCTAAATGGATACATGATCTAGATATAAAGGCTGATACTGTAAATAATCTGGGGAAGCAAGGAATAGTTTACCTGTCAGATTTATGGAGTAGGGAAGACTTTATGACCAAAGAAGCGTTGGAGAGTATTGTAAAATGCAAAATGGATAATCTTGATTACATTAAATTGAAAAATTTCTGTATAAAAAAAGCCAATGTAACCAAGATTAAGAGGGAAGTGGGAAATTGGGAAAGAATATTTACAACCAGTGTCTCTGATAAAGGCCTCATTTCTAAAATATACAGGGAATTAAGTAAAATTTATAAGAATACAAGTCATTCCCCAGCTGATAAATGGTCAAAGGATATGAACTGGCAATTTTCAGAGGTAGAAATTAAAGATATCTTTAAGCATATGGAAAATGCTCTAAGTCACTATTGATTCGAGAAATGCAAAACAAAACAACTTTCAGGCACCGCTTCTCACCAGTCACATTGGCTAAGATGACAAAACAGGAAAATGACAAGTGCTAGAGAGGATGTGGAAAAATTGGAACTCTAATGCATTGTTGGTGGAGCTGTGAACTGATACAACCATTCTGGAGAGCAATCTGGAACTATGCCCAAAGGGCTATAAATAATTGCATGCCCTTTGATTCAGTAATACCATTTTTGGGGCTGTATCCCAAAGAGATCATAGAAGTGGGGAAAGGGTCCATATGTACAAAAATATTTATTGTGGCTCTCTTTGTGGTAGCAAAAAACTGGAAATTTAGGGGATGCCCATCAATTGGGGAATAGCTGAATAAGTATGGTATATGAATATAATGGAATACTATTGTGCTATAAGAAATGGGAAGGAGATGAACTTCATAATTACCTGGAGAGGCTTATACAAATTGATGCTAAGTGAGAAGAGCAGGATCAGAAAAAATTTGTACACAGTCACAGATACATCATATGTGTGACGACCAGCCTTGATAAACTGGACTCTTCTCAGCAACACACAGTTAAAAGACAAATCTACAAGTCTCAGAATGGAAGGAGATATCTACATTCAGAGAAAGATATAGAAAGACTAGAGTTTAAATGGAGACTGAAGCAACACATGCTATTGTTCTTCTCTATGTCTGGTTTTGTTTCTTTTTTTCCTGTTGTTTACTCCATTGGTTACAAGGCTTCTATACAACCAGACTTTTATACAATATAAAAATGTTTGCAGATCCTATACATGATTGTACGCCACCATGGCGGGGGCGGGGCGGGAAGGAAGGGGAGAAAATCTGAAACTCAAGTGATTCTGGAACTGAATCTTGTAAACTAAAAGTAAATAAACAAGTCAATTAAAAAAAAAGAAGTGAAAAATCATATGCTTCAATGTGCATTCAGATTCCATCAGTTCTTTCTCTGGAAGTGGATATAATTTTTCATAATGAGCCCTTTGGAAATGTCTTGGATCATTGTATTGCTGAGAATAGCTAAGTCATTCACAGATGATCATCATACAATATTGTTGTTACTATGTACAATGTTCTCCTGGTTCTGCTTCCTTCATTTGTATCAGTTCATATAAATATTTCTAGGATTTTCTGAAATCAGACTGCTTATCATTTCTTATGGCACAATAATATCTTATTACAGTCATATACCACAGCTTGTTTATCCATTCCCCAATTGATGAACAGCCCCTCTATTTCCAATTCTTTGCTGCTACAAAAAGGCTGTGATAAATATTTTTGTACCTGTAGGTCCTTTCCCCTTTTTTTCATCTCTTTGGGATACAGACCTAATAGCGAAATTGTTAGGTCAAAGGGTGTACACAGTTTTATAGCCCTTTGAGTATAGTTCCAGATTGTTCTCCAGAATGGTTGGATTAGTTCACAATTTTACCAATAGTACAGGAGTGTCCCAATTTTCCCCTGTTCACTCCAACATTTATCATTTTCCTTTTTTGTCATATTAGTCAATCTGACAAGTGTGAGGTGTTACCTCAGAGTAGTTTTAATTTATATTTCTCTAATCAATAGTGATATAGAGCATTTATTGAAAAACTATAAGTAGCTTTGATTACTTCATCTAAAAATTGTCTGTATCCTTTGATCACTTACCAACTGGTGAATGACCTGTATTTTTATAAATTTGATTCAGTTCTTTTGAGTATTTGAGAAATATGACCTTTATCAGAGACATGTACTGTGAAAAAAATATTTTTCCCAGCTTTCCTTACAGAAACTTTAAAGTTTCATTCAGCCCTGGACACATCAAATAAACATACCTGTCTCCTCAACTAAGCTCCTTCCCACTGTGTAGTCCTCTACCCTCATCTCAAATCTTCTACTCTGTTGACCTCACCTCCTGCTCACTGTACCCTCCTATCAAGTCTGACTGAGTATTTGAAGGAAATGTTAAGGAAAAGGGATAGAATGGGGACAAGGAAAGACAGAGGGTGACTATCCTTCCTAGCTCTCTCATGTTGGAGGGTACAACAGACAAGGCTTCCTTGTCTCTGCCTCTTTCCTTAACCAGGTTCCCCTTGTCATGAGTCCTGTGGGGAAAATGCTGGGGTCCTGGACCAGGAGACTGCCAAACACATGTGTACCTTTCTTAAGCCCTTAAACTTCAACTTCCTAAATCTTCCCCTATGGCTTCAGCTAGCTAATATGAAGACTTTAATGCGAGTTCAGCTAGCCAGGAGTTAGGGGGCAGGGTAATGAATAGGCCAGGGGGTGGGGAGGATAGTGGATTGGGGATGGGGAGACCTTGGTGGTCATGGCTTCTCCCTTTCTTTCCCTTTTTTTCCTTAACCAGTGACAAAAACAATCTGTGCACCACAGTGCAATGGGCACTGCTTTGGGCCCGATCCCAACCAGTGCTGCCATGATGAATGTGCAGGTGGATGTGGAGGTCCCTGGGAGACAGACTGCTTTGTATGTACTGGGGTGATGGCTGGGTCCCTTTTTAGTGTGCGCTGGCCTGGCACACAGTGTTGGAGGGAGGCTGTGCTTGCTTTGCTTGCTCATGTTGCCACTCAATTACTTGACTTTTGAGCTCTTTGCCACAGTAGAACTCTGCTTCCAGAATGGAGAGAACTTCATCCCAAATCACTGGGGTTTTTGCAGCTGTTAGAGCAATTAGGAGGGCACCCTCTCTGCAGCCCCTATAGGCTCTGGCACCTGGCCACACACCCCAGGACCTCCACCCAAGACTGAAATCCAGATCTAAGCAGGTCAAAGCAAGAGCTATTACCCTCTGAATGGTCACTTGGTCCCCCTACAATCTGCAGACAAGGAGCTCCTGTCTGCAGTAACTTATGTTATCTAACACATGAGGATAGTAGTCCATTGGAGGACTTTTTCCAGAAGTTACTGAACACCACAGCCACCGTGCCTCCATCACTTCTTGCTTTGAGGGCTGGGGCCAGACCAAGCTCTTCTGTCCACCCCTGTTCCAAAAGAGTTCCACATTGACCTTTTATTTTGTCTTTGGCATTTATGGGTTGAGAAGTCTGGAAACTGCCATAGATGCTGGTTATCCAGTCTCCTAAAGTCTGCTCCATCTACTATTGGTCGGAGCTATCCTGGGGCCAAAACCATGGTTCATGTGGGCTTGGTGTGATAGTCCCTTCCTACTGGCCTCCCGTGTTGCTTTCAGTGGGAGATTTGTTTCTCTCTATCACTTTGTGGTTTCTGTAGCTCTAAAATTTGTTTAGAATCATTTTTTACATGTATTGGAAGAGGTAGAAGCTGGAGCCATGGGAAGGTCTTGTTTCTACTCTGCCATCTTGGCTTCACACCTCCCCCCCAGGTCAATTATTTTTGATGTTGTATATCTTATATTTTCTATTTTTCTGTTTCTAAATTTTTTTTAACATTGATGCGAGGATTGGCCTATTGTTAGGTTCCAGCTAATAGAAATGACTCCATGTTTGACCATTCATTGACCCAACTTTAAATCAGGAAACATCCATATACCCAAGTACTGGTCTAGTTAGCTGCACTGAGACAAAGAATTTTGACAAAGCCCTCCTTACCATAATCAGTTTAGTAAACTTCATCTAATTCAAGTATTCAAGGTTAGCCAGCTTGCCTAATCACAATGCTCTTGTGATCAATAATGGGTGTTGAACTCTAGGCCACCCACTGATTGACTTTCCTAAAGGCCCCCCTTCCCACCCGATCTCAGAGAATATACCCAGAAACAACAATCAGATATAAAGGCAGAGACCTAGAGTTCTGAGCTATCAATTAGGGTGCATACCCCACCACATACTTATGCCACTACCCATGGGACTGAAAGAATAAGAAACGGCACACTTGTGTGGCTATGAGAAATAAACTTCCTGATCCTTCTCAGTACCTCATCCACCATCTCCTCACAAGCAGAATCAAGAGTGGGGAACATCCCTCTCTTGAATAAGAAGGCTGTGAGAATCCCCAAGCCTTGAGAAGATCCTTCACGGAAAGAGGGGGCAGGGTTCCTGGGGAAGTGCTGTTAGGGAGCTCATTAATCTAGGGAATTAATTCCCCAGACCACACAGGAGTTTACTCAGTTCAGAATCAAAGGAAACATTTATTCTCATGCTTCCTGCTTTTAGGAAATACTTGCCTTTACCTTCCCACTATGACAGACACTTCTACTAAAAGAGGAGAGACCTGGAATGACAAAGACTCATACTGAAGCAGGAGATTCAAGAAGACTTGAGGCATCAGAGAGAAAGAGTTAGATAACATAAAGCAGAAAAGGGAAAAAGAACAGCTGAATGAATGATGCTTGGGGGGGGGGGCGGGTAACAGCCGTTCCTTGGTTATACTGGAGTTCACAGCATTGTCAAGAGGACTGTCATGAGATCTCATCCTTTCAAACACATGAGGGAAGTAGTCCATTGGAGGACTTTTTCCAGAAGTTATTGAAAGGGAACGCTTTCCCTTGACTTGACTCACTTCAAAGTGACTTGACTTACTTTCTGCCTTGACTCACTTCAAAGACTTGACCTTAGATATGAGGCTAGGGGCCAGCTCCAGGGTCTCCTCCCCTATTAAAATTCAGTGGCCTGGATGAAGGATTCTCTTTGTGATAGGACTGCTTACAAAAGCATTCTTTTCTGTGCTTCTCAGACTAGGGGGACAAAGACCAATTTGCTTTTACTTGGCTTGAAGGGCAGTACACCTTCTTCGTCCTACCCTAAGGGTGCTTATACAACCCCACAATTTCTCCCCCATTGGATAAAGACGGTGTCCAAGGGCCCCTTGCTTATTACATCCCTACACTACATAGATGACATTGTGCTGGTGGCTCAAATGGAAAAAGAAAAATAGAAGGCTGGGATTACTGGGATGAAACCCTGATAAGGGCAGCTAGGAGTTACAGCTAGTGGCCTGGAGTCAGGTCAGGAAGACCTGAGTTCAAATGTGACCTCAGACACTTACTAGCTGGGTAACCCTGGGCAAGTCACTTAACCCTGTTTACCTCAGATTCCTCACCTGTAAAACAAACTGGAGAAGGAAATAGCAAACCATTCCAGTAACGTTGCCAAGAAAACCTCAAATGGGGTCACAAAGTCGGACATGATTGAAACTACTGAACAACAACAAACCCTGATAAAATTCAGGCAACTGCTAAGTAAGGGGCCTAGGATGAACTGTCAGTCATGGTCCTCTCTAGAAACCAACAAACAAAAAGACATGCAAGAATTGATAGGTCTAGACAGGTGGCTCAGTGGACGGAGCACTTCCTGGAGTCAGGAAGACCTGAGTTCAAATGTGACTGAAGACACTAGCTTAACCTCTGCCTCAGTTTCCCCAACTGGGGATAATAATAGCACCTACCTAGCAATCTAGAACTGTTGCCAGGATCAAATGAGATTTTTAAAAAGTGTTTACTACAGTGCTTGACACACAGTAGTTACTTAATTAAAGCTTATTCTTTTCCTCTTCCCCAATATTTGGTTACTGGCAGTAGGATATTAAAAGACAGCTAGATGGCACAGAGTGCTGGGCCTGGAGTCAGGAACTCATCATCCTGAGTTCAAATGTGACTTCAGACACTAGCTGCACGACCCTGAGATCACTTAATCCCATTTGCCCCAGGTCTTCATCTGCAAAATGAGCTGAAAAAGGAACTGGCAAACCATTCCAGTATCTTTGCCAAGGAAATCTCAAGTGTGGCAACCAAGAGTTAGGTACCGACTGAAAAGAGTTAACAACAAAGGCCAATGAAACCTGCTACAAGACAATTGCTTCAGTGGCCCCTGGGCATATGCCTAAACTATGCATGGTAACCAATCCACTGCCCCTTAACCATATGTGCATCTAAGAGAGGAATTCACCTAACCCAAACATGTCCGTGGGTACTAGAGCACTGCCTGAGAAGTCAACAGAAGGAATGTCCTTCTGGACCCATGGAAGAAAGCATTCGCAGTAGCACACAACCAACACGTCCTTAACAGCTACACTTCACTGACCCACTTCCACAGAAGCAACTACAATATGTTCTCACAGCCATCAGCACTCGTGTTAGGTATGGAATAGCTGTTGTGATGATATATCCCATTGCCAAGCTCACTGCCCGTCCCCTCAAGACTCACAATGATTAGGGGTCTGGATAGTCAGATTACATTTCTACGCCTAATAGGACCTCATTTTCCTCTACATTTATCCCAAAATGGACCTGAGAGCAAGGCATCACATAGTACTTCCAATTCCATCCTCAGGCAGTTGAGGTGACTGAACAATGGAATGGAGAGTCAAAGGCCTAACTCATAGACCTCACTTACAACAGCCCATGGAAAGGATGGCTAGATCACCTTTCTGTGCAACCATCACCATATCCCCAAAGAGGTCTTCTCCCCTAGGCCATCTACTGAACACATATCTATCAGGGAATGGAGACAAAGGATTGCAACTGACTTTGACAGCAACTTATATATGATGCCAGGAGTAAGTGGCCCAGCCTCAGCCCTCCCCCAACTCCTGTTTTTGTATGGCCCTTGTACTGAGGATGGTTTTTAGATTTTTAAATACAAGAAGTGCCAGAAAACTTGATTTTAAAATGTAAAAACCATTCTAAACTTTGGGGCCTTACAAAAACAGGAGGTGCCATAGTTTGCTGAACCCTGTACAACATTCACAACTGACTTTCACCTAGTCCCCAAAACTGAGCCCAAGTACATAGTAGTTTCTTTTCTTTGCTGGTTAGGGAAGCGTGGACACCAACTTCACAGACCACTGTTCTCCTTCCTTCTCTTCTCCACCCTCTCATAAGCTCCTGTTTTTACTTCTCAGGAAGGAAAGGAGACAGTTTTCTCGGGTCCCTACATTTCTTCCCCAGTAATGTCATAGAATAGTTCTGGCTGACTTTCTCCTCTACCTGTTTACAGCTCCTACAGTTAGAATCAGATGGGAAGGTTTGGTATGGACATACAGGGGGTAATAAATCAATGCCCACAGATAAAGCAGGAGCAGGAAAAAGAAATACGCTGTTGGTTGCAAAAGAGAAGATGGGTCGTCATTTAGTGGGGAATAAAAGACATAAGACCAAGAAAAGAATCTAAGGTGTCCATTATGCTTCTAGGCAACTCTGAGACTCCTGTGATAATCGATCCTCCTAAAAATAGCCTCAGTCATGATTGCCACAGTCCTCTGGCTGACCTGGTCTGGTCACCATGACACCTACCTGTTTGGTCATAACAATTCTTCTGCTACTGCTTTCAGTTCTACTACCACAGTCTACAGAAGTACACCAAGACAGTTGGCATCCTTCTGAGTGTGCCAACCAGCCTGGCGACCCCAAGGAGCAACTTGACAGTATCCATGAAAAGCATGTGACTATAAAGGACATGGCCAAGGGAACCCCCCAAAATAGAACAGGCATGTCAAGAGTATGGATTGTGAGGATTGGTCTGTTGTGAGGCCCTAGCTGACAGAAGTGACCTTTGTTTTTAACCACTGAGTGACCCAACTATGTACCAGGAAGTTCCTATATACCTAATACTGGTTTAATCTATTTCATTTAGGCAAGAAATGCAAAGCTCTCCTGATTATAAAGTTAGAAAACTACATCTAATCCAGGCATTCAGGGTTAGCAAACTTGCCTAATCACAATGCCCTTGGGATGAATAAGGGTTGTTGGACACTAGGCCACCCACTGATTGACATTTCCAAAGGCCCCCTTCCCATCTAGGCTCTGTGAATCTGCCCAGAAACAACAATCAGATATAAAGGCAGAGACCCAGAGCTCTGGGCTCTCAATTAGGATACGCATCCCACCATTCTCCTGTGCCACCCACCACCTTATGCTTTCCCATGTGACTGAAGGGCTGTGGGGCTACACACTTATGTGCCTGTGAGTAGTAAATTGCCTGCCTTATAATCCTTTGAGTACTTATGTTCCTTCTCAGTAACTCATTCACGATTTCTAATTGTCTCATGAACTCTGAGTTCTGTTTGCTTTACTTAAAGATTTGCGCCTTGGACAAGGTCACTCTTTTTCTCTTCTGTATGACTTCTATTCCTTCCAGTTTTTTCCTTCTGTTAGAGACACGACTCTATGCCAGCCTACCCCTTAGTTCAGGTTCAATGGTGGGATGAAATGGAGCCCTTGTAACCCATTGAATAGGTAATAAGGGTAATTTACTTTTCCCTAAAACAGTGAACATATGGAATAAGGATACCGCGGCATTTGTCTCCTCTAGATGAACTCTCCCTCATCTCCAACCAGATCCCCAAGGTTTGGCAACTTGAGTGATCTTAGGCACCTACCAAATCTGAGGAGACCTCAACTCCATGTGGCTAAGTCTTTTCATCCCCCTGGATGGCCAGAAAGCCAGAGCCCATTAGGTTCCAGGGGCAGCTTTTTCCTGGCCAGGGATGGGGCCAATGAGAGAGGAAGTTGCAGGGAAACTGAAGGCAATCAAGTTCCGGGAGCAGATTTGTCTTCTCTTAGGTAAAACTTCCCCATGTTATGGATGAGAGGAGATGCTGATCCTGTTATATACCACTCCTTGCTGGCAAGATCCTAAGAATCTTCTAAAGCAGTAGTGAGAAACTCAAATGGAAATGGGGGTCACTAAGTCATACATAAGGATCCCTGAAGGCTGCATACTGACAGTTTTTTTAAAAGGAATATTATATATGTTTAACTGTATTTTTCTTTATTTTGGTAAATATTCCCCAGTTACATTTTAATCTGGTTTGGGTGACACTCAAAAGTATTGTGGTCTGCATGCAGTTCCCAGTTCCCACATGCTGTTCTAGAGGACCTTCCACCATTTAAATGCTTATAAAGCTTCTACTGAACAGTTCTCCTATCACATGCAGTTATAAGGGGAAAGAAAAGGAAAAAGAAATGAAGAGGAAAAATGTAAAGCCCAGAAATCCTAGGTATTTCTTTCTCCCTTTAGAATGACCAGTTTTCAAGTCCATGTGGATCACAACAAAATATGGCAAGTCCTCAAAGAGATGGGAGTACCAGATCACCTTACTTGTCTCCTGAAGGACGTGTATGGGGGTCAAGAAGCAACACGGGAAAACTGATTATTTTAAATTTGGAAAAGGAGCATGACAAGGCTGCATATTGTGGCACCTTATTTATTTAACTTATTTGCAGAATACAGCATGCAAAATGCCAGGTTGGATGACTCAAAAGCCAGAATTAAGGTTGCTGGGAGAAATATCCACAATCTTAGATATGCAGATGATAACCACTCTGATGGCAGAAAGCGCACAGGAATTAAGAAACCTCTTGATGAAGGTAAAATAGGAAAGTGCAAACACTGACTTGAAGTTTAACATTTAAAAAAAAATCTTGGCAACTGGTCCCATCACCTCCTGACAGAGGGAGAAGAAATGGAAGTGGTGTCAGATTTTATATTCTTGGGCTCAAAAATCAGAGCAGAAGGAGACTGTAACCATGGAATTAAAAGATGCTTGCTCCTTGGAAGGAAAGCTATGGTAAATCTGGGTAACAAACTAAAAAGCAGAGATATCACCTTCCTAAAAAAGGTCTGTATAATCAAAGCTATGGTTTTTCTAGTAGCAAGGTGTGGCTGTGAGAGTTGGATTGTAAAGAAAGCTGAGTGCCACAGAATCCATGCTTTTACATTGTGGTACTGAAGGGAACTTTTGAATGTCCCTTGGACAGCAAGGAAATCAAATTAATCAGTACTTAAAGAAATTAATTCAGGCAATTCACTGAAAGATCAAATACTGACGCTAAACTATAAATACTTTGACCACATAATGGTCAAAGTATCTGGGATTCAATGATGGGACTCATTGATGTTCAGAAAGATTGAAGGCAAAAGGAAAAGGGAACAGCAGAGTATGAGATGGATAGATGGTGTCATGGAAACAAGAAACATGATCTTGTTCTGACTTCAAGAGATAGTGGAGGATAGAAAGGCCTGGCTTACTGTGATCCATAGGGTCATGAAGAGTTGGACATGATTAAACAACTGAACAACAACATACATGTGAAGTAATGTAAAACATATTTCCATATTGGCCACATTAACAAAAAAAAGCAAGAAAAATAAAGTGAAAATATATGATTCAATCTACACTCAGAGTTCATCATTTCTCTCTCTGGAAGTGAATAACATAATTGTTATGAACCATTATATCAATCAGAGTAGCGAAGTCTTTCACAGTTGATCATCCTTACGATATTACTGTTACTGTGTACAATAATCTCCTTGTTCTGCTCATTTCACTTTGCATCAGTTCATATAAGACTTTCCAGATTTTTCTGAACCTATCCTGTTCATCATTTCTTATAGCACAATAATGTCCCATCACAATTATATACCACAACTCGCTCCCCAGTTGATGGGTATCCCCTCCATTTCCAATTCTTTGCCATCGCAAAAAGAGCTGCTATAAATATATATAAATAATATATATATATATAATAAATAATATATTATATATAAATATATGCTTCTATATTTATATATAATAAATAAATATATATTATATATATCTTTTAACATAGAGGTCCCTTTTCCTTTTCTTTAATTTCTTTGGGATATAGACCTAGTAGTGCTATTGCTGGGTCAAAGGGTATGCAGTTTTATAGCCCTTTGAGCATAGTTACAAATTGTTCTCTAGAATGGTCGTATCAGCTCACAACTCCACCAACAGTGTATTAATGTACTTATTTTTTCCACATTCCCTTCAGCATTTATCATTTTCCTTTTCTATTATGTTGCCCAATCTGATAAGTGTGAGGTGGTACCTTTGAGTTGTTTTAATTTGTATTTCTGTAAACCATCATATCATCTGCAAAACGAGATTATTTGCTTTCTTCATTACCATTGTTTATTCCTTTGATCTCTTTTTGTTGTCATATTCCTATAGTTAACATTTATAGTACAAAATTGAATAATAATGGTGATAATGGACATCCTTGCTTTACTCATTTTCTTAGAAAGTTTATCCCCATTTCAGAAAATCTTGATCTTAATTTTAAATATTATATAGATGCTACTTATCATTTTTTGTCAAAGCTTGATTTATTCCTATGCTTTAAAGTGTTTTTAATAAGAATGGGTATTGTTTTTTGTTAAAAGCTTTTTTTCAGCTATTGAAATAATCATATGATTTTCATAGTTTTGTTATTAATTTAATCAATTATGTCTATAGTTTTCTTAATATTGAACTGCATTCCCAGTATAAATACAGCCTGATCACAGAATATGATTTCTATCACATATTGTTGTAACCTTGCTAACATTTACTTTAAATTGTTGTATCAATATTAATTAAGAAAATTTTTCTATATTTTTCTTTCTTTGAGCTATCCCTAGTTTAAGTTTCTTTCTTTTTTTTTTTTTTTTGCTTTTTGGAGGGCAGTTGGGGTTAAGTGACTTGCCCAAGGTCACACAGTTAGTTTTTGTGTTAAGTGTCTGAGGTCAGATTTGAACTCAGGTCCTCTTGATTCCAGGGCCAGTGGTCTATTCACTGCGCCACCCAACCGCCCCCCTAGTTTAAGTTTCAAGATCATTATGTCACTGAAAGAATGTAATAGGAGTCTTTGTATACCTATTTTTTTCTCAATCATCTATGTAGTACTGGAATTGTTTAAATGTCTGGTAGAATTCACTTGTAAATACATCTGGTACTGGCATTTTTTTCCTTGAGAATTCATTTATGAATTCATTTGTTTATTTCTTTTTCTAATATAGGATTATTTAAATATTTTATTTCCTCTTCTCTTAAGTAATCCTATATCCCATTCACACGCAGTTATGATTGCTAACTATATTTCCATCCATCCTATAACTCTAATACTTACTCTCTTTTTTACTCTTTTCCCTCCTCGAGTCTGTTTCATTTCTGATGATTGCTTCCCTTTATCCACCTTCCATTTTAACATACCCCCCCAATTTTTGTTTACCCCTTTCCATCCTACTTTCCTTTTGAGCAAAGATGAGTTTCTATACTCAATGGTGTGTTTATATATTTTTCCCAGTTCAGATGAGAACCAGGTTTTCAAGTGTTGCCTGCTTCCCCTTATTCTCCCCCTCATTGTATAAACTCTTCCTTACCCCATTTATGTGAGATAATTTCCCCTATTCTTCCTGTTCCTTCCCTTCTTTCCCAATGCATCTCCCTTTCTCATCCTTCTTTTGAGACCATCCCAACATAATAGAACCACACTCTTGTCCTCTGTCTACATAAACTCTGATAGTCCTAGTTATGATAAAGCTCTGTATCATCTTCTCACATGGGGATATAAACAGTTTAACCTTATCCAGTTGCTTATGATTTCTCATTCATGTTTATCATTTTTATGCTTCTTTTGCATCTTGTGTTTGAATATCAAATTATCTATTCTGTTCTTTTCCTCAAGAATGCTTAAAAGTCCTCTATTTCATTAAATGTCCATCTATCCTTGCAGATTTTATTTAGTTTTGCTGGGAAGTTTATTCTTAGTTGTAATCATAGCTCCTTTGTCTTCCAGAATATAACATCCTAAGCCCTTCATTCCTATTTAGTGGCAGTTGTTAAATCTTGTGTGATCCTGTGACTCAATGGTATTTGAATTATTTCTTTCTGGCTGGTTACACTATTTTGTCCTTTTCTAGAAATTCTAGATTTTGGCTATAATATTCTTAGTTTTCATTTTGGGATTTCTTTCAGGAAGTGACCAGTGGGTTTTTTCATTTTCTACTCTGCCCTCTGTTTCTAACTGCCTGGAGGAAATTTTCCTTTGTTATTTCTTGAAATATAATATCTAACCTCTTTTTTTTTGTTCATGACTTTCCATGAAGTCCAAGTAGTCCAATGATTCTCATATTCCTCAGTTTATTCCAATAAATACTGATTTTTTTTTCAATTTCCTTGAAAGGTTTCTCAACCTATTTCCCAGGTCAGTTGCTGTTCCTATGAGATATTTCACATTTTCTTCTATTTGTTTTAGTCTTTTCAATTCATTTCTTGATATCTTGTGGAGTCTTTAGCTGCCATGTCACCAATTCTAATCTTTCAGAAGTTTTCTTCAGTGAGATTTGGCATCTCTTCATAATTTTCTCGCATTGTTCCCATTTTATTCCCAATTTTTCCTCTATTGCTCCCATTTTATTATTATTTTTTGCTTTAAAAAACTTTCTTTAACTCTTCTAGGAATTCTTGATGGGCTTGTATCCAACCTGCATTTTTTTTCTTCTTCAAGACTTTGCTTGTCAATGTTTTCAAGTCATTTTCTTCTTCTGTATTTATGTTTTGAGTTCCTCTGTCACCACAGTCATTTTTTGCAATCAGGTTATTTTTTGTTTCTTTGTTTGTTTGTTTGTTTGCTAGTTTTTCCAGTCTACTTCTTGACTTTGGTCTTTGTTAGTGTTGGGCTTTGGTCACCTCTGGGTTAGGGGGAGATGTCAAGTCTGAATTGTCTTTTATGGCTTTCCACTGCTTTCACAGCTCAGTCTAGGGGCTCTGTAAGTTTTCTATGTTTCCAAAGTGATGTGATCCAAGAAGTAGTCTGTTCACTGCAAATTTCTGACCAGGTTTGAATCTTTTGGCTTGTATGTGATTGAGTTTCCATATACTGCTGCCAGACCCAGTCACAGCCCCCTAGGAGGTTCTGCAGGTTCAGAATGACTGAACTACTGGCTCCCCTTTGGTTTTGGCCTTCTGCCTTGGTTTATTCCACTGCAGGCTTATGTGCAGAACTGAAGGCTAGAACTGAGTCCCCTACTCTGCTCTTGGGCTCAGAATCATACAGTTATGTTTCTGAAACTTGCTCCTTACACGGGTAGGACCCCTGCTCCCTTGTGACTGTGAAGACTCCTCTTCTCCCTGGAACTGTTACCCAGAAATAATTAATGGGCAATGGAGCTGCTAGATGGCACCCATTCCTGTTCCCAGTGCTAGTACAAAGGTCCCCTAGGATCTCTTTCTACCCAGGTATCCAGTCTTTTTACCATCCTAGGGCACTGGGCTGCTCCCTGTCACTGCTACTGCCATGGCCCTCTATCACTTTTACCTGCTGCTGTATTAAACTCCTGGCCATCCTCCACCCCAGTGTCCACAGACCTCTTTATCTTCCAAAATAGCCATGGGCTGAAAAAAATGATTCACTGTGACATTTTCTTGGCTTTCTCATTCAGAATTTAATTTGGCATTCTTTCTAGGACATTGTGGAGGAGATTGGAGAGAAGTTAAGGCCAAAAAATCGCTACTTTTCACTCTTCCATATTGACTTCACTTCTATTAACTTTTTAAAATTTTATGTAAGAATTTGCAATTTATTTTAAAAAATCAATTTCATTTTAATTTTTTGTTCCAAGTTCTCTCCCTGCCTCTACCCCTCTCCAGTCCATTGAGAAAGCAAGAAATATGATACTCATTATATATGAAGTTACATTATGAATTATATATGAAGTCATGTAAAACATGTTTACATTGACTTTGTTCCCCTCCCACCCACCTCCAAAAAGGCAAAGAAAATAAAGAAAGGGGGGGAGGGGAAAGCATGCTTCAACTTGTACTGTAAGACCAAATCCTCTCTCTGGCAGTGGAAAGCATTTTACATCATGACTCCTTTGGAACTGTGTTAGAGCATTGTATTGACCATAGTTACTAAGTTTTGCACATTTGATTATCTTTAAAATATTGCTGTTTCTGTGTAGTTTATTCTGCTCATTTGATTTTGCAACAGTTCATGTAAATCTTCCCAGGTTTTTCTGAAAACAAGCCCTTCATTATTTTTTACAGCCACGATATTATTCCATCACATTTTCAGCCATTCCCCTGATTGATGGGCATGCCCTTAGCTTCCAATTCTTTGCTGCACAAAATGAGCTAAAATAAATATTCTGTTGACTTTTTAAAAATGTTGCTTCATCTGTTGCAGGAATTCTAGTTGAATTGTTGCTGTTGTTAAAACTTTCTTTGCAGATATTCTAGAGTCATTCTCTTCTGGATTTGTGATTTGTGTCTTGTCACTATAATAGTATTTTATGGCAGTATCCCTTTTTTTATTTGTTTGTTTGCTCCTTCTCCCAGATTACTTCCTTACTTTGGACGTGATATTAGGGCTGGGCTCTGCTGGCTTCTGGAGTAAATATCTGGCCTGTTGCTGCTTTCTTGGGGTACTAAATGCTGTATTATTCCAGGGTCTCAGAAACAGCTTAGACTAGGGATCTACAAACGTTTAGTATTCCTAAAGTGATCTGATTCAGGACAAAGTTTGATCACTGTTCTCCAGTTTGAGCTGTGCAAATTCCAGAACTAGATGTGGAGCTGGGAAGCCAGCTGGGAAGTCTGCTGGTTCAGAGAGACAGAACTACAAGCTCCCCTTGGTACCATTCCTGCCCTGATTATTCCTTTGCAGGATTCAGACTGTTAGAAACTGGAACTGAGACCACACTTGCTCCTGAAGTTGGAGCCACACTGCTGCTACTTGCTTCTGAACATAGGTGCTCAATACTTACTCCATCCATCCATCTAAAATTGTTTTTTAATTATTCCCCATATACAATATTCTACCACATACCTCCATGCCTTTGCATAGACTGTCCTTTGTATCTGGAAATGTTCTGCCTCACCTCTTTCCCTCCCAGATCCTTCAAAGCTGAAGCAGGCACAGTGTATAGAACCCTGGGCTTAGAGTCAGGAAGACCTGAGTTTAAATTCGACCTCAAGACACTCACCAAGTTGTGTGACCCTGAACAAGTCCATTAACCTCAGTTTCCTCATCTATAAAGTGGGGATAATCATAGGATCTACCTCATAGGATTGTTGTGAGAATTAAATGAAACAGTAACTGTACAACGCAGTGCCTAAATGTTGCTATGATTATTATTACCTTCCTCAAGAGCCCTTTCCTGATTTCACTAGGCACTGGCATCACTTCATAGTTTTATTCGTTTATCTGGAGGAGAGGCTCTATCACTTTTGTCTTCCTATTCCTAGCTTCTAGCACAATGCCTGACACGAAGGAGGGACGTTAAAATGCTTGTTTGACTGACTGAAATTTGGACTTCAATTGGTAGGCAACAGGGAGACACTAAAGATTAGTAAATAATAGAATTGACTTCGTTTACAGGGAAAAGTTACCAGAGGAGGAACGGACTCAGAAAGAGCTGTCCAGAGCCTATTTCAAAAGGTTCAGGTGAGTGGGAACAAAATCCTGTACTAGGGTGATGGCAGTGGTGATAGAAAGTGGAGACCAACCAGTATAACTTGTCTGAGGTCCTCTTATACCCTCCCCCCAAGAAAGAAGGCGCTGAAGCTTTGGGACAGTTGGGCGAATTCATAAGGGGGTGGCGGAGAGGCAGCTGTCCTTTAGATCGGCCGTGGGGGGCAGAAGAAGGGGGTAGGGGAGACGCAGGCAGCAACAGGTGCATTGAGACTTGGCCCCACCCTTGCCGGACTGGGTCTGCCTCTCCCCTCCTTTAGCTTCCCTTTCTCAGAGTGGGAATGGAAAGGCGGGGCCTAGGGTCTGTTCCCAGACTGGTACCCCCTCCCCTCCTCAAATTCCCTAGGGAGGTCGGGCAGGCGCCGGGTTTGGAGGGGGGAAGCATCCGGAGACAGTGCAATTTCACGGGGCCTCGGAGAGGCTGGGGAATCCTGCGGACCAAAAGGCTCCGTAGTGGGGTCTCAATTCCCGAGGGAGGAGGGGGAGGAGCGGGAGGCGGGAGCTGCCCCCTTCCCCCTACCTCAAGAGGGATAAAAAACACCAAAGTGGACCAACCGGCCAGGGAAGTAGGAGGGTGGGGGAGGGTGTGATTTACATAATGGGCGGGACCCGCCTGCTAGAGAATCCCTCCTTTATTCCCGGGGGGGGGTGTGTGGGGGCAGTCTTAGGAATTTTCTGCTCCCCCCTCTCCTCGGGGAAAATGAGGGTGAGCCCCTCCGTCGCTCTGATTGGCCGGAGTAAGGGGGTTCCCACAGCCTGGCCAATGAACTCGGGGCCCGCGTAAGGGGGGGCGGGCTGTGTAGGGCGGCTCAGCACGAGCCGGGTGAAGAGTCTGAATCTAGTGCGAAATCGAACTTCAACCCTGCGAAAGTCGGAGGCGCAGCCAGCGCGAGCGAGTCCGGGAGCGGCCGTGACTCACCCCACTCCCCACACACGTACGCACCCCCCCTTCCCTCTCTCCCTCCCCCCCCCCTGCCGCCCTCCCTCCCTGGTCCCAACTCCCAGCTCTGACTCTAGATCCTGTAACACTCCTTGTTTGCTACCTGGACTGACTGCCGCCTCTTTTGCTACCTGGACTGACTGCCACCTCCGCCTCCTCCCTTCCGGGATCAGGTGGCTTTCTCAATCCCGATGTCTTAGTCCCGGATCCCCGGCCCGGGCCCCCTGCCCCCCAGCACGCAGCAGCTATGAAGGGGTTACTGGAGCTGCAGGTATTGGGCTGGCTTCTCCACCTGGCCAGGGGCTCGGAAGTGGGCAGCTCACAGGCAGGTAAGTGGGGGCTGCGGGACAGGAGAAGTTGGGCGCTGCTGGGAGCTCCAAGTGCAGGGAGGAAACGGGGTTTGGTGTCCCTGGGGAACCTGGGGCTCGCGAGCCTCAGAAATGGAGGGGGCCAGTGCCTGAAGCTGCAATTCGGTCCCCTCGGGGTGGCCCCGCTCTCAAGCACTCGAAGCTTGACTGGCTGGACCTCTCCCTAACCCTCCACCCCCGCCCGCTTTCTGAGGATCCTCCCGGGAAAGTGACTGCTGCCTCAGTTAACCAATCTGATTTCAAGATTGCAGGGAACCCAGGCTTTTTGGGGCCCCAGTTTGTAGAGATGATGAACTGAGATGGGGTGTTCTGTTTTATTTTCTCTAAAGGTGAATCAGAATTTGGAACCTAACTTCTTTTCCCAGTCCCGTCTCCCTGGTTCCCCAGGTTTCAGGCACCGCCAGTTTCGATGTTTTGCCGGCTCTGGGAGGAGCTAAGAGGATTTGGGGGGGTGGAGGGGGCAGTTGTTCCCTTGTGTTGAAAAATAGGTCTGGGCCCCTCCCCTTCGTTGCATGTTTGTGTGAGTGCTTCTAGGGGTGGGGGCGGGCTGGGCAGAGATTAGCCGCAGGGCCAAGTCCAGGTGATTGTGATCCAGAACTTCAGAAAACCACTCCAGTCTAGCAGACCCATGCACCTCACGAGATCGAGACTTCGACGAATCCGACCTCTTTTACTTCTTGCGTGCACTCGAGGCATGAAGGAAAAGGAGGCTTAGACAGGCTGTCTCCACTCATAGACAGAACTCTAGGAGACAGTTCAGGAAGGATTGGCCCCCTCCCCCAGCCCTTTTCTTGGGGATCTTTGATCACTGAGTGCTGGTGGGATTTGAGGGGATCAAAGAATCAGAGCTTCTACGGCCATCTCCCCCAGTTTGGGGCTTGGCGAATTTTGTGTCCCACTCACAGCAGGGGTGAAGAGTGTGAGAGTGAGAAAAATACCTGTGTTTCCCCCATTTGCTGCGTCTAAATTTAGCCTCTGGGACCTTGAATTGTGAACACTCCCAGCTGGAGGAATGGAGGAGTGGTCTGGTACAAGGGGTAGTAGTTGCAGAAAAGGGGTGACAGTAGCTACTTATTCAGACTGAATCTGAGAAGTTATCAGTAAGAAAACCTGGAGTTCTGGCCCCTAGCTCTTTTCCTGGGGGAGGAGAAAAGTGAGGAGGTGGGGGGGGGGGAGTTTGGCACTGGCCAGGCCTTCCTTTATCTGGATTTTCAGCCTCTGGGCATCCGGCCTCGTCTGGGTCGCACTATGGTCCCTTTGTCCTAGCCCTGGTCAGGGGTAGGGGGATGTTAGAGTTGAGGTTCACATTGAGGATCCCCAGGGGTAGTAGTAGAACAGTTTCTAAATGTCCCACAATATTGTCTTCCTAAGAGGGCCTTTGATTGACAGCTTCTCCCTGTACTCCTGGATAATTTGGGAGTTGGATATTCCAACCCACCACAGACACCTACTTTCTTCCTAGAAATGGCTGCAGTACTAACTTCAGACTCCTGGTCCTTTCTTCCTGCTCTCTTCCCCACCCCCATCTACTGCCCTTTGCTCCCCTTTTTTATGTGAGGTGGATTTTATTTTTGTGGGTAGGAGACAAGGACTTCTAATTCTCTGCCCTCTCTCCCTAAGCACACAAGAATCCATAAACATATATGTTAATGTGATTCTCTTTGGGGGAAATGTCCTTTAACATGGTAGCCCAAGGCAATGTACCAGGGTACAAAAGCATTCCTGGAGTAGTTATGGCTGGTGGGGGGGGGGGGAGAAGGCTTTAAGAAAAGTGGGCAGGAGCAAGGACACCATATATTCTCACTTATTTTTTTTTTAAATCTGGGTTTGTGATTTCATTCCTTTGAGAGTGAGATTCTTTCTCTACTAAGGCAGCTCAGAAACTCTTCTGCCATTTGTAATCTTTAAAGAATTGGTGAGGTGACTTGTCCAGTCACCCAACCAGTCTGTATCACAGACTGGACTTAAACCTAGCTCTTCCTTACTCTGAGGCTAGCTCTCTAGCTACTAACTCATGCTGCTCTCAGGGACATATTCTCTCTCTTTTAAAACAAAATTTTGTCAGGGACATATTTTCAGGAACATCTCTGCACAAAAGTCTTTGCTTCATGGGCATGGGGCATCCTATTAGCAAGGGAGGTAAAGACAGTTAGTTTTAACCTGCTGGTATAAGAGTCATCTCTCAAACAGAAGCAATGCAGTTCTCAGCCTTCCTTCTTGTCCCCTCCAGAATGACACTGTTGATTCCTGAGTTCATTCTAATAATCTCCATTCCATCTCCTCTCCCCCTTCTCAGTAATGGAATCTTGAACAGGAGAGTGGGGTGGAAATCTGTCAAGGGATCAGGTCTGGTATGGAGCTGGCAAGAGCGGGGACCATGGCTTCCATTCCCCACATGCCTTCATGCCGCCTTCCTGATGAGCTGGCAGTGCCCCCAAGGAAGAGTTACAAACAGGTGGTATCTCTGCTCCTGCCCCCAACTCCCAACACAGACTTTAACCCAGCAGACCAGAGATCCAGGGGCAGGGAGATACCTTGAATTGTTCATCATTTCCTACATCAAATTCCTATTCCATTACATTTCTATATCACAATTTGTTCAGCTGTTTCTCCAACTTACAGGCACCTAGTGGAAAGACATACTCAGTCTCCTCACGTGCCCCCAATATAGCTCATTCTCCCTTCTTTAGGAGTGGCCTGTTGGAAATCTCTTGAATTTTTTTGTCCCCCAAACAGTGTTTGGGAGGGGGAGTTTCCTGTTGTTTATCCCAATGTTTTTTGTCCTTGTTGAAAACCATGCAGGGTTCTGGGGAGGGTCAGAGGGATAGAGGACAAGCACTGAAGGTAAGGGGATGGAGTTACAGTTGGATAAAGAATAGCAAAGGGGGTAGAGAGCGGTGGAGCTAAATTTTGGGAGGAAGGTATTAAGGGTGGTGCCTATTCTCCTAGCTAAAAAGACAAAGCTGCTATAGACCATTCTCTTCCCTTCAGTGAAGTCACTGTCTGAGCCTTGGGCTTGAAGGGGGGAGGGGGCAAGAGGAGGCTATGGAAGGGGTGGGGGCTGCCCCCTTCTCTTGGACAGAATCAGCCCATTGTGGGATGGGCTATGGCCCTGGGTACTGCCCCCACTCTACTTCCCCCACTCTTCCTCACGCACAGTGGACACAATGGGGGCTGTGTGTCTGGCCCCAAAGGGACCTTTATTTCAAGGACCCTGGGGCATAAGGGGGGGGTGTGATAAAGAGCTGGGTGCCCCTAGAAGGAGGAGCATAGCTGTAGCCCTCTTTTTCCTCCTCACCCTTCCCAATACTGAAAACTTAGCTACCTGAAAAAAAAAATCTTGAAATAACAGTAGTTTCAGCTTGGTTAACCCCTTAATCCTCATACTTCATAGGTAAGATTTCCCAGTGTCTCTACTCTCAATTCCAGAAATTCTGAATGTAAGAAAGTCCAATATCCATTTCCTTCTTCTGCCACTTCCACTCCCCCAAAGAAGTAAGGCAGAAAAGCCAGAAAACAATTGCTTTATCTATCCAATATATAACTGCCACCAGGACCCTGTATCTGGGACTAGAAGAGTCTGATGGGAGGATCTCCAGATCCTGAGCTCTCCACATTCCTCTCCTAACAGTGTGCCCAGGGACTCTCAATGGACTGAGTGTGACCGGTGATGCAGAAAACCAGTACCAGACACTGTACAAATTGTATGATCGGTGTGAGGTTGTGATGGGAAACCTGGAAATTGTGCTGATAGGGCACAGCCCTGATCTCTCCTTCCTGCAGGTGAGGAAACCTGCATATTCCCCCCCACCTGAGATACAATCCTAACCTCTCTTCCTTTGTATCAGAGAATATTACCCCCAACTTTTACTGGTCTCCCTTTTTTCTTTTGTATGGAAAACCCCTTTTTTTCCTTTGGACCTATCTTCTCCCAACCTGTTCTCTCCCCTGCTACCCTGGCAGAGAACTGTATAGATGAGGACAAAATTTGGAAGGGGGGAGAGGAACAGGGAGCCCTTTGTAGATTTTCAGTTTGATAAATAGAGTTCCCAAGAGAGAAGAATTAAGGGAAGAGATCTCTAGAGATGGAGAAGCTCAGGAGAAGAAGTGATTGGGGAACAGGATAATCATGTCTCTTCTGGCTCTTAGCATTGTAAGGGTCTAAAAATGATCCTCAAATCCAACGTCATCCTGAATGAAGAATTTGGGAGACCGGAAATGTCACCTTCCTTCCCCACCTCATCTCCTTGCTTTGCTTTTGGGATTGGAGGAAAAGAGCATGAGGCTGTGTTTGATTGATGTATATTCACCCATTCTCATCGATGCTCCTGTGTCCCAACATAGTGGATCCGGGAGGTGACAGGATACGTCCTCATCGCCATGAATGAGTTCTCTACTCTGCCACTCCCCAACCTTCGAGTGGTAAGAGGGGCCCAGGTCTACGATGGGAAGTTTGCCGTCTTTGTCATGCTCAACTATAACACCAACTCCAGCCATGCCCTACGCCAGCTCCGGCTCAATCAGCTCACAGGTTTGTTGCTGTTCAGTTGCTCATTCTGGTTGGACAATACGTAACCCCATGGGAGTTTTCTTGGCAAAGATACTGGAGTGGTTTGCCATTTCCTTCTCCAGTGTGTCTTCATTTTAGAGATGAGGAACTGAAGCAAATGAGGGCTTAAGTGATTTGCCCAGGGTCAAACAGCTAGTGTCTGAGGACAGATTTGAACACAGATCTCCTGACTCCAGACCCAGTGCTATCCATTGCACCACCTACTTGCCCCTGCCAACTATTCCACTGACCCCTTCTAAGCATTGCACTCGCCCTTTTGACCAGTGCATTGGCCTTTTCGGATGACTACTAGCCACTTACTGATAGTTACCCATTCATCTCTTCACACCTCTTCCCATCCCTGCTCATCTGTACTTTCTTCTACTCTCAACAGCTCACTTAACCACCTATGACCACCAAGCCCTTCACGCAGGGTCCATAGGGAAGAAGAGAGGTCGCATGCCTTCGCAGGGTTTGAGGGGAGTCATGGCTAAGATCTGGTCTGGAGCCTCGGCTTCTGCCTAGTCATTTGCATTTGGGGTTATTGTACTATGTCTTCCCTGATTTTCTTCTAGTTCCATGACTTCCCCACCCCCAAACCACAGTCCTGATTTCTTGTATTTGTCACCCTGGGGGAAAGCATGCTGATTAAATATGACTTGGCTCACTTCTCTCCTTCCCTCAGCCTCTCCTACTTCCTTATTGAAGTCAGATGAAAAATAAATAGGCAGAGCAGCCTGGAGTTGGAGAAATAAGGAAAGCTGAGTCAGCTGAATCTTCAGCCTCCCCCTTGCTCTGCCTGTCTGCTACTGGCTAAACCAGATCTAGGACAGGTGTCTGGGGAAACGAGATGCTTCAGCCTTTTTCCCTATCCTCTTTGTTGCAATTTGGGTCTCTTCTACCTAAACCTATCTATTTTGTACCCCTGTATCCTTTCAAGTATAATCTCAAAACCAGGATAGGCATGTGTGGAAAATCCCTGGCAAGCAACTCAATTTGGTCCTGGAGATTTCAACTCTACCCTACCAATCTTTCCCTCTAGAGATCCTGGCTGGGGGTGTTTACATTGAAAGGAATGATAAACTTTGTCACATGGACACAATTGACTGGAGAGACATTGTAAGGGACCCACAAGCTGAGATTGTAGTCAAGAACAATGGAAAAAACTGTGAGTTACACCCCAACATTCCCATTAAGTCTTCTCTCTAAAGGAGATTCCCCTCCACGAATCCCTTATCCACAGCATCCTAACCCTCAATCCATGACACTGAACAGATTCATCCTTCATGATGTTCCTCAGGCCCCAGGGTGGACCAACATGTCCTACACGTGGATAAATTCCCAGAATGAAATGCTTCATAATGGTCTAGTACTGTTACTCCTTCCCTCTCAGTAAAGTTCCAAAAATTACTCTTCTGGATCCCTGGCAGTTTTATCCAGATCCTATAACCCCAAGACATTAATCTGGGCCCTTGCAGAATCTTAATAGTCATTCATCCATGGGTATATCAGATATGCATGCCCATCTCAACCAAGCTCCTTCCCACAACTCCTACTCTCTTGGCCTCACCTCCTGATCACTGTCCCCTCCTGTCAAGTCTGAGTATTTGAGGGAGGTGTTAAGGAAAGGAGATAGAGTGGGGACATGGGGAGACAGAGGGTGACTATCCTTCCTAGCTTTCTCATGTTGGAGGGTACAACAGCACAAGACATGGGCAGAGATACTGATGGCTTCCTTGTCTTTGCCTCTTTCCTTAACCAGGTCCCCCTTGTCATGAGTCCTGTGGGGGAAAATGCTGGGGTCCTGGACCAGGAGACTGCCAAACACGTGTGTACCTTTCTTAAGCCCTTAAACTTCAACTTCCTAAATCTTCCCCTATGGCTTCAGCCAGCTAGTATGAAGACTTTAGTGTGAGTTCAGCCAGCCAGGAGTTAGGAGGCAGGGTAATTAATAGGCCAGGGGAGGGGGTGGGGACAACAGTGGACTGGGGATGGGGAGATCTTGGTGGTCATGGCTTCTCCCTTTTTCTTTCTAACCAGTGACAAAGACAATCTGTGCACCACAATGCAATGGCCACTGCTTTGGGCCCAATCCCAACCAGTGCTGCCATGATGAGTGTGCAGGTGGATGTGGAGGTCCCCGGGAGACAGACTGCTTTGTATGTACTGGGGTGATGGCTAGGTGCCTTTTTAGTGTGCCCTGGCCTGGCACACAAAGTGTTGGAGGGAGGCCTGGGGACTGGGGGAAATGTACGGGTGGGCACAAGTATTCCTCCATCTTGACTCTCCTCCTGTTTCATAGGCATGCCGACACTTCAATGACAGTGGAGCCTGTGTGTCTCTGTGCCCACTGCCCCTTGTTTATAACAAGCTCACCTTCCAACTAGAGCCCAATCCTGACACTAAATACCAGTATGGAGGGGTCTGTGTGGCCAGCTGTCCCCGTAAGTTGCTGCAACAAGTAGAAAAGAGAAGCCTGGGCAGAGATTAGTGGAGTAGGAACAAGGAAAGTCACTCTATGTGACAGTGACAAGTCGAGTGGAGAGGAAAGTTAAAAAAGGGAGACACACATGGATTATGACCCCTGTGAGGGACTCTTGGGAAGGAGATGGAGGGACCTTTGCCAAGGACATGAGGTAAAGGGGACTGCAAGAATCTCCATTATAGGCAATCAGGATACCTGAGAAGGGTGCAGGAGTGGCAGGGATTCTCTCCACTCCCAGTGTATTACAGGGTAGAAAGAACACTGGTTCAGAGGACCTCAGTTTGAATCTTGGCTCTGCCACTCACAACCCATGGCCTTCTGTGAGTCACTTCAGCTCTTTGCTGCAGTTCTTTTATTTGCCAAATGGGGGACATGCCCACTAAGGTCCCGTTCAGCTTTCAGTCCTAGGAAGGTCTGACAGGGTGGAATTTGCCCTTTCTCATTCCTGGCTATCTTCTCTCCTCATGCAGATAACTTTGTGATAGATCACACTTCCTGTGTCAGGGCCTGTCCTGGGGACAAGATGGAGGTGGAGAAGAATGGGCTGAAGATGTGTGAGCCCTGTGGTGGGCTGTGTCCAAAGGGTGAGGCAGCCGCGGTGTGGGGAATAAAAGTTCATTCCTCCGAGTGTCCTCTCGCTGCTTCCCATCAGAGCCCTCTAAATTTCCTTTGTCTTCCCCGTCCCGTCTATGTTTCCAGCCTGTGAGGGGACAGGCTCAGGTAGCCGGTTTCAGACTGTGGATTCTAGCAACATTGATGGGTTTGTGAACTGTACCAAGATCCTGGGAAACCTGGACTTCCTCATCACTGGCCTCCAAGGGTTAGAGTCTTCCCTTCTTCAAAGCTCTCTTGGGTTCTCCCACCCCCTTACCCACCTCCTCACCCCAACTCTTAACAGAAGGAATGATTATGTGACATCAATATGGCAATCTGTTCCTCTAATATACCTGTGAGATGCTTATCTCCCCTGGGCTGAAACACGTCTGTGATGAGGGACTGGTGCTTTTTGGGGTGGGGATGGGAGGGCAGCTTATTCCAAGGCTGGGTAGCTGTGATTGTTGGAAAGCTCTGGCTTATGCTAATTCCTATCAAATCCCTATCATTTTCATCCATTTCAGCCTAATTCTGGGTCCTTAGAATAAATTATGATCTGATCCCTCTTTCAGCTCACCTTAAAAATATTTGAAGAAAACTCTCATGTTTTTCCTCGTCTTCCCCAGAGACCCCTGGCACAACATTCCTGCCTTGGATCCTGAGAAACTCAACGTCTTCCAGACAGTCCGGGAGATTACAGGTAAATGGTGTCAGGGAAGAAGGGATGTGTCTTCAGGGAAACAAGCAGAGTAGGAACATTGGCAGGGGACACAGTGACCCCAGCTGCTTGGGGAGAGACACCAGCAAGTGAGAAGGTGCAGAGGGAAAAGAGGGCAGAGTGCATACAGAGAGCTCCCTTCCTCTGCAGGTTACCTCAACATCCAGTCCTGGCCTCCTCACATGCACAACTTTAGTGTCTTCTCCAACCTGACAACCATAGGTGGCCGAAGTCTCTACAAGTAAGTCTGTGAAGAAGGCAGTATTGTTGGACACAGGAACTATTCTTGAATTGGGGAGGTTACCTTTTGGCATCAGGTTTACCCATAATGCCTTCTGAGGAACAAGTAGGAAGAATTTGGGATCATTGGGCAAAAAGAAACAGTTCCCACTCAGTAGTCATGGTCTTCTGGTGCTCATCTTGTTCTCTGAGACCTCCTTCCTTAAACTGTCATTCCTGTCCCCAGTCGAGGTTTCTCACTGTTGATCATGAAAAACGTGAATGTGACATCATTGGGACTCAGGTCCCTGAAAGAAGTCAGTGCTGGGCGTATTTATATCAGCGCCAACCGGCGGCTTTGCTACTACCATTCTCTGAACTGGACCAGGCTGCTTCGGGGACCAAAGGAGGGGAGGCTGGATATCAAGCACAATCGCCCCAAAAAGGACTGTGGTAAGGAAGGGGGGAAGTGAAGGCCTGAGCGGACAGGCAGTGGTGATATGGAAGTTCCAAGGGGATGGCGAGGTGTGTGGGAGAAAAATTTCTGAGCTGGAGATTGTGGGATCCAAGGCCAAGTACAGTGGTTGGCATCTGATGGGCAAAATGAGGGTTCTTGTGACCCACTTCTCTTTCTTCTCCTCCAGTGGCAGATGGTCGAGTGTGTGACCCCCTGTGCTCATCTGGGGGTTGCTGGGGCCCTGGTCCTGGCCAGTGCTTATCCTGTAGAAACTACAGTAGAAGGGGTGTCTGTGTGACCCAATGCAACTTCCTTAATGGGTACTGTAGAGGCTAGAAGGCGGTCATGGTTGGGGTATAGCCAAATGGGAGGGGCACAATGTGTGTCATGTGGAGGACAGGGGCTGGATCTCCTATGGCAACTTTTTGCCTTTTGAAGGAGTGGGTATTACACAGAGCTGGAGGTGGGAGCTTATGTAGAACAGAACCTGAAAATGATGTCATCTCCTTGGGCCCACCTCCAGAGAACCCCGAGAGTTTGCTCATGAGGATGAATGCTTCTCCTGCCACCCTGAGTGCCAACCTGTGGAGGGCAATGTTACCTGCTATGGCTTGGTACAGTATAAATCCCAGAATTCCTTGGAGAGGGAGGGGACTACTCAAGGGACTGGATAGCATAGGCCTGGCAAGAAATCAATCAATCAACAAATGTTGATGCTGGGTGCTAAGAATACCAATACAGAAGTGAGATGGGCCCTGCCCTCCACAGGCTCATTCCATATTGGTATCTGGGAGGTAGGAGTGGCCATTGTCTGGCTCCCTCAGCCAGGGTAGGATGAGCTCAAAGAATCCTCAGGCTTCAGTCTTTGACCTTTTCTTGTACCTCTACCAGGGCTCAGATGCTTGTGCTCAGTGTGCCCACTTCAGGGATGGACCACACTGTGTGAGCAGCTGCCCCCATGGCCTCGTGGGTGCCAAGGGACCCATCTACAAGTACCCAGATGCTCATCGAGAGTGTCTACCTTGCCATGAGAACTGCACTCAGGGGTCAGTGAAGAAAAAGAGGCTGGGGAGGGAAAGGGTGGGTCATAAGGCAGGGGACAAGTCAAGAGGGAAAAGATGAGGGAGGAGAAAGAGGGACCAAACCCAATAATAAGCTGAGAGATTTTTCCAAAAGACTCATGATGAAAAATGCTGTGTATATCAGAGAAGGAACTATGTCTGGGGGGTGGCTAGGCGGCGCAATGAATAGAGCACCAGCCCTGGAGTCAGGAG
>CM053597.1:211601132-211628096 GCA_028646575.1 Pseudocheirus occidentalis | reverse complement strand
TGAATTGGGAGCATCCATGAAGGCTTCTTAGGTGGGTGTTACTGGAGTCAAGTTTAAGAGAAGGTCCCCAAAGGGGCTGGGGTGGTGGAGTGACAGAACTTTAATGGTAACTTAAGGAGTTTAGCCAAGGGAGATTTGGATTCTGTGGAAAGTTAAGATGAAAAGAAGTAAGCTTTATTTAAGCTGGAGGAATGGAGAAGTTGAGAAACTTGAACCGCACTTTGGGATCAGTTAGGGAGATTTTGGGAAGCTATGGGTTTAGAGAGTAAAAAATTACTCTTCTTGTCCATTTGAGTGGCCCCAGTATTGGAGAGGGCGGTCAGAGATTCTTGATAGCCTCAGAGAGAGCAGAAGTAAAAAGAGACCAGTGTGGTATGATGTTTTTTTTTGTTTTTGTTTTTTTTCTGTTTGGTCACAATCCCAAACTCAAGTCTACCCTCCCCACTCCACACGAAGTACAGTTGAGTGGAGCATTCACTTTCTAATTTTTGTCTCCCTGAGAATTTCATTTGTGAGGGAGCCAGAAAGTTTGAGGAGAGTATGATTAACTTCAGTCCCACCTAGCTGTATAATAAGGTAATGTTGGTACTCTGCCCCCCCACTGAGAAGTAGAGAATGGAAGAGATTGAATTGATCATTTTAGAAAGGTGCTTGGAGTCTTCACTAGTCAGAGTTAGATGAAACTTAATTGTGGGACTCTCTGGGCTTTCCTAGCTAGTGATAGAGTTGGGTGGACCAAATTTTTTGCAAAGAAACTTGGATGAGGTTACTCCAGAGAGGATTTGTCTTAGAGTGGAAAAATTCTACTCAGGAGTTTGGTTTGTTAGTTCATAGCTACCTGTCACTAATGAACTTGATTTCTTTATTATTGGGAACTGGTATTGGACAGTGGTAGCATCTGTAGAGTGTGAATGAGAAGGCTGATAGGTTGTAGAGTCAGATGAGAAACCCTGTTGTTATTCACCTCCAAGATCCCTACCTATCAATGCCCTGACTGTATTATTCACTTTCCAAGAGGTTAGTCTAGAAGTGTTGAAGGTTGGAGGCATATTGGTTTTTTCCCCTTGAAAATTTCTTCTTTTTTTATTATTCTCAGTTTATCTTTTATTATCATACTTTCCCATCACTGTTTTACCCTGAAAAAGGAAAGAGATGGCTAAGCAACCTCAGATCACATTGGTTCTCTCACCAGACCCATCTCTTTCACTTAGAAGGCTGTGTAGCCAAAGATAGTTTTGCGAACCCTTGCCCTGTGACTTCTGCTTCCTAACCCATTCCATATCCATCTTTCTTTTTTGTGTGCTTGTCTTAGTCCCCCTTCAATGATTGATCATCACAGTTCTGTTTTCTTGTACCCTGCCCCTCTTGTCTCCTTGAGCAGCTACTTTGTTCACTTTGCATTTGCAACTGTTCAAGCAGATAGCTTCTCCGCTAATGGTCCTATTGCCTGATATTCTAGGTATAATTTCCACACGGACATATATTTCTGCAGATTGCAGTTAGGCAATTTAGGACATTTTTCCCAACCAAATTGTCCAAATGCCTTTCTAATCTGGGAATGGCCATGAAATACAGTTCTTTGCTTAGGAGAGATCTGTTCTCCAGTGAAAAATCCAAGACCTTTTACCTTCTAATTTGGGGTCTCTGACTGCCGCGTGATCTTTAGGATTGCCAGTTCCTTCCTGAAGTGTGTGGCTTCTCTCCAGTTTTAGGCCCCTTTGTGTGTGGGTCTCACCAGTGACTTAGCAGGTCTTTGAGTCTCCCCAGCTCCACAGCTGATTTCCACGTAGACTCGACAGTACTACTTAAACCACATTTTTAGAAGAAAGTATTTTAATATTATTGCTTGTGAATTAAGCTTGTTTTATTGGTATTAGGAAGCTTCTGGTCAGCATTCCTTTAATGCTCAATTCCTTGTCTTTCCAGAGTTAGAGGTAGACGAGGTTTCTTAGGTGCCATTCTTATTCATTTTTTATGCTACGGTTGGTAGGTCCTTCCTTTATTTACTCCCTCCATCGGGTTTCCACTTTTGTGGACCAGTCCACAGGTTACCACACAAGCAGTCATAGAATCCAAGTTGGCAGGGACATAATGAGGTCATCTAGTTTAATTTGTACCTGAGTAGAAATCTTCTATGATAATACTTCAAAAATGATTATCCTGTCTCAGCTTAAAGACCTCCAGTGATGGCGAGGTCACTGCTTTTAGAGGTAGGTAGTCCTGTCTATTTTTAGATATGTTAGAAAGTATTTCCTTATATTTAGTGAAAATTTGGTTTTCTCATCATTTTTGTTGGCCTGCTCCACCTTTCTTCCTACAATGTCTTGTGGAGACCTGAACCTAGTACTTCAGATTTGTTTCAGCCAGGCCCAAGTACAACAGGACTATTACCTTCCTTACTTTGATCACAGGCAGCGTTACCAGAAGCATAAAGATTCCATTAGCTTTTTTGGCTACCACATTGACTCATATTGAACTTGCAGTCTTCTGAAACACCCATGTCTCTTTCACATGAACTGTTCATGCTTTTCCCATCCTGTACAATTAAACCAGTGATTTTATTCATATAGGGAACATCTAGTGAGGAAATTCCCTCTACTAATGCAGATCAGATATTCAGCATCTTAGACACTTAGAGAGTTGCACTGAGAAAGTTAGTAACATACCAAGGGTCATACAGTTCTGTATGTGTCTGAGGTTTGACTCCACTCCTGGGTGTCCTTATTTTGAGGGTGGCTGTTCTCACTGCTATACTTGCTCAGCTATAGGGATTTTAGGATTACCTCTATTAATTTTATCACATTAAAGCCAGCCTATTGTTCTAGGCCTTTTTTTATTCTTTCTTGGTTCTGTCATCCAAACAGATTTGTATGATTTACACATTTGATAGTCATCTCATTTATACCTTTACCCGAGTCACAGAATTTGAATGTTGGAAGGGACCTCAGTGGCTGTCTAGTCCAACTCACATAGGAAAGGGATCCCTACTATAAAATACCTGACAAGAGGCCCTGCTTAGGTGCTTCTGAAGGGTAAATGCTACCTCTTAAGGCAGTTTAGTCCACTTTTAGGTAGCTGTAATTGTTAGAAAGCTTTTCCTGAAATCAAGCCTAACTTTGCCTCTTTGTAACTCTCACACATGGTTTTCCATCCCATCCTTATAGCCCTTCAGAACAAATTTCTCCACACAATAGCTCTTAAAATATTTAAAGATGCAACTTTCATGGTCTACCTTGAACCATCTCTTCTCCAGGCTAAATATTTCCTAGTTCCTTCAGCTGATCCTCATATATCATGGACTCAAGGTCCTTTACCAGACTAGTTGGCCTTTGGACACTCCTCAGCTTATCAGTGCCCTTAAACCATGGTGCCCCAGACTGATGAACACGGTACTCCAGGTGAAGCCTGTCAAGGACATTACAAATAATACTTTTTTCTGAGTGGGGAAGAATTTATCCCATAGAAGTAATGGAACAAAATTTCATCTTAAGGGCTCAGAACTAATTCAGTTTTGTAAATCCTATTATATTTACATGTTTAGAAGGTCCTAAGAATCAGACATAGGGTGGGGGCAGTAAGTATAGTCTGAGAGACTCAGAATCATGTTTTGATCAACTGCTAAACATTAAAAATAATACTATAACTCACTTTTATGTAGTGATTTGCAAACACTTTCTTCACAACCACCCTTTGAGGTAGGTTGTATAAGTGTCATCTCCATTTTTGCAGATGAGGAAACTGAGTCTCAAAGAGGTTGAAAATGGAGCAGCCCTATGGGAGGACAGATGCCATAATTCATTTACTTAACATTTATTAAAGTCTTCATATGCCACAACCCACTCCTCCCAACTCCTTCCCCCAGGATCTGAGAAAAGATGAGATCACAAGCATGACCAGTGACTGAACTGAGCAAAGGGCAGCCCAGGTGAGGAAGGGGTATAACTAATATTTGAGCCAAGTTGCGATTTCTGCCCAGAATTTTCTTTGAGTCCTTTCTGGCTCTAATATGACAGTAGCTGCCTGAGACCTCTTCAGGGATTTGTACTGGGGGTAATAACTCAGAACTTTCTGGCCATTCATGTTTTTGAGAATGTTTTTTTTAACTTTCTGGGACCTTGTTGTATTTGGGTTTTTTTCCCATTTAAAAAATAATTTAAAATTGTAGTCACCCTAGTGCTGAAGTTAAGAAGACCACTTATTTTGGTGAGATTAGGACATAGGAGTTGTAGTAACGGGTGACAGGAAGCACAGTTAGCCCATGTGAGTTACTGTAATGCCTTGTGGGTCAGGTCCCACAGGCTGGTGAACGGGGTGAAGTTCTGTCCAAGAGGGCTTCTGAGGCACTAGGCAGTAAAATGGAAGTCTCTGATAGGAAAGAATCCATCTCATCAGCATTAGCAGCCTTCCTGCCTGCAAGAGAAGATTATAACAAATATGGAGATGGAGGAGAGTAGAATTGATTCTGTTCTCCCCTCCCTCCTCTTTCTAGGTTAGCATTGGAAGCTTTGCACCACCTTGAAGATAAGAGAGAACGATTCTACTTGTCTTTTGGGGAGATGTAGATGGGAGTAGAAGTGACATGAATGCCCTTTAAACCACTGACTGATTAAATGATGTGGAGCTTATCATCTCTTACCCACTAAACAGGTTCCCTTCCCTGTTTCAGATTTGATAGGATATTTTTATAATAAGGTTGGGCTCAACAGTTTACAGGAAGAATCAGTCTTTGTTAGTTTGCTCAGTCGTGGAACAGGTCTGTACCCAAGTTGGAGTCAATACTTCATCTTTGTTCTTATAACTGAAGCTCTCTCTAGAGTTCAGTAAATCTCACTTCTTGGAGAGGCAGGATTGTGTTGTTTTTTTGCAATTGGGGTTAAGTGACTTGCCCAGGGTCACACAACTAGTTTTTGTGTGTAGTGTCTTAAGTCAAATTTGAATTCAGGTCCTCTTGACTCCAGGGCACCACCTATTCTCTGCGCCATCTAGCCGCCAGGATTGTGTTGTTGAAAGAGCATTGTACTGGGAGTTTCTTGAGTTTAGTTTTCTGTCTGTCCCTGTGTGATGTGGGCAAATCAATTGACATCTGTTCCTTAATTTTCTCATTTGTAAAATGAAGGGATTGTGTTATATTACCCAACATATTGGAAGGACCCCTGGCTTGAGTCAAAATCCCACAGCTAATACTTAGAACCTGTGTGCCTCTAAGTCACTTGGCCTTTTAAGGATTGAGTTTTCTCATCTATAAAATAGACCTATAAAACTTGCTGGCTCCTGAGGACCTTTCCAGCTCCAGATCAAGGGTCCTGGGATCAACAGGTTTCCTGCCCTCTTTAATAATCTGTCATCACTGTGAAGATCCTGTTGCTTCTCCTCTATAAACTACTAGCTTTAGAGATACCAAGATTACCAAGATGGGGGAAGGCCTAGATGGTAATACTCCGAATTAGTTGATTACAAGAAATGCATTGATTTAGTGGCAAGACCTTGTTGTATAAAACATATTAGAGGAGTCTACAGTGCAGTTAACTTTTGGAACTGGATTGGACCACCTTTGGTAAGCAACTGTTTGCCAGGGAGTTGAAACCTACTGCTGGGTGACAGACTCCCGGAGGTTGCAGACACAGATGGGATGTTTGATAGGTAGAAGGTACACTTAAGATGTAAAATTACTTTTGTCCTTGCCAGACTAGCACCCTAAGGAAATGTTTCTGTAAGACCTCCTTTTCTGTCCTGCTTGGGAATCTTCCTATATTTAGCAAGCCTCCTTTAATTGACTTGACTGGTCAAGGTCCAGCCCTTTCTAGTTTTCCCTTGAAGTTGAGGGTCATTTCCAACCAAGAGTGCAGTGATTGTGAACTTGGGTATCTTACAGTCTCCATCTTCCTGTCTGTGGTGGTTAACCTATATCTATTACTGTCTCCTACCTCCATTCCCCTTATTTTTTTCCCTAGGCCTAGAGTGATGTGACTGGCAAATGAGGACCTAGTTCAACTTGATGGGCCATGTTTTCCTGTTTCAGAGCAGTGGTGCTATCACTTAGCATAGAGCTCTCCTCAGTGTTTCCATAGTGAGGGGAAGAAGGTTAAGAAGCTTCAGGGCAGAGCATTCTTACAATTGCTGGGTGAGATATAAAATTTGGATAATACACACCTCAGCCTTGGGTGTACGATACAGCACACAAATATTTGATTATGATATAAAATAATGCATAAATAAATATGAAATGTACAAATAGTTCTGTGCAAAGTTGGGAAGTCATGATAGGCTTCCTGTATGGAATAGAATTTGAATTGTACTTTAAAGGATTAGTAGGAAAGGTGTGTCCTCTATGAATAGAGAACTTGAGCAAAGGCAGAAAAGCAGTAGACGTGTACTGGGAACATTAGGCGGTTCGGTTTGTTTGGGTCCTAGTGTATATAGAGGGAAATAGTATGAGTTAAGGCTAGAAAAGTAACATGGTGCCAGACCGTAGAGACCTTTTTATAAAGTCAGTTGAAGGAGTTTGAATTTGACTCATAGGCACTAGTGAGCCGAGGAGAGTAACCTAAGTAGGTTTATGGAGTATTCAGTTCTGTTCACCAAACAGCAGTGTGTCAGTTTTGTGAATGATAAATTGTTGGAGAGGTAGAAATACTTGTTGGGAGACTGCTGTGGAGTGGGGTGTCCGTAGGGATAGAAAAGCAAGGGTAGATGCAAGAAATACTTAGATGGAGTTGACAAGAGTAGAAGAGTAGATAAATGACTGTGGGAAGTGAGGGAGGAAGAAAAAGTGAACAGTAAGATTTCAGACATGACTGAAAGAAAGTCAAAATAAGAAGCTAATTTGGGAGAAAAGATAAGAAGCTTTTTTTTGTTGTTTAATACAAATTCTGGAATTAGAAAGGGACATCAGCAACCATCTTTGGTCTGACCTCCATCCCAAAGAAATCCCTACTATAGCATAGCTACAGTTAGTCATGCAGCCTCCCCTGGAAAATGGGAGGCTAGAACTCAGAAGAGAGGGCAAGGTTTGGAGCAGGGTGGGGAGCCTGGGACCTCAAGGCTCCCCACTCCTGGAGAGAGATTGTGGTTAATTATCTGCATAGGGTCGAGAGGAGAGTGTAGAGAAAGACTTGGAAAATTCCCACCTTAAATTAAGTTTTGAAAGAAGATGAGGAAAAGATGAGCCTTATCTATAAGTATGTCAGTACAGGTATTGTGCATCTCTCTTTATCGATCTTTGCTTGGAGCTTTCTTCCATACCTTTTCTTCCCTTTCCCCCCCTGATGAGCTTCTCTTCCCAATTACATGCAGCTCTGATCTTTGCATCCCAGTACTCCAAGCGTCTTCCATAATGGTGGATCCAGAAGACCTGTCCCTCGGTATCCTCCACAGGTCATTGACGCAGCAGACCAGTCAGAGGCTTTCCTCTGGCTCTGAGCACCGAGGCTGCGCGTCTTTATCCTTCAGTCTTGCTACTTACAGTGTTCTGAACACATGTCTTTGACAGTATTTTTCCTTTTTAGACATTGTAGTCTACTTATCTCTTCCATGAATCTTTCCAATCCTTTTCATGTCATCTGGAATTTTAATTCTTCTGAAATTTTCCTCTTCTGTGCTTTGTTGCCATATAGCATCATTGCTTCATTTAGCTACGGGTTGGAACAGATGACCTCTGAGCTTGTTTCCATCTTTGAGATTCTGTGACAAGGAGAATATTAGTGCAGCCGACAGTTGAAAGCAGGCAAATGGATAGAGCACTGGCCCTGGAGTCAGGAAGACCTGTGTTCAAATCTGGCCTCAGACACTTAACGTTTGACTAGCTGCATGACCCTGGGCAAGTCGCTTAACTCCAGTTGTCTCCGAAGGAAAAGAAAAGAAAAGAAAAAGCACCACAAAACTTCCCAAGTGTCCAGTCAGTGTCTAGTCCTCTTTCTTTCTTTTTACTGCTAGACCTACCATTTGTTCTTTGTTGTTTGTCAGTAGTCAGTGGGCTTTCTGCCTGACTGCTGTCATGGTCTGAGCATCAAGAGTGTCTGTTTCCAGGCTGAGCGTCCCCCTTTCGTAGACTACAGTGTCCAGGCTAAGTGCCCCCCCTGTCACAGACTATGGTGTCGGGGCTGAGTGCCCCCCTGTCACAGACTACAGTGTCCAGGCTGAGTGCCCCCCTGTCATAGACTACAGTGTCTAGGCTAAGTGCCCCCCTGTTGTGAACTATGGTGTCGGGGCTGAGCACCACCCCTGTTGCAGACTACGGTGTTGGGGCTGAGCACCCCCCTGTCACAGACTACAGTGTCCAGGCTGAGCGCCCCCCTGTCATAGACTACAGTGTCCAGGCTGAGTGCCCCCCTGTCGCAGACTACAGTGTCCAGGCTGAGCGCCCCTCTGTCGTAGACTACGGTGTCGGGGCTGAGCACCCCCCTGTCGCAGACTACGGTGTCCAGGCTGAGCACCCCTCTGTCGCAGACTACAGTGTCCAGGCTGAGTGCCCCCCTGTCACAGACTACAGTGTCCAGGCTGAGCTCCCCCCTGTCGTAGACTATGGTGTCCAGGCTGAGCGCCCCCCTGTCGCAGACTACAGTGTCCAGGCTGAGCGCCCCTCTTTCGTAGACTACGGTGTCGGGGCTGAGCACCCCCCTGTCGCAGACTCCAGTGTCCAGGCTGAGTGCCCCACTGTTGCAGACTAGGCTTCCCTGGGACACATGCAGTATCGTCCTCTCTTCCTAAAAACACATGAAGTGGATTGTTTCCTATTTCTCCTGAAACCCAGATCAGTTAAATGAAGTTTTTCCTTCTCTTACACTTTGAGCCTTCCCATAGTACAGAGGTGGGATTGCCCTCCTTTTGCTCCTGCTTCCACCTTCAGGAGTCGACAGAACTTGCTGGCCTTTTTCAAGGATCATTGACTTTGGCTCCTTACTGCTGCCGTTGCCCTGCCCTGTCGTTTCCTATCCATTGTCCAGGTGCCAGGCTTAGTACTTGGGGGAGTTTACAGAATCTTTCTCTTCAGCCTAACTTACCCAGTTACCCCCAGGAAGACGGAGCCCATCTCGATTACTCAGCAGTATTTAACACTTCCCGAGCACCTTCTCTGGGAGATGGATATGACTATTAAGAGAGAGATAAAATACTGAGTTCGGAAGACAGAGAATTCACTTCCCATTAGAGGAAATTGAGGAAAACTCCATGAAGGAGGAGGTCTCCTTGTCCTTCACACAACATTCCACTCCTCATCTCCATGTCTCTGCACCAGATACCCTGTGTCTGGAATGCCCTCCCTCCTTATTTGATACCTGAGAACCAAGCACCATCTCCCAGAATTCAGGCCAAGCGTTAGCCTCTTCTGGGAATCCTTCCCTAGTTCTTTCCAGCTGCCCCCGTGAAAAACAAAGCAAAGCTGACCTCGCATTCACTTTGTGCATCTTTTGTATCTGTCTATTCCTTCTCAACCCCTCGACTTCACTTCCTCTGCTCCCTCCTTTACTCCATTCTCTGGTGCAGACCTCGCACTGTACGTGGCTTGGACTCCATCATCCATTCCCATCTTCTCTTAGAAAGTTGCCCCTGCTCTCTTACCTCCAATCTCTCTGTCTGCTGCTTTCTTCCCAGAAACCTGAAGAAGCCCTTCCCGTGCCTGAAAGCTAGCGTCCTGTTCCTCTTTCTTAGCCGAATTCCTTGAAAAAACCATTCATTCCTACTTAATGCCTCCACTTACTCGTCTCTCATTTCCATCTAAATTCATTACATGTGAGCTTCCGGACTCATCAGCCAGCTGAAGTTGCTCTCTTCAGCATCACCACAGATCTGTTCATTGTCAGATTTGATTGCTTTCTTCGGTCTTCCTCCTTCCGGACCTCTCTTCAGCCTTTAACACTGTCAAGCGCTCCTGGAGAGACTTCTCCTCTCTTGAATTTCCCCCCTCAAACGCCATCCTTTCAAATGCCCCATTACTCTTAAGGGTATTTACCGCCCTTCCAGTCACCCTGATTCATAACTTCAGCCGTTGAGTTTATAACCTTGACATTCCTCTTAGCTTAAATATCCAGTCAGTTGCCAAGTCTTGACATTTCTGTCTCCGTAACATTTCTTGCCTACATCGTCTTCCGTCTGCTGACATAGCCATCGTCCTGGTTGAAGCCCTCATGGTTTCTCGCCAGGATGGTTGCAATAACCTCTTAATTGGTCTCCCTTCCTCGGTGGCAGTGGTTCTCACCCTGTGGGTTATGTGCAATTTGTAATTATTAAAATACGTCCTGCATATCAGATATTTACATTACAATTCATAACAGTAGCAGAATTACAGTTATGAAGTAGCAACGAAAATAGTTTTATGGCTGTGGGTTACCACAACATGAGGAACTGTATTAAAGGGTAACAGCACTAGGAAAGTTGAGAACCACTGCTCTACTGTCTCTCTCACTTTTACTCTTTCTCTCACACACATATACATACATACACTCTCTTTCTCTCCCATTTAGTTACCTACACAGGCACTAATGTAAATTCCAGCATCCCCACTCAGTAAACTTCAGTTGTTACCTCTAGGACAATAGTTCTCAACCTGTGGGTTGCAACCCCTTTGGGGGTCAAACCACCCATTCACAGCGGTCGCCTAAGACCTTTGGAAAACACATATTTCTGATGGTCTTAGGAGCCAAGATACTGCTCCTGTATCTGTCTCCAGGTGGTTCCGCCCACATGCAGATACTCTCACATACAAGTATTAAAGGGTCAGCATTAGGAAGGTTGAGAACCACTGCTCTAGGATCAAATATAAGTTCTTATGTTTAGCATTTAAAGCACTTCACACCCTGGCCCCTTCCTCCCTTCTGCTCTTGCCCATCCTTCTTGCAGCCATTCCACAGTGCAGCCATCCTGGCCTGCTTGCTGTTCCTCACCCCAGTCTCCACACCTTGGAGCTGACCCGCTGACATGTGTTTTCTCCTCACCTCCACCTCATGGAAGTCCTAGTTTCCTTCAAGATTTGTCTGTGAAGCTCATCCTGTGAAGCTCCCTTCCTCCCTCTCAGAACTTATTTATATTCATCTTGTATATGTTCTGTAGGCATGTATTCGTACAGACTGTCTCCCCTGTGGAGTGTGAGCTCCTTGGAGTGAGGTATACCCGCAAAGCCTAGGTGCTTAATGTAGATATGTTGATTGATATTTAGCTGTTGTTTCCACTGATCACTATCAGCTCCTTAAAGACAAGGACTATTTCATGTTTGTCTTTGTCATCACAAATACCTAGCATAATGCCTGGCACATAGTAGGAACTTTAACAAATGTTAGTTGATTGATCTTGTGATGGGCCTTAAAGGATAAGTAGGATTTTGGCAAGTGGAGATTAGAGAGGGAAGATACTTCATAAGGAGAGAAAAGGAGTGTGAGCAGGGTGTCAGAATTTGAAAACCTATAAATGTATTTGGGGAATGAAGCATAGTCTGATTTGATTGGAAGGTAAGTGAAGGGAACCTCCCATCTTCCAAGTGATCCCACTTAACATATAGATGGTTATTATGAATGTGAATTTTTTTTTTTGTGCCAACAGCTCTGGATTGTCACTTTATATGTCACCAGAAAGCTTTGAACTCTGCTTCCAAAGTTATTTAATTTTTCTAGTGTTTGGATGTTATGTTTTCTGAGTGTGTTAATAAAAAGTGTAAAAATTAAAAAATACAACTTTTCTTAACTCTTTAATAAAAAACATATAGGTGGTTAGAAGCCACAGGTAAACTCCCTGATACACCTTTCCCCTCCCCTCAACCTGGGGTTGTGGTTGCCAGGCCCACATGGAATGGCAAGTGTAATCCAGTCCCCAGGCACCAGGAAGATGGCTGTGAGTGAGCCAGTAGGGAGGGTTTGCTGACTCATGTGTGATAAAGCCTAGCTATGGAGTTGTTTTTACATTGCTTCTTCCACTTCACCAAGAGCAGTTGTGGTCTGCTGAGCAATTTGATGGCTTTCTCTAACCTGGGTTTGAAGAGTTGAACTACAGCTGGAAAAGACAGTAGGCTGCAAATTGAAGACTGGTTGGAATTTTTAGAAATGACCTTGTATAAAAAACCTGGACAGATGTGAGGGGTTTAGGATTAGAAACTGCACTGTACTGTCTAAGGAGTCCTAACCATTCATCAGAGAGGGCTCCTCCCCATCCCTGGGGGGCCATTTGAAAACCTGCACAAAAGTACCCAGGAAATACTGGGGATGTACCAGGATAGCTAACTGGTAGAATTGGGTTTTCTGCAGGCTGATTAGGGGTTGGTTTTACTGGGACCCAGAATGGTTTATGTGGAGTCAAAGAAAGATAATCTTTTATAATCTTAGAGATTATAAAATCCCAGAAAGAATTAAGAAGGGGTAGGGATTTTTTTCTCACATCTCAGATTCCATGTCAACTCTCTCATTAGTAGAAATCAGGTCATGGCTTAGGTTTTGGTTGTTTTTGCGAGGGTGGGGGGCTTGTTTTGGGGGCTTGAGGTGTGGGGTTAGTTGAGTTTTATTACATATATAGATTTCTTGTTACATTTCAGTTCATCTTAGGATGTCAGATTCCAGGTATTCCCAGAGGAAATATGCTATGGTGAAAAGAATGTTGGACATTGGTCAGAAAACCTGAGTTCTAGGCCTCCTTAACCAGCTTTATGACCTTTCAGAAGGCACTTACTTAATTTGTGTGCCTCAGTATTCTCATCTGTAAACAGAGGTAATATTTCTACCACTGACCTCACAGGAGGATTGTGAAGGAACTGCTTTGCAGGCATAAATACTACATAAATTTGAGCCATTAAAGTTTTGGTGACAAGTGAAGGAAGATTAGAGTCTCTATGCCTTTCTTAGAGTGATTGGAATGGGTCTACATTGTAACTACCTAATTTCTTTTGCAGGACTGCTGAGAAGCTGGGAAGCCCCCTTCCCCTCCCCCCCTTCCCCACCCCCACCCCACCCCACCCTAACATTTGACCATGACAAGCAGAGGTACAGCTCGGCCCAATGGCCAGCCCCAGGCCAGCAAGATCTGCCAGTTCAAACTGGTCCTGCTGGGGGAATCTGCAGTGGGCAAATCTAGCTTAGTGCTGCGCTTTGTCAAGGGGCAGTTCCATGAATACCAGGAGAGCACCATTGGAGGTAAGTGTTAGGTAAAGTCCTGGATGGCTTATCTGGGGACCTGAGGGAGGCCAGACCTCCGTACTTCAGCCCTCTGTAGGGCCGAGTGCCCAAGTATAAAAGCATTTATTAAGTGCTTTACTGAATACGTCTGAGATGGCTGAGCCTGCCATTCAGCTTTAAAATCTAATTAATCATTTATGGTTTAAAGCTTGATGCTTTTTTGAAGAAGATAGTAGAATTTCTTTCTTCCATCATCAGATACTTTTTTCTTCTGTATACCTGTAATTGGTGGTTTTCCAATTACAGGGGGATCTTGACACAAGATTACTCCCCTACCCAGTAAACTTCAGGGGCTCCCCACCACCTCCAGGATCAAATGCAGAATTCTCTGGAGTTCAGAGTCATTCCTAAGCAGCCCTTACTGCCCATGCCCACTCCACCACCACCCGTTGCAAACAAGATGTCCTAGCACTTTCCCTGGCCATCCTTCAAGGCCTGATTAAAATCCCTCCTTCCACAGAAAGCCTTTTCCCGTGCCCTCGTAGTGCTTGTGCCTTACCTTCCCTCTGTCACTCACGCTCAGTCTCACCTGTGCATGGTCAGTTCACATGTGTAGTTCAGTGTCACTTCTTGAGGGCAAGGACTCTCTTTGCCTTTTGCTTTCCTTTATGTTGTGAACCTTTAGCACCATCCCTGGCACAGAGGAGGCACTTCATAAGTGCTTGTTTACTGACTGACACAGGTGCTTATCACTCATATCAACTTTGTGAGAAAAATGGCATGTAAATGTTAGCTATTTTGGTCCATCCTCTTCTCTGTCTCTCAGTTCCTGGTAGTTCATGAATTGGTCCTATTTCCCATCTACTAGAACTCCTGGTTCTGAAAGAGCTTAATCATACCCTTGAGGGGTTGTTGTCTCTCGAGAAACTTACGGAAGCCATGGAAGAGAAAACCCAGTTTTTCCTTGGATTTGAATGATGCCTATACTTAGAAGTGCTCAGTGTAATGGATTGGGGGGGAGGCCTTTCCTAGTCACCTCCTCGTTTACTGCTTGCTCTGTTCCTCCTCTCCCTCAGTCTTCCCTCCCTCCTCACTGGATTCTCTCTCCACAGCTGCCTTCCTCACACAGTCAGTCTGTCTGGATGACACCACAGTCAAGTTTGAAATCTGGGACACAGCAGGACAGGAACGATACCACAGCTTGGCACCTATGTACTACCGAGGTGCCCAGGCTGCTATTGTGGTCTATGATATCACTAACCAGGTGAGTGATGTGAAGATTCTGGGAATTGGATAGTCAGCATTTTGAATCTAATCTATATGGGCAGAGCCTAGGACAAGGTACTAGAGGAGAATATAAAAGAATGATAACAGCTTACATTTATATAGTGGTTTACAGCTTACAGTCTACTCTTCTCACAATAACAGCGTGAAGCAGGTAATATGAATATTATCTCCATTTTGCACACTAGGAAACTGAAACTTAGAGCATTGTGACTTTGCCTAATTATGTAGCTAGCAAGTGTAAGTATATAAGAGGAATTATCACTAATGCGGTTTCAGGGAAGAATGTCTTCATCAACTTTTGGAAGGTGATAAGCATCCGTTGGCAGAAGAGTTCAGAATGCACTCCCTTCCCCACTTCCCTCTGTTTCCCCAGGAAACCTTTGCCCGAGCAAAGACATGGGTGAAAGAACTACAGCGACAAGCCAGTCCTAGCATTGTCATTGCCCTGGCAGGAAACAAGGCTGACTTGGCCAACAAGCGCATGGTGGAATATGAAGTAAGGGGGCCCAGAGAATTCCTCAACAGGAGCTTCACTTCTCCCCAAGACAGTTTGTTCTCATCTCTTCCTTTTCTGGACACTTCTTCCCTTCCCATTTCAGCCCAGAGCCAAATATAGCAGACTAACGCTTATGAGAATTGGGGGATTTTTGAATTGTTGGGAAATGTCAGAACAGAGGGTTAAAGGGTATCAGTATGAAAAGAAGAAGAAAGGCAGGTAATTTAATATATGAGGTTCCCTAAGTCTCAGGGTCATCTCATCTGTCTTATCCATCATCCCATTATCTCTTACCACTACTTGTTGGCTCTCATTAGCATCCTCTCTATCCAAGAACATGAATTTTGAATCATGTAGATACTATTCTTCCCTGCTGGAATAACCAGCAAAATGGTTCAACAAGCTGGAGTGGGACAGTAAGATTGGTGGGAATTCACTAAAGGGAAGGAGCCACGAGTACTCCTTAACCCTGATGTAGATTTGGAAACACAGCTCTGCATTCTGAACTTCCAAATGCTTTACCCTGATCCTTTGCAGGAGGCCCAGGCATATGCAGATGACAACAGCTTATTGTTCATGGAGACGTCGGCCAAGACAGCCATGAATGTGAATGACCTCTTCTTGGCTATAGGTAAGGGCAGTATGACCCAGTGTCTTTCTGAATGTCTCTTCTTTAGTCCCAAGACAAATGAGCACCCACCTGAACCACAGAGATAGGTAGATGGCAGTGTCTCTTACTCTTAGGGTGTTAGGTAAGGAAATTCCTTAGCTAGCATTTAATACAAAACTTCCTGATGGAGAGCCCTTTACAGTATCTAGTCTCTCCTTTCTAACTGTAGTCTCAGACCATCTTCTCCTTACCCCCTGACTGCAGTGGAGTTGGAGAATCTTCACTTCCATCTTCCTTAGAACATTCCACTGGTGTCCCCTCCCCACCAAGACTCTCTTTTTGAAGTGAAATCATCTATTTTTCTGTCTTTATCTCTTGTCTCTAGCTAAGAAATTGCCCAAGAGTGAACCTCAAAACATGGGGGGTACAGCAGGTCGAAGCCGAGGTGTGGATCTCCATGAGCAGTCACAGCAGAACAAGAGCCAGTGTTGTAGCAACTGATGGGGTGGCTGGCAGCAAATGAGTCGAGCAAGCCCGAGAGCTAAGACATAACTTCAGTCCCCACCCCTCAGCACACAGCCCATTCGGTAACAGCACACTGAGCCCTGGCTCCCAAAGGCCACCTCCCAACAGCTCCGTCATGGCACTTGTTAATGCTTCAGCAACCAACAACAACAGGCAGCTGTTGCCACCGGCCTCCCACCCTCTGCCCTGGGGCTCAAGGGGGTGCTTAGTTCCCCTTGGAACTTACCTTCCAAAACAAACTTTCTTCACTTTGTATTATAGGTGCAAGACAATAACCTACTTATCTATCTTTCTCTCCCCATCCTTCGTCCCTATGTCTTTAGATAACATTTTTGTCACTTGCTCCTTCTGCTTTCCATCAATAACTGGTTTCGGTCCCTTTTCCCACCTTGATGTTCCCCTCTCCCCAGGGTTGGAGAGGTGAATTTGAGATATGAGAAGGGGGTTAACAGCACATCCACGTTGGTAACCTGGGAGGGGGGGTGGGGGATAAGGGTCTGGCAGGAAAACAGCTCTTTTTTTTCTCATTATGTAATGGGTATTTCCCACATTTGAAGAAAGCTGCAGTGTCCATGATTCTCTTCCTCTAACCCTGGGTGGGTAGATGGGAAACTTCTGGGCAAAGATGAGAATAGGGAGAAAAGTGTGCAGGGTCATGCTGAGTTAGTTAACCTGGGCAGAGAAAGAGGCTTAGGGCTTCTTGTGAGCTCTCGTATTTTCTCTGCTTCATTTTCCCTTGGCCTAGGGGGCTCTTCCCCCATGGTGATTCAGCCCCAGGGTCTTCCAAAGAACTGTTATTGGGTGCCTTTTTCTTGGCTCTGCTGTGGTCTAGTTGGAGGAGGGACCAGTCTCTGATACCCATCCTCTGATTGATGTACACATAGAATTGTTTTCCTCATTGGCCTCAGCCCCATCATCTGTTCTCTCCCAACCCAAGGCATGGCCTCTCTATCACTGCAGTTTGCACTTTAGTTGATGGTTGGTTTATTTGGGATGCTTATTTTATGGGGTTTTTAATGTACACACCTTCCTTTTTTTAACTATGTGGAAAGAGAGGTGTATATGAGGTCTGTGGGGTGGGTGAGAAAGGGCAGTGGCAGCTACCCAAGCCAAACCCTCTCTCCTCCTTAACCCTACCCCCAAACTTTGATTCCTTTCCACCTTGTCCACTCTTCAACCCTTTGCTGTGCTTGAGACCTTAACGCTCTGAAGACATGGTGGGGAGACTGAGATTGAAGAGTGCTCAGGGAAGCACAGGCCAAGGTAGAGATTAAGGCATGTCCCAGGCAAGTGGCAAGGGTATGGGGAGAGGGGAGGACAACTTGCCTTTCCCTCAGATGGGAGTCACTCATGCCCTATCCCTGCTGTCTTTTCTACTTCCCTGTAAATAGGAATGATGATGATCTCTTTCCCCATTGTACAGTCAGTCATGCCATTTGGCTTCCAAACAGGCCCCAGAATCCCTAGCCTTAACCTTCTACCCCTGCTCCTTTGGTTTATTCTTCAGCATCCCACCACTCCTGAGGGAGAATGACAACTCATTCTTTCTGCCTATCCTGTTACACATATTCCTAGGAGCTATGGCCCCCATATCCTGCTCGTTTGTCTCTATTCCCTCCACGGGAGCGTGAGCCACAAAGCCCTAGTTGTAGTCTCACGGACCATCCTCGCTGCTCTCCTGGCCAGTGAAGTAACTGGTTCCAAGTTTTTTCACAATAGTGTTACTCCATCAAGACGGACTGACACTTGCTATGGCCGGAGTATAGATCTCTGAGGTAAAGGTAGGTGGAAAAGGGTCAGGGCTTAGAGTATTTGGGGAAAACTGTCAAGAGAGCAATTTCCAGGAGGAAGTAGATTACTGTTGCTCCAGGTTTCCTCTGGTTCATCATTAGTAATGTGGTCTAATATTTAGGAGAAAGCTGTACAGGACCTTGGCTGACTTCTGAGTCCTGGAGTTTGAGTCCTACCACTTCTCCTGGCCCATAGACACTTGAACTGCCTTACCTGTCTCAAACATACCAAAAAAAAAAGCTATGAAATTTATAACCCTCTGACCTTGTTGGATTCATTTTAGGCCCATTAGCTGAGCTCCCAGTGGCATCCTTAATTCCCCCGGGACCCGGCACATTCTTTTTCCTTCCCTTCAGGTTGCCATCTGTTCATCAAATACCCAGCATTCTTCAGAGACACTGAGGAACTAGGAGGGATCTTTAGGTCTCTGCATATTTGTGTGTCTATCCCTTGGAGTGAAGGCATCTCTTTACCTTGGGACTGGAGTCTTCCCCAGAAGATTCTCTTCTGTGCCTCTACACACTCCCCTCCCCCCCTTTACCTCCCTCTTCCCCGAACACACTTAAGGAACAGGATTGGCCTTAGCTGCTTTGGTTTGTCTATTGCCTTCCCTCTACTTCCAATCCCATCCATCCAACCTTTTCTGCTTGCCTCTGGGCTCAGTGAGATGGTAGCTTTACTGGGCTTTGGGAGTTTTTTAGTTTTTCTGCCCTTTTTTTTTCCCTGAAAATTGTTTTTATGGTTTTTTTGAGACTTTTTTTTTTTTGCTTCCAAGAAACCATTTGTCTTTCTCCCTTTCCCTTCCCTAAATATAACAATCGTGGTAACAGAATGCACCTGCTGATTTACCAATGTATTTAATGTAAGTAAAAAAGAAAAGAGGGAAAAAAAGAGGAAAAAGTGTTATTAGTGTTTCTTTCCTGCTATTTTTCTAGCTGAAGCTAAATGTTGGGAAAGGAGGGGGCAGCTACATTGAATCAAAACATCTGGTTGGATTCCATTTTCCAACTCCGGGACACTGCAGGAGGTTTCCGGAAGGGCCAAAGTCACTGTGGTGGGTTTTTTTTGGTAGGACTTTCTCTGTTTCTGAAGGAACAAATCACTCAAAGGTTATCAGATCCCTTTGGCATTTCTCCAGTCTACTTATAACCTTTTTTGTGTGTCATAGATCCCTTTGGCAGTCTGGTGAAAGCTATAGTCCCTTTCTCAGATAATCTTTTTAAAATTTATAATCAAGGGAAGTGCTAAATTTCAGTTAGAATTTGGGGAAAATAAAGTTCTAAAAATTTTCCCATCCAAGTTCATGGGCTGTCCCTTGTGAGACCCATGTCTCCTCTGATATTTATTCTCTTTCCCTCATGTTATAGTTGCCACTTCCTATACCAGAAGAAAAGAGAATGGAAGGCAGGATTTCCACGTGCCCAGGGAATAGGAAGTGGAAGAGCAGGAGCCCATTCTTATGCTCTAGTTAGTGTACCAGTAATACAGGTGGGGATCAGGCCTCCTGGACCACTAGTTTGTGCCCCAGTCTGGTTCGATACTACTTCAGAGCTCTTTGTTATGCTCTCTCTCTGCCTTGGTTTACTGCATCTTTGATACAGCAATGAATACTGCCAAGACTCCCTTACTTACATTGCTATCTATATCCTATTCTCACCAGCCAGGCTATTTCTGTTTAACGGAGAGGGGAGCACAATTGAAGTAGTCTGGCCCTAATGTAATAGGGCCATCCTGGCACTGGGGGGCGGTGTGGGAATGTCAAGACACAAGGGCCCCAACTGCAGGTTAGCCCGGAGATTTCATTTTGACTCACTTCTGCCAGGTCTGGGGATATGAGAATCATAATTTGGCCTCGATTCCATATCCTCAGGAGGCAAACGGGCACGGAAGGGAGGCTTCACCGGCAAGAAGGCAAAAGCAGGAGCGCATAGCACTTTTTTAAAAGGACATGTTTTGAAGACGCAGATGAGACGACTGCCATCACTCGCTCAATTAGACCCACGCTGTGCCAAAAGGCAAGGTACAGTGCTAAATACTGGAGATTAAAGACAAAAACGAAATCCCCTGCAGATTCTATTCCAGTGTCTGGGTCATGCAGGAGAAGCAAAGTACTGCTCTCCAGAAGGATTTCAGTATTTCAACTTTAGAGGGAGATAAGCTTCCAAAATCACTTCGGAGGCAATGTATGACCATTCTACAGACCTCAAATCTCTAGCTTCCTGTAGCCGAGCATCAGTTACCCCCGTGCCCCTTATGCTTCTATCCAGATTGGACGTCTCAGTCCTACTATGGCTTCGAAATGCAATCCGTCCAATCTGCCTTTAAAAAACTTCTGTCAAGCCTTAGACTTCACCTCCTTCCCTGGAACCCTCAGCTCTAAGTGATCTCATCCTCGTGTTTTCCTAATGACTCTTTTACCTCTATCACTCCCTACCTCTTATATATCTATATTGATTTCCTATGCCGTATCAAGAAAACGCAGGAAGGCATGCGCACATTTGGTGGACTCCCTTGTGGTGGATTTATAGGATAATTTTAAGGAAAGTCACAACGGGTTACCAGCAGCATTTTTGGAGGAAATAATACACATCGATGAGTTCATGGATCTATTGGTCTAGAAAATCATATGTATCCTTTCCAATAGAATGTAAGCTTCTGGGAGGCAGGGACCTTGTTTTTCTTTTTTGGATGCTCAGCGCCAAGCACAAAATCTTGCACTTGGTGGACGCTTAATAAATTTTTCTTGAATGTTGACTACTTATTAGTTACTGGTGGGTGTCTTCTCCAATCACCTCACACCTCGACGTACCATTAAGGTCCCTTCTACCTTCTACTCAGGTTTCTGGTACTTAAGAGGATCTCCACCTGGTTTGTTAATTTCCCCAAACCTATTGGCTCCCTAAGGCTGAAGCATTAACTCAAGGAACTAACCCAGCGGAAGACGAGCATCCGAATTCCCAGCCTTCGGTTATTTGCCCGTCCCCTGCTTCTCGAAAGCTAGCCAAGCAGGGAAGCTAGGGTGCGAATACCTTGCCGCGGATTCCTCATCCCCTCAATAGTTGGGGGATAATTGGAGGCGCGAGAGTGGTCCTTTAAATCCCGCCCTGACGTCACCACTTGGAATCCCCGCCCTCTCCGCCAAAGGTTCGGGCAGACATCCTTCTGCAGAAGCGCTGCTGCTGCAAGAACGCAGCTCCGGGTAGGAGACTGGAAGAAAAAAGGAAGACGGAATAAAGGGGGGACGGGGTTTATCTGAGAGCACCTACAGCGGGGGATGGGCAGGGCATGCCTGCGTCACGGGGTGGGGGTGGGGTGCAGGGTACTGCTCTAGAATCCTTTTCTCCTTTTTCACCCCCCCCCCATTTCTGGCATGGGCCTGGGCAGCTGTACCCCCCATTCTGCATACCACCTCCTGCTCCCAGCCCCGCCCCTCCACTCCAAGGAAAATAGATTGTAGGTTACCCCAAACCGCAGGATGTAGCCCATTAGAGAGTCGCGTCGGTCAAACCAGGGCAGGAAGGCATTAGCATGGCTCATGTTTGAAAAAGTAGTTCGTCCCAAAAGGCACTGTGTGTGATATAAAAAGTGGTGGGAGTCGTGTGCTAAGGAGTAGAGTTCAGTTTCACCTCTTTTCCAAGGTCATAGATCTGCCCGACTGATTCTCTTCCTTGGCATCCCCTGATTACTTTCTCTTCTTACTTAGATCCTCAGTAATTAAACCCCAACTTTCCTCTCCTTCAACAGGCACCCTGCATGGGCCCAGATTTTCCTGGTGTCTTGCTTTCTTTCCCTCCATTACTTTCCTTCTAACTAAAGGGCTGGGAGAAAGAGCTGCTACTAGAAGGAGAATTGTGAAGTTTCCTTCTTCCATACCCTAGACTCCAGAAATTCAGCCGGTTCAGCAACACCTGGGACAAAAATCCCTCAGTTTGCTGAGCTGAGGAAGAAGGGAATGGTTAGGATAGGGGTTGGGACCCAGGCATATTGATTCTCAGTTAATTATATTATGGAGAATGAGGGGTCTACTTTACCTCATTTCTCCGTGTTTTAGCTTGCTCCCCAACTAAAACAAAATAAAACTTGCTTTCTGGTAATAGAATAAGTGTACAATATGGTCACTAGACTAGGTACTGTTTTCAGTGATTGAGGAAAAGAGGGGAAAGAGGACAATTGCTTTTAGGAAACCCATCACATCTATTCCTATATTGTCTGTGTACTCGTCGGTGTCCTCCTTTAGTCCAGTCTGTTCTGAAGAACTGAACTTGGGATTCCCCCAGTTACCCCTTTTTCCTATTGAAGTTAGCAGAAGTCCCTTCCATCATCCCTCTATCTCCTCAGTCTCACTTCTGATGGCCTCCTCTACCCTTGCTCCATAGTGATTACTTCTTTTTTGCTTCTCCCTCTTTCTTAGAACCCCAGTATCTATAATGCTGTTGCTCCAAAGAGTTGCTGTCTCTGGCCTTCGAATTTCCAGGTTTGACCGGTATGCCTTAGTCCTGAAGTTTCTCACTTCTATATCTCCTCTGTTTCAGTATTTTATGATTCGTTATCTCATCTTATCTACTGGGGAAGTTTAACTGCCTTTAATAGCTAGGAGGGACTGTAGGTAGTACAGAAACTGGATCCTACTAATTCTACCTGTTCCTGGGAAAGGACAAATTCTAGCTAAGGAAATGAAAAGACCCAAGTATCTTCCTTTATAGCTTAGCCTGGGACATCTTGTTCCTTCATCTTTGAATAGGTATGGATAGCATCAACCCATCAGACCCCTTGCATGTAGCTCCTTTTAGGATGAGACATGGTAGGGAGTATTACTGATTCTCTCTCCTCTTTACAGGTTGATTGTCCCAAAGCTGGGTCCCCATGTCTGCTTTACCAGTGATTCTTCTCATCTCCAAAGCCCCAAACTTCACTTTTCTAGTGGCCGAATCCCTGGATACTGGGCAGTTGCAGGGGCACTGTTGGGTGTTGGCACTGTACTAGCCTATGGAAACCATAGAGAAAAGGTAGAGTGGAAAAGTGGCTGGGTTGCCAGGAAGTAATAATTGTTTGCTTAATTAAATAATAGCTAGCTAGCATTTATACAGTTCTTTTAGGCTTACATATTTGATCCTATCCTGAGATGTGCTATTATTAAGATCCCCATTTTATAGAAGAAAGTGAGGCAGGCAAAGGTTAAATGACTTGTCCAGGATCACACAGTGAGGCCAGGAGGCCAGATTTAAACGAAGTTCTTCCTGACTCCAGGTTCAGCACTCTATTCACTTTGCCACCTCATACCACATTGAAGAGGAGGAATTGCTGCCAGGACTAATTGTAATTTATATTGTACATGGCTTTAAAGATTACAAGTATTTGCTCAGGGCAGCCTTGTAACAGGTAGTGCAAGAGTTATCTCCATTGTACAGCTGAGGACACTGGGGTTTGTAGAGAGTAAGTTACGTATCTAGTTACACAGAGGGAGTACACCAGGATTTGCGACCCTACTCCAATCTTATAAACTCCCAGGTTCCCACCATATACTATATGGACTGGACTGGGTGAGAAGAAAAGGCTGATAACATCCCCCATAATTTTTTCCTTCTGTCTACTCTCCCCCATTTCCCACAGGCTGCCCAAGATTCGCTACCTGTATACACAAAGGCAGAAGTGAGTCGTCATCGAAGCCTTGAGACACGGGTCTGGGTAACCTTCGGCCGTGAGGTCTTTGATGTCACAGACTTTGTGGCCGTGCACCCAGGCGGACCATCTAAATTATTGCTTGCTGCAGGGGGACCGCTGGAGCCTTTCTGGGCTCTCTATGCAGTGCACAACCAGCCACATATTCATGAGCTCCTGGCTGAGTATAAGATTGGGGAGCTAAGCCCTGATGAGGAAGAATCTTCTGACCTACTTTCCACTGACCCTTATGCCAGTGATCCTCCCAGACACCCTGCTTTGCAGATCAACAGTCAGAAGCCTTTTAATGCAGAGCCACCCCTTGAGCTCTTGGGTGAGAGCTACATCACACCCAATCCTCTCTTTTTTACTCGAAATCATTTGCCTGTACCCACCATAGACCCTGCCACATATCGTCTGCAAGTGGAAGGGCCCCCAGGCAGTCAGACACTGAGCCTGTCACTAGATGATCTTCGTCGCTTCCCCAAGCACCAGGTCACAGTTACCCTGCAGTGTGCTGGTAACCGACGAAGTGAGATGTCCAAAGTTAAGTCTGTAAAAGGGTTAAACTGGGGGGCAGGAGCCATTAGCACAGCCCAGTGGGGCGGTGCCCGGCTTCGAGATGTTTTAATCCAAGCTGGCCATTCGCCCTCTGGCTCTGAAGCCCATGTATGTTTTGAAGGGCTGGACAGTGACCCCACAGGGACAGCCTATGGAGCCTCCATCCCCCTGGCTCGGGCCATGAATCCTGAAGGCGATGTTCTGCTGGCTTATGAGATGAATGGGCAGCCACTGCCCCCTGACCATGGTTTCCCAGTAAGGGTGGTGGTGCCTGGTGTAGTAGGTGCGCGTCATGTCAAGTGGCTGGGGAGGGTGAGCATCAGCCCTGAGGAAAGCCCTAGCCATTGGCAACGTAATGATTACAAAGGCTTCTGTCCGTCAGTAGATTGGGACAAAGTGGACTTTGACACTGCTCCAGCCATCCAGGAGCTCCCTGTCCAGTCAGTCATCACAGAGCCCAGGGAAGGGCAAACAGTAGAGCCTGGGGAGATGACCATAAAGGGATATGCTTGGAGTGGGGGTGGTAGAGCTATAATCAGGGTGGATGTATCTCTGGATGGTGGGCTGACCTGGCAAGAGGCAAAGCTGGATGGGGAGGCACAGGCACCAAGGAGAGCCTGGGCATGGCGGCTGTGGCAGCTGACAGCACTGGTACCTACTGAATGCAAGGAACTGAACATTATATGTAAAGCTGTGGATGATGGATACAATGTTCAGCCTGACACTGTGCCCCCCATCTGGAACCTTCGAGGTGTGCTCACTAATGCCTGGCACCGTGTCCATGTTCTGGTAGCCCCAGAAGAATAATTGCTGCAACCTTGATACCCTATAAGCCACTCTTCTCAATTTCTTACCCTTCCAAACTATTTGTCTCTTGGACTCTTTCCTTTTTTATAGACATTCAAAAATTCCTCTGTCCTTTGGTTTTCTCTACTTCTCAGACTCTGTCCCTGGAATAGCCCTCTACTTTCCCCCTCCCTTCCACAAAAATCAACATATATACCCTTCCCTAACCACCTCCAGGCATACACATTCCCATTTGTACCTTCCTCCTAACTTCAAGGACTGGTACCTATGATTTTCTCTATATTCCGTTGTGATAGCTACCTCATACTCTGTGGTCCTTCAGACTCTTCTCTGAGAATGAGTTGCAAACTGGACAGAAGTATCAATCAATGTAATAACACCTGCCACCACTTCTCTCTCCAGTCTTTTAATTTCCCTGTCACCTCTGGGACCTTACTTTGTCTTCCATTTATGCACAAGCCCATGTATATAATGCTGCTGTTTATTACCTACCCCAGCTCCAACGGCAGAGGGGACTGTAAAGGAATAAAGGGGATTGTAGCCCCTTCTTATTTTTCTAATTATATCAATAAAGTTTCTGTTTATTCTACTTATTTGTGGGCTTGTTGCCTGGGCAGAAGGGCCAGGAAAGGAGTAGGAAAAACAATATAGGGAGGGAGGCTATACACACCCGTGAATTGTGTTCACATGATGAGGAAGTGGCAGGGTGGTCACAGCAAAGAGCTGGGAGCAAAGGAGATAAACTAACAAACTGAATGTAATAGAATTATACTGCACTGTAAGAAACAACGAATATGAGGAATACAAAGAAGCAGGGGAAGACTTAGGAACTAATGTAAAATGAAGTAAGCAGAACTAGGAAAACAACATTCATAATCATTCAAAATCCAAACTAAATGCTGTGAAGCTATAATTATCAAGCTTGACGGCAAATAAAAAGAAGGCACCTCCTGCTTTTTATTTTTTGGAGGTGAAGGGCTTTGGGTGTGGAATATTGCATATAACGGAGGATTTCCCCCCCCCCCTCCCATATAGGGTAGTTTTGCTTTTTTTCCCCTTTCCCTTTGTTATAAGGGATGACTCTGTAGCGGAGGGAGAGGAATGATACTTAATAATGTAAACCCAAAAGATTTCAATAAGATGGATTTTTAAAACTTTCTGAATTTGGAGTCGGCCGACCTGGATTTTAAATCCTGACTGCAATTTGCTCAAGGCCACATATCGTTTAAGAAAACTACGTCCCTTAAGGTTTTTTTTCTCAGTGGCTCTATTCTCACCGCTTTTTGCTTAACCTCCCTCGGTTGTTTACTCATCGAGTACATGAGAGCCTTGGAATAAATAGTAGTTAAGCAATCTTGTAACTCTAGGATCCTAAGAAATTTGGCAGAGAGCAACTGGGAGGGGGGCTTTCATTGGCGCGCTTCAAACCAAGCCCCGCTCCCAATCCCAGGAGACTGTAAACTCCTGGAGGGCAGGGGCGGTGTCATTTTTGCTCCTTTATTCCCAGGACTAGGTACCTAAAAGGCACTTAAAGATTGAATTGATTTAATTTTGGAGAGAATACCAGAAAGCCAGAGGGCTTAGAACTTCCCTTCCCCATCTCCCTCCCCCCCTCCCGCTAAATCATTTGTTAACAGACTGGGGACTGTCCTGAGGATCCCCAGGGCGAAGGAAAGGGGCTGGGGGGGGAGGGGGCATCCTGGTGGGCGTGCAGGGCTATCCCACTGCCGAATGCGGACGATGCGGATCCTTAGGGTAGAGACGGGAGCCCGTTCGACTCGATGCCCTCGGCGCTCGGCTGCTCTGACCTGGCTCCGCTGCTTTCCCCAGCAGCCTCCCCGGCGCCAGAGCGCTCGGTGTTCGGCCACGCAGCCTGTCGCCTGGCAGTGGGACCGGAAGTTGTTCGGGGGAGGGGGGGACGGCTGTGATGGGGGGGGGTTCGAGGGGGGGGTCCGTCCCTCCTCAGGTGAAGCAGCCGATGGAGATGGAGCCGCCGCCGAGCGCCCTCACCCCGGCTCCGGCCCGGCTGCCACCGCCTCAGTGACCCCGCCCCCCGTGACCCCCCAGCCCCGAGCCGGCCGGGCCGGGGGGCTCCCCCCCCACTGCCCCGCCCCCCTCGTCCCCAACACTTTCCCCCCCCT
>CM053597.1:211564587-211600632 GCA_028646575.1 Pseudocheirus occidentalis | reverse complement strand
AAGGGTCAAATAAAGTGGGGTATGTCCAAAGTAGCCTACAAGTGCTGCCGACTACCACTGAGTGACCATGCTCCACTAATTTACTTACGTTTTTTTGTTTAAATCACATCCCTGTTTGAGGCTATCTGATGTTAAGATGTTGGTCTACATTTAGTTTTTGCCAGACTTCTTTGCAGTTTTCCCAACAGTTTTTGTTGAATAGAATTCTTGCTCTAATCATTACCATCTTTTGAGTTTATCAAACACTTGACTACTGTGCTCATTTGCTTCTGTATATTTACTTCTTCCTATGCTTTCCCAGTGTTATTAGTTGTTTTTACAGAACTGCAAAAAGCTTTTTCTGAAGTATTGGAATAATAATGTGATTTCTAAAAATAGGGTCAGTTATATTTATGGTTTTCTTAATATTGAAGGAGCCCTGTGTTCCCGATATAAATCTGGCTTGGTCATTGTGTATGACCATTGTGATATATTGCTGTACCCTCCTTGTTGATATTTTAGTTTAAAAAAATTTTTCATCAGTATTTATTAGGGAAACTGGTCTACTTTTCTTTCCCCATTTTGATTCCCCCTGCCTTAGGTATCAAATTCATATTAGAGAAGGAATTTGGCACGATCTCATGACTTATTTTTTCAAACAGCTTAAATTATATTGGAATTAATTTTTCTTTAAATGTTTGGTAGAATTCACTTGTAAATTCATTTGGTCCTGTTTTTTCCTTTGTGAGTTACAGCTGGTTTGATTTTCTCCCACAGTGGTATTTAAGTATTCCTGTTCTGTTCTGGGCAATTTTTATTTTTGTAAATATTCTTCTATTTAATTGTCAGTTTTATTGGCATATTGTTTGGTGAAACAGCTACTAGTAATTACTTTTATTTATTGGTGGTCAATTGACTTTAAATTTTTGATACCAGTAATTTTCTTTCTTAAAAAAATCAAGTTAGGGGTGGCTAGGTGGCGCAGTGAATAGAGCACTGGCCCTGGAGTCAGGAGTACCCAAGTTCAAATCCAGCCTCAGACACTCAACACAAAAAACTAGCCTTGTGACCCTGGGCAAGTTGCTTAACCCCAACTGCCTCCAAAAAGAAAAAACTCAAGTTAGTTAATAATTTATCTACTTTGCTAGGTGGCCCAATGAATAGAGCACTCATCCTGGAGTCAGGAGGACCTGAGTTCAAATCCAGCCTCAGACAACACAAAAAACTAGCTGCATGACCTTGGGAAAGTCACTTACCCCCAATTGCCCTACCTTCCCTCCTCAAAAAAAAAAAAAAAGCACCTCCTCCCCCCCCTCCCACAACCCAGCTTCAGAGAAGCTAGGTGGCACAGCAAATAGAGCACCTGCCCTGGAGTCAGGAGTTCAAAGCCAGCCTCAGACACTTAGCACTAACTACCTATGTGACTTTGGGCTAGTCACTTAACCCCAATTGCCCTGCCTTTCCCCCTCCAAACAAAAAAAAAAAAGCCAGCATCTAATTAGTTATTTTAAATTTTACTTTGTTTTGACTTGATATTTTCATTTCTTTTTACTTCAGTTTAATGAGGGTGTGTGTTAATTTGTTGGGTCTTTTTAAGCTGCATGTTGATCTGTTCTTTTTTTTATTGACGAGATACTTTCTCTCCCAAGTACTGCTTTGGCTGCATCCCACAAATATTGATTGGTATGTCACCTCTTTGTGGTTATTTTTAATGAAGTTATTGTTTTTATAATTTGCTCTTTGACCCACCTATTCTTCAGAATTAAGTTGGTTTCCAACTTATTTTGGAAGCCCCTGATTCGAAGGCCCTTTATTAATTCTGTTTCTGTCCCTATTTTGAATGGAATTTATTTCTAGCTTTTCCTGCTGGGTAATTGATAACATATAGGAATGCTTATGGTTTATATGGGTTTATTTTATATCCAGCTTTGTTGAATTGTAGTTTTTGTTACCTCTTCAGTTTTCTAAATCATTATAATTTTGTTTCCTCTTTGCATATTTATTCCCTTGATTTCTCCCTTGTATTATTTATAGTAAGCATTTCTAGGATTACGTGTAATAGTAGGGGTATTAATGGACATCTTTGCTTTATTTCTGATTTTATTGGAAAAACCTCTAGGTTTCCTTAATTATGTTTGCTTGTTATTTTTGAGTAACATTCAACTCTTCATGACCCCATGCACCACTGCCCACCTATACTGTCAATGGTGTTTCCTTGACAAAGATACTGTAGTGCTTTGCCATTCCTTTCTCCAGTGGATTAAAATAAACAAAAGGCTAAGTGACTTGCCCAGGGTCACACAGCTAATAAGTGTCTGAGGTCAGATCTGAAGTCATTGTCTTCCTGATTCCAGGTCCAGTGCTCTATCCACTGAACCATTCAGCTGCCTCTAAATTTTAATTTGCTTGTATGACTTAATTTCTTGAAATGTAGTATCTAGGTATGGGGGGGGGAGAGGAAGGTAGTGTAAAGATACCTAAGACACATTACCTGAGGGTTGATCACAATTTTCAGAGTTAGATAATGCTTAGATCATCTTTCTCCTTGTTTTGGAAGCTGGTTTTAAACACATTTCACATCTCCTTCAGTAATTCTGTTTGGTCCATTCTAATTTTCTGGGCATTCAGTTGTCAGGTAGTTTTCTACTGTCTACTCTGAGATTTCAGATTTCCTTGTCATTTTTTCTCTCTCTAGCTCTTCCATTTTTCCTGGGTATTTTTGCAATCATAGATAAGATGGGTTTTTTCTCTGATGCTTTGGTTGGACTTACAGAATCACTCTTCCTCAGGTTTACCCTGTGGGCATTTCTCAGTCCAAGGTATTTCCTCATTGTATTTGGTCTTTTTTTGGGGGGGGGGGAGGTGCAGCATAAGAGGAACACATATGGGAAGGCTGAGCTTAGGCTCTTCCTTTAAAGGAATCCGGGGTTACTTTTGATCTGGACTCTGCCTTGGGCCTCCTTGCCACAGGCCTTTAGGGAAGACATTTGTATTAGGCCTTCACTTCAGTTCTTTCCCCATACTACCAGACTTTCTTCACCTAGTTTCAGGGTTACCCTGGCTGGTCTTTGCCATTGGTTTTTTTTTTTTCCTGCCAGACAGATCTGGGCCTCTCCGGTTGCCCTGAGATTTTGTGCAGAAATGTTAACATACCTTGGCTTGTCTACTTCAGACCTCCAGCAAGATTCCAGCAGTCCTGTGCCCCCAGGCTGAGTGGAGGAGTCTGTGCTTTTCCATATTTTCCCAGTTAACGTGCATTTCAAAGTTTGACTGGGGTTTTTTGCATGGGATCTGAGTTTCTCCAAGTCCTAAGCTGCAATATCCCTTGCAGAGTTCAATTTTTAAGACTAATTTTTGTTTAATTTTGGAGTTGTTAGTTCCATGCTACTTTTTAGAGTCCATTACTTGGGCCATGTTTCTCCTATTTTTAGCCCCTTATTCTCGGTAAGAGCATTATCAATCCTCTATTTCATTTCAGCTCAACTTCTCAGACTCATTCTTACAGTCCTCATTTTTCTCCCCTTCAGGGGTTCTAGTTCTAATTGTCTCACAGAACTATTTTCTTCTTCTGAGATTTCCTCTTGGAGCTCTTTTAAGTCAGATGACATCACTGGCATTTTTTTCCTCCTATTTGTCTTCAGCCTCAGCTCCTGGAGGAGGATTTTGTGCCAGGCTAACGCTCTGTCCCTTCACACCATCTTGGAAGGCAGGCCTTACTGGCCTTAGATTCTGTCTCCCTGCTACTGTCCCAGAGGAGGACACTATTGTACTAGGATACTACATCCTGCTCCTGCTGCAACCTGTGGCTTGCTCCCAGTCACTTCTCCAGCCTAGTGGGGCCCCCATCAAAAGGTCACAGCCTCCATCACATTTCCTGGTGTAGCCCTGACCAGTGAAATGTGCTGGCTTCAGGCTCTGGCCCCTCCCCTGACCAGGATGTTTGTAGGCTTCAGGCAATTTCCTAGTGTGATCCTGGAATGAATAAATGCACTGTTCTTTTGGTTTTATCCAATCTTTGCTTCATCTGAAGCTATTTTATTGTTCCTGAGGTGTTTCTCAGGGAAACTTAGCTTAGTTGCAACTTTTCACATTGTAATCTTTGCTAGAAGGTCCTTGTCCTCTGAAGCTAGCCTGTCTTCTCAGCTCCATTACTGATATTTGTCCCCTTAATGTCTTTAATATTTCCCCCATAGATTTAGTGTACTCCACCATTATCTTAAAAGTGTGTCGTGGAGAACACCCTGTCTCTTTCAAACACATCAGTCTTTTTCCCAATAACCTTCTCTAACTTGATTCCCCCACCCCTTCAGTTTCTTCATTTCTAGGTTTGTCCCATATACCTCTAACAGATTTAAAAACACTTTTATCATATAACTTCTCTGCTCAAAAAGCTACAATTTCCTATTAGTTTTCATCCACACCTGAGTTTAGCGTCCAAGTTCTACAACCAACTTTCATTTTCACTTCTTCCCCAAACAACATTTGGACTTCAAAGCAAGGCCATCTGCATCATTTGTTCCTTGATCAGTAGGCAAACACTTTTGTAGTCCCCTCCCCGATGTTTTTCCCTCCTCTTCTCCTACATATATAACCTCCAAATACCAAGGGCCAGAGTGCCTTGGAGATTGAGTTCAAGCCTCTAAAAGGCTTTTAAAATACCATCTTTTTTTTTTGCCTCTTAGAAGTAACTCACATTTATTAATAACTTACATTGTAAACCATAAAACATTTTCAGGCTTACAAAGCCTGTTCCTCACAACAACCCTGTGAGGTAGGCAGTGCAAGTATCATTTCTGATTTGTAGATTAGGAAAATGAAACCCAGAGAGATCACATGACTTTCCCAAGGAGTCACACAGCCAGAAAGTATCAAAACTAGCCATTGAACTCCAGTCCTCTGACCTCAAGCCTCTTCACACTTACAAACGCAATGTTTTACAATCACATTTGTACAGTGCCTCCCAATTCTCTGCTTTGTGTCCCCACTGCCAAAAATTTTTGTCACCAAGTAACCAACTTACTTTTGATAAGCCTTTCCAAACTGAGCTACATTGGTCCTTGGTCAACAAATTCAAATCTCTTTACAAAAAAGATTTTTAAAAGGCCAAATTAACCACTAATTTACCAAATGATTTTTTTTTCACTGGGCTTCAATGATTGGGCTTCAAATGATTTTGGGGGGAAAAGGGGGAGGAAGGGATAAGTACAGAATGAAGTACTATTGAATGGTATTCCAAAGACTTTGCCACAGGCTTTGAAGTCTATTCTGAAAGCGTTCTGAGCAATAGCATCCTCACTAAAAGCAGGGTCACTCCACGGCCCTACTCCCCACCCATCACCACATTTGAAGCTCAGAGCTCAGTCACTACATTCTGGTCACTTCATATTTATGCACTGTAGCACCAAAGAGACCTAACTTTCTTCAGAGAGGGGCAGAGAGGGATTTGGAATTGCAGTAGCAGCAGCAGCAGCAGCAGGAAGCCCTGCACTAGGAAACTCTTGCTACCGATGAAGGTCAGGCCTTTCTGTTTGGAGCACTGAGTGAGGAGGTGAGGAGCCCAGGTAACACAGCAAGCACTGATTCACAGGGTAGGTAGGTCAACTCTACTGAGTACATCATACTCCTCCTGGGGACAGCTACTAGTTACTGTATCCTCAGCTTGCCTGTTCATTCCATGAGAATGCTTGATTATGCAAGTGAAAGGGGATCACAGCTCCCTTTTTCAGTACAGAACTCATGTTCCCAAAGCAAAGGTGACAGAAGGGGGTAAAGTTCCCAGTGTAGGTAGCAATTAGAGACAGGGAAGGTCAAGGTAGGGTCTGAGGCCTTGAATATATAATTCACAGATAAAAACAAAATGACTGTATGAAGGTAAAGATACGAATCTGTGCTATAAAGATATAGGTATCTGGTGAAAAGAAAAGCACCCCAAAATGCCACACACGCACCATCCAAAAAAAAAAAAAAAGGAAAAAAAGCACGACCTTGGAAACTTACACATTAGAGACCAAAGCAGGTTATAAAGCAAAGTAGCCAAGAAGAAAGTTAAAAAGGGGAGAAATAAAGGGCAGAGGAGAAACCCTGGTAGAAAGGGTGAATTAAGAATTTGGTGAATAGAGTAAAAGATTTATTATGAATGCAGTCAATGCCATGAACACACACACAACCAGAACCTGCAGTCACCAGTGTGAGGGAGGGAGACTGCCCCAATCACAATGCTGATTCATTCTAGGGTTTCAGGTGAAAAACAATGCAAGTGAGTCTTGTGGTCAGATAGTGGGAAACTTGCTGGGTGCAATAATTTTGCTTGGTAGAAAAGCTCTCTCTAATTTCTGTGCTCTTGATGGGAGCCAGAACACATGCCCATCCTGTCCAGTTCTAGAGGCCCCTCAAACCGGGGCTACTCACCAACTGCAAGCAGGCTGACGTAGGAAATTCCAAAGAGAACGGAGATCAATGGAGATCAAATGACTATAAAAGAACCGACCTCAAGCTGTGCCTTGAGAAACAAAACAATTGTCCCAGTAGGCAGCTCAGAGTTGGCAAGCTGCCCTGGATGACCGGCTCAAACCTAACCAATGACAAAGTGTCTATAGCAGGTTGCCCAAACCCAGCCCCACAACTCAAGGGAGAAGAGAAGCTTGTCTTCAAAAATTAATGCTACAAACTCCAAGGAGTTTTAGGGTGAGAGAGCCAGAGGCTCCAGCTTTCCAAATAGCTGAGATATGTTGGTCTTTCAATAGACTTTGATGGGAATCCAATAGAAGACTAATCTGGGAAGTTAGGGTTGAGGAACAGACACATAGATAGCTCTCATATCAGCCAAGGGCCACTGTGTTCACCTATGCTCAAGCAAAATACTACAGAGTTTATAAAGGGGGAGAACAGGCCCCATTCCAACCCTCACACCCAGGATGATTCCCCTACAAAAGGAACAGCAAAGGAATAATGTTTTTAATTCTCATGGGTCTGGAAGGGAAGAATTTGGATGAGGAAAACAGGAAGCCTTTTTGGTCTTTTTTTTTGGGGGGGGGTGGGAGCAGAAGAAAGGATAGAAAAAATAATGTAAATAAATTAAATACCCAACACTTGGCTGAGTGGGGAATGGGAGAGGCCAGAGGTGGCTCACTCTTTTTAAACACAAAAAACTCGCCAAATGGGGAGAAATACAAACAGAACAAAACCTAAAAAGAAATTAATACAAAAAATACTGAACCACAATCACAAGGAAGGGGAAATCTGGGAACTACTACTGCCCTAGCCATAAAGGATATGAGCCCACCCCACTCTGGCAAAGGCCAGGCAAGGAAGGGCTCTTTCCTGGCTGCACCAACCCACCCTCACCCCCAAATTCCCAGAACCCATCATTCTATTTGTGAAAAGGGGGGACGAAAGAGAGGCTCAGGTGACATATTTCAGTACCCACTCTCCCACCCATTCAGTACCCACGTCTCCCCCTCCCCAAGGGTGGAGAGAAAGGTTCCTGCTTGGCACAAAGGTCATGAGCACAGCACCACCCCACCCAGTCTTGGCCCACCCCCAGTCACCAGTGCCGATCAGTTTCTATTTGGCATCATTCACCACTCCTGTCTTTTCTTCTGACCTTGCCCCGCCCCTTCACGTTCCCATCAATCCTGCCAAGGACCAGAATGCCTACCTGCTCCCACCTCTGGGTTTGAGGCAGTGCTACACCTCACCCTCTCCTCCAGGAACAATGGATGTTTTTGTGCCTTCTCAAACATCTGGACTTAGGGGAAGTGGAGGTGGGGGCCCTTCCAATCAGGCTGAAAATGTACAGAAATCTGGGGGGAAGGAGGTTAGAGTAATAGCATCCACATCTGGATCTCCCTCTTGGGCACAGGGGGCTAGAGGTATGAAGGAGGAAGAAACTAATGCCCTGGGGCACATTAGTGCCAGGAGAGTGGGAAGCTGGGGCTTGAGTATAGGCAAGTGGGGTAAGAGTGACATGCCCAGTGGAGTGGTGGGAGTTCAGGTTTCCTTCTCGCTTTTAGTCTTGCTGTGGTTTCCTAGATTTCCTCCACACCGTGCGCAAATATCATGACAAGGCCTGGTTCCTGCACCATGTCATCCCCCATGTGCTGATTCTCACAGGCCATCACCACCACCGCCTGCTTGCCAGGGATACGTTTGGCTACGTAGTTCTCATAGTAGCGCCGGTTCATCTGACGCGTCTCTAGGGTGGCCAGGCCCTGGGGCCAGCTTCGTTCGTGGGCATTTTCAATGAGCTCATTGACTATCGAGGCCGGGCAGCCGCTCTCTACCAGAGAGCGCTTGATAACGGCTTGTAGCACAGCATCTGGCGTGGAGATCATGCCACCCCAGCGTGTCACCCGTGCGGGCTGCAGGGAGTTGACCCACCTGTGTAGAGGGCAATTGAGGAGGTCACTCTAGCTCCCCTCCCTCCAACCCTGGCTGCCCCGGACTCTATGTAATTTCATAAACACTGGACATGGCCTGTGACTTCTCCATGCCTAAATTTCTCATCTGTAAGATGGGGACAAAAGCACCTCCAGCAGTGTCACTGCGAGAAACAAATGAAATCTGTAAAACGCTCTCTGCAAACTTTAAAATGGCAACATCAATGTGAACCATCAGCACACTGTGGGCAGGGCTCAGCTTGTGTGTTTATCCCTTCTTTCCAAACCTGGCTCAGTAGTTCTTCCCTTGTTTTACCCCACCTGACTTCCTACCCCGTAACATTTTTTCCCACATATTAAACCTTCAAATTCAGAAGGGAGTCTTAGTCAAAAAGTTCATGTGTGCTTAGGGTACATTTTAAATATTAAGAAGTTGTTCTCTTGGTTGTATATGCTGTCTTCCCTCAAGACTATGAGCTTCAGAGGGGCAAAACCAGCAGTTTCTACCTGTGTCTAGAGTCCAAAATAGAATTCTGGGTAGTCAATGTCATCTAAACCACTACCCAAATTTAAAACAGGAGAAGTCTGTGTTGAAACTGAGGACCCACCTTTTCTGTCTACTTTTGCCTTAGATTACCCTCCTCCCAAGGCCTGAGAGGCTAATGGCCAAGACCATTTACTCTACCTAGGTTCCCCTGAAGTCTGGAATTACACTTACTCTAGGATCTCATTGTATTCAATGGTTTCCTCCAGGTTCTGAAGGTTGGGATTAACACTTCGGATAGCTCGCATGTAGGCCTTCAGCAGCTGAATGTCCCGCTTCTGTTAGAAGAAAGGAGAGCCAGGATGTTACTAGAAACAGTAGGCAAAAAGAAAAAGGGCAGTTCATCTTAAAGGAATTTTGAGGGAGACAAACCCTAAGTTGGCAGCATGTTCAAGGCGAGAACTCTCAGCAATAATTGCAGGGAAGAAGGAAGTAGCAAAGGCTCCATTCTAAGCATTCATGTGACACAGAGACCAGCCTTCTTGCACATATGAGCCTTATTCAATGATGGAATCATTATCTTAAACCAGCCCACTCCCACAGCCCCTAAGATGTACCTGCTCGGCCAGCTGGTGCTTATGTTCGGCTGATGTTTTCTCGAGCTCCGCAATGCGCGTCTGCTGCTGTTGCACCACGGAGCGGAGATGCTTAATACAGTTGTGGTTGGGCAGCTCATCTTTGGGCATCTCCAGGCTGCAACCCCAGGGCAGGAAGAGAGTATGAAAAGGGGCTCAGTGGACAAGGCTGGGCTTCCAATGCCCAGCCTGGCAATGAGACTGTGAGTAAGGAGTCCCATTGCACTGCAGAAACATGCTGTGTAGGCAAAGCCTTCACACTTACTACAGCTTCCACTCTTCCTGTACGTAGACCTCAGCTATACAGTTACCCTTTCTCAGAAGCCCTCCGACAACTACACATAACCTGCTCCCCCACATTCCCAACCCCCACCAACCCATGTGACAGGCTGGAAAGAGCAGACAAACAAGATGGTGAGGATGAGAAGGGTAGAACTTAAGCCAAATAAGGAGACCCCTTGATGAGGGGGGAGAAGAAGAATTTTCATCCATTTTCATGGCTCTAAAAGGTTATTGTATAGAGTTAGAGTATTTGCCTTTCACCATATCACTTATGGGAAGAGCAAATGGGAAAGGGTTAAAAATTCTATATGAAGGTTAAACTTTGGGAAGGACATTCCAATCAGGAAGCCTGGAAGGCAGAGAGGAGCCAAGACAGACAAGGCCCCACTTTGCCTACAGATTTGATAGCCCATGAAACAACTGGATTTTGGCATTCTCTAGGCAGAGAGGCAGGCTACCATGGGCACAGTAATAGGCACAGTAATAAAGGAAGAACCTCTAACTCTGTGGACTGGAGGCAAGGGTCAGGTGAAAATCCTCACCCACAGCCCTGCTCGCAGGTGACGGGCCGCTTGGGGTTGTGCTCGCAATCACTGAGATGAGACATGAGGTTGTCCAGCCGCACGACGGCACTGCAGCCAAACACAGCGTTGTCACAGGCAATCTGTAGTTTTGATAGCATGTTCCGCATGATCCGGGGGACAGGGCGTAGGTGGGCAACTGTCACTACGCTTCGGTCTACCGGGCACGTCTGCTGCTGAGAGAACCACTGGGTGATGCAGGCATTGCAGAAGGCATGCTCACAGTGAGGGGCCTGGCAGGGAGAGAGTCACCCAGGAGTCAGCAGGGCCTGGGAACACGGTTGGCACCGTCTTCACAGACCAAGCCAGTCAGAACTCTCCTTGGAAATGCACTTCAAGAGTTCCCAGGAATCACAAGGGCTCCCTCCTTCTCCCTGCCAAGTATTTTTATGACCTAGCCAACCGAGACTAAGTGCCCTCTGGGGTTGAAGCAGGTCAAATCAACAATATTTATTGGACATCTACAACACACCTTGCACTCTGGAAGTTACGAAGAGCTGCAATCTATTCCCTTAAGAAGTTTATAATCTAGTCAGGGAGATGAAACATAAACAAGTTAAATAATAACGATTTAAGTAGTTTTCAATACAAAGGAAAAGATGTCACAAGGCAGCACATGATTAACAAATGAACCATAAAGAGAATAAATGATATAAGAGGATAGGATGGTTGGTGAGCAGAAGGAATTTTGTGAGTGGAAGCTCCTGGAAGGGACAGGATTTGGTTGGAAGAAGAGGGGGTCATTCCAGGCAAAAGCAAGGTGTATTAAACCGATTGCCCCTGCTGAGGTCAAGAGTCTCATTCTAGACTCAGGGGTGCTAAAGACTTACTAGGTGTTAGCTGAAACACAGTCCCTGACTTGGAACTTACCCATCCCCACTATGCAGGTCACCTTTCTACTTGAGATTCCTCTGCTGATGTCCAACAAAGAGGTCACTAGGGCTTTTTTGAGACCAGACTCTTCCCTGACTTTATATTTTCCACTTCAGAAAAGATCCAAAAAAATTTCCTCTTGTTCTTGCCCTCAACCTTCCTGCTGCTCAGACAGCCTTTCAAAGTCCTTAGGGGCCAGTAAATTTGAAGTAGGAAAAAAACCTATGGGCCTTTGTGAGGTCATCACCTAACAACCAGGCCCTGTTGGGTGCCAATGGGTCCTCTACCAAAAAGGCAGAGGATGGCCATGCTCCATACTACGGACATAGCTGTAAGTGAGCTTCTTATAAATGAGACACACTTGATTCTCTCTCCTAGAATAAGAGGGACATTTGCATGATTTGCTCTATAAAGCAAAGTCTCATCCGGAGGTGAACAGCAGTCACTTGTGTCATTTCAATCCACCAAAAACATTAAGAACCAGGTACTATGCTAACACTGGAGATACAAAAAGAGGCCCAAAAAAACAAACAACAAACCAGTCCTTGCCCTCAAAGAGTTTGCAATCTACCAGGGAAGACAACTTGCAAACAAATATATACAAAGCAAACTATATACAGATAAATAAGAGATAATTAATAGAGGGAAGGCACTAGAATTCAAAGGGGTTGGGGAAGGCTTCCTTTCCCAAAGATGGGATTTTATCTGAGACTTAAAGGAAGCCAGGGGGGTCAGTAGTCAGTACTGAAGAGGGAGAGTGTTCCAAGAAGGGAGGACAGCTAAACATTTCTTCCTTACCCACTTGATTCATATTAAATGACAGCAAAGCTCTTCCTGGCTGGAAGTATCGGATAGGGGGGCCCACAAAGACCCAGGGACTTCCTGACATGGTCTCAGAACTTTCTCTTTCCATATTTAACACTACTACCCTTGGTAACCAAACTGCAAAGTCTGCAAAGACAGAGCTTATTTCAATTACACTGAAACTGAATTTGTATATAGACACTACACCTCTGCTCCTCCAGGTGGCTGAAGGGACAGGGAGAACAGGTAATGCAGGAGCTGAAGTCCTAGGGGATCCTTTGTGGTAAAATTATGGGTACTAGAGATCTCTCTAAAGTGGTCATCTGACTTGAGATTCTGTGGATTTGACTAGGGACATCAAGCTGAAGGGGAGCTACCAGTTTCCAGAACAGGTATTTCCTTGTCCTAAGCCCAAGTGTCAGCAGAGTATACTTTCAATTGGTATTTAATAAGGGAGAGCACCAAGGAGTCTACAACAGGACATCTGGTGGTTGAGATCATTAGGAATTCATCGAACTCAAGTTTTCTGATGGGTACTTTAACTTCTCACATCTGTCAGACACAAATGACTGATCTGTAGTAAGAGGAGTGATTTAGAAGGAAAGAGCGGCTTCTTTCTGTCTCCACTCAGAATGGCTCATTACTTGCATGAGCTAGCTCCAAAGATAGGCCTCAGGGAAGACAGACAGACACGGTGACTTTTAGACCAAGGGGCTATGATGACCAATTAAGAGGCCATGGGAATCTTGTTAACTCTCCCCAATCACACATGCTGATGACAGGGGAGGTAAATAATCATCAGAGACAGGTAGCAGCCAGGAGGGCATGGATGAAGCACCAAAAGATTCTCACCTGTCAAGATCTCTAAAAACCAGAGCTCCAACTTACAGGGGCCAGAGATGAAGCCATAGACAAGAAGAGAGGGCTTAGGTGGAAGGAAGATCCTGACCATGACAGCACAGAAAGGGGGATGAGGAGAACCTGTCAGGAAACCTTTGCACCATATCACAACTGATATTCACCAGAGCTTCTTCACCAGTATGACATATGGTATTTTATTTCTTCCATTTGTCAGTTAATATTTGAACTATTTTCCCAGAAAAATCTGATAAGGATAGAGACTAGACCCATTATTAAATTTTGGTAGAAGGAACCCTCAGAAGATGCAAACTCCATCTGCACCTTTTCTGTGATACTTTTAAAGAGTTAAGTAGAACACTGAGAGGTTAAGTGATCTGCCCAGGGTCATACAAATAGTACCTCAGAAGTGAGGTTCCAAGGCCCGGTCTCTATCCATTCTACTTGGATCTTTTTCCTTTCTCACTTAATACAAGGTATATGAGGGAAACAGAAGATCAACAGATTTTCCCTGACTTAAAGGACACTCCCACCCTTCCTGCCCGGGGCATTCCATCTACTCGGGCAGAGGGGGGGGGGGGGGGGAACCTGCCCTGCTTCTCTGGTATCCATTTTGTATTAAGGGATATGAAACTATAAATTGGGACACATTTCAGTGCTGGCTTCTTGAAACTCATGGGGGTTTCATTCTCTGGGGCTCAGCGTTCCATGAACACTATGGTTTCTCAACGAAGAATGGTTTGGGATAAACTGAAGCCTGGAAAAACAGGAGCTACCTCTCATTATTCCAAGTCAACAAGTACTATGTAAGAGATACAAACACAACATCCATTACTCTTCCCCTCTGCCAATTCACCTGTACTGGCTCCTCCAGAACTCCACTGCAGATAGGGCAGATAAGGTCTTCATCAACATCCCCCTGGAAACGGGCTACATCATACCCCATGTCTCATCACTGAGACCAGGCCCTGCAGGGAAAAGGAGAAAAGCAGCATTAAGGGTGGTCTGTAGACGGGCCAGGCCACATCTCTCCAAACCTGGGGCTGGAGCAGAGCACGTGTGTGTGGTTGGTAATTTAACTTTTCACCTCTGTCAGATAACTGATTTGTCAAGGAAGGAGGGAGATTCTCCTCAATCACTTTCGCACAAGAAAGATCAATTAGTTCAGCTGAGCCCTGCCTTCTCTCCCTGCAGGGTACTGCTCCTAAGTTTTGGCAGTGACTGCTTTGCCTACTACGTGCTTTAATTCTCCTCTATACATGCTAAAGGAGAAGGAAGAAAGGAGGTAGGTACTACCTGGTCCCCCCATTTCCCAAAGAACAGAGTTGCTGAGACAGAACTTCTGGGAGTTTGTAGAGGGGCATATGAGCAACCAAAAGCAGGGAAATGTAAGAGGCGGAGAAGTGAGGAGACTCACTCCACCTTAAGGTCTCATCCTCCTCCCTCGGGGTCTCTACCTACTGAAAAGGGGCAATCAGCATCACTGACTAAATACCCACCATCCTCAAAGTTGACTTAGAAGTAGGTACTGGACAAGGATACAGAGGGAAAAAATAGTGTTCACCTCAAATGGGGTTCTAATGAGGGCTTGGCAAAGAGGATTCTCTGAGCCCTGAGGAAGGGGCTATCTACCAGCCTAAGGACGTACTTGTGGGCACCTGAACACTCTGGCTTGCCCAACAACAAATGACAAGATGATATTATTTATAAGCAAATGAAAAAACTACTCACGACTCTGTAAATTCAAATCTTTTTTTTTTTTTGTCTCAGGAAGGAGAATGAAAAAGATGTGTTAAAAGTCTGATCACCTAAATATCTGGCTCAGAAATTGCCATCCAAACAGCCCCTAGTGAAGCTTGCTGGATCACTCCAATGATCTCTGACTAGTAACTTGTACAGGGAAAGTGGGAAGAAAGAAGAACTACCATTAGAGATACCTGGAGATGGGTCTTCAGGGATAGAGCAAGCACATGGTCTAACCCACAGGAAAACATGAAAAGGGGATAGTGGTGGTGATCCCCAAATCAGGGCTGACTGGATACCAAAGACTGCTGTCAGTCAGAGGTGCCCTTTGGGGACACTTATCAGTTTAAATTTGCAGCATATGACAAATATGACCAGGAATTTCTTCTAGGTCCAAATTGGGGAGAAAGGGGAAAGAAGGGAAGAGGAAGGATCTGAATGAGACCCTGAAAGCTATGACTAAAACCTAGAGTTCAACTCCGTTTGGTTTGCAAACACTGTCTCTTCTCACATAAGTCCATACTCCACTCAACTGAATTTTTTAGAGCTAGGTATGACCTTGTCCCTTCTCATTCAACCAGCTTCACAATCACTGGATTTTTTTTTTTTTTGCTTTTTGGAGGAGGTAAGGTAGGGCAACTGAGGTTAAATGACTTGTCCAAGGTCACACGGCTACTTTTGTGTTAAGTGTCTGAGGCCAGATTTGAACTCAGGTCCTCCTGACTCCAGGGCTGGGTGTGCCACCCAGCTGCCCCGTTCACTGGCTTCTAAAGCCCTTCATCACTCAGCCTCCTCCTAGCTTTTTACTCTTCTCACACCTTACTCCCCCCTCCCCATGTGCTAGCTACAAATCAGTGATGCTGGCTTTCTTGCTATTCATCATTAAAGACATTCCACTTCCAGACATTTTCGCTGGCCATTTCTCATGTCTGGAATTCTCTTCTCATCTCTCCTGACTTCCTTCAATTCTCAGCTAAGTTCCCACCTTCTGCACAAAGTTTTTCCCAAACCCCTTCCATGCTGGGGCCTTCCCCCACAGACACTCTCCTGCTCATTGGGCCAAGGCCTCATTTTGAACGCCAGTGTTTGCCAGTCATCTCCCCTTTCGACCATGTGCTACCCAAGGGCAGGGACTGTCTGGTTTTTGCTTTTCTTTGTATCCTCAAGGACATGAGGAAGTTGTAGGGTTCCAGTTACAGAGAAGACACTTAATAAATGCTGACTGCCTTGACACCAGCACCGAGGAGGGAGTCTTGCAGCAAACCAACGCCTGGCACCCAGATTCTTTCAGCTTACGATGGGAGGTTACTTTATATTACCTTTTACTACTCTTCAGATCCAAAAAAGCCAGAGAAGCAGATTAAGTTGGATGGACACCAGAGAGATTAATGCTTCAACTTACTTTAACTTATTGATTATGGATGTATAAGAGGTGATCCTGGAAGAACAAAAAGTAAAACTCCAACCCAAAAGATTTTCTGCATCCCTAATGTGTTGAGAAGAGGGCATAGTGGTAGGGAGAAAGTAACTCACACCCTTTTGTCTATGCCAAACAAGAGCAAGAAATCAGTATTGCAGTTCCTCCCAAGGAGTCAAATCTAATTTCAAACATGAATACATTCTTTTTGGAGGGGGGACACAAAGCAATCAGGCTTAAGTGACTTGTCCAAGGTCACACAGCTGCTAAGTGTCAAGTGTCTAAGCCAGAATTTGAACTCTGGACTCCAGGGTGGTGTTCTATTCACATGCCACCTCGCTTGCCCTTAAATCTACATATTTTTTAAAAGTTTTAGCATGAAATCCTTTCAGGCTACTCCAATTTCTTCTTTTTTCTCTTTTGCTTTTTTGGAGGGCAACTGGGGTTAAGTGACTTGCCCAAGGTCACATGGCCAGTAAGTGTTAAGTGTCTGGGGCTGGATTTGAACTCGGGTTCTCCTGACTCCAGGGCTGGTACTCTATTCACCACACCACCTAGCAGCCCCTACTCCAATTTCTTAATGCTTTTAAAACTAAAGCTTAAATTTTAAAAAATAAAAATTTTTTTCACTGCTAATTTTTAAAGTGACACATCAAGTGAACCAGTGGAAGGCACTTTTATCATATGAAGTCAGAGATCAGAAGCACAAATACGTAAAAGAAAAACATTTTCTTCTCTTCAAGTCTTTAAAAAATCATTTAGGAATTTTTTTAATGGAAAATTTTCCCTCAGACTTTAAACTTAAGAAGAGAAAAAAAAGATGAAAACTAACTTAGTTTTACTCAAGTTTTCCTCTGAATGACCTGGTTAAAACCGTCCGCTTGGAGTTTTTCCTGGTCCTCTCATCTTTAGCAATCACAGTTAACAGTCTTTGGGGAAAGACAGTTAAACTCTCAGTATCCTCACAGACTCCTCATAGAACAGAAACCACCATTGTTCAAGCGCTTAAAGATTTTTAAAGATACAGTATCTAGTCTGTAGGCAGGACTCCTAAGAGTACATTAACAACTTAAGTTTTTACTGACGGCTTTTTCCAAGAAAGAAAAACATCTCAATATTTCTGATTACTCTCCTGAATTGAGTTTATCTTTACATAGAAAACAAAGTGTTTCACATATATGATTAAAAGTTTTAAAATCTATAAACGTTTTCTTTGTTGCATAAGAAATTAGTCAAGCTGCTTGCATAGGCTGGTTGGTCGTCCTTGGTTCTAAGAAAACCAAAATGACATCACCATACTAGTGTGGCTGATCAGACCAACATGAGCTTGGCATGTTCTGCCACAGGTCGGGCACAAACAGTCTGTGTGAGCATCTGGGGTGGATTCTCTAAATCTGCACATCCTGAGTTTCCTTTGAGCTGTTTCAAATTTGCTTTGCTCGTAGAGCACAGCACCTTCTCTGATGAAAGCACTCCCACGTCACAGAATCAATTCCAAAGTTAAAAAAAATTCCTAAGAATTAGCCTCTCTTAATTTGGGGCCCTCAGAGGTCACCTCATTTAGCCTTCCGCCTGAGGGAAACTCCTCACTACATCTTCCTGGAAGTGGACATCAACAGACAGGAAGTTCACTGTTGGGCAGCCCTAATTGCTACAGAGGATTGGTTTTTTTCTTCCTCACACAGAGGAAAAAATTTGTAGCACTTCTGGCCAACATCTCAGATTTGTAACACTTCTCTTCTACCAGCTGGACGAAAAGCCTTCAAATTCTAACTCTGCTACTTAATATCAGACTGTGGACAAACCACTTAACACCCTCAGAGCTGTATCAGAGCATCTCTTCCCGGCTACCTGCCATCCTAACCAGTCCTATTAACCAACCATAAGATCACTGATCTAGAGTTGGAAGAGATCTCAGAGGCAAGATCCAGTCCAGCTGCTTCATCTTTTGGACAAGGAGCACTCACGCCTGGCAGATTGAGTATCTCCCCCAAGGCATCCTCTGGCTCACTAGTGAAATACAATCCCTTTTCCTACACAACAAACCATTAAAACTACAACATTTTATTATTTCCCTTTGTCTTCTCCAAGTTAAACACACCCAGTTCATTCAACCATTAGAAAACACCATCTAAGTGTAAATCATATGACTTGGTTTCTGTATACATCAACATAGAGGGGTTTGCCCTCTTTGTCAATGTCACTGGTAAAATTTAGCGTCCAAGAAAGGACATTACGTGTGGTCTGGGGATGTATGGTGCATATGAAAGAGGCCTACCACTTCCTTTGCTTGGGACACTAAGCTTCTATTAAGATATCCTAAGGTTGTGTTTTAACTGACAGCTTTTTCCAAACCATAACAAAAATATTCCATATTTGTGATCAATCTACTAAAATTGAATCAGTTTACCTCCTACTTTCACAATGTTTCAAATAATTTTGATAAAGAAAACAACCAAATTCTAAGTTTTTTCTAGCGTAGCCTCAAAATCTAGTTAAGTATCAAAATAAGTTGCTGGTGTATAACTTTAAAAATGTAAAAACTTCATTAAGAGTCTATTAAAAAGGGCGGGTAGGTGGCGCAGTGCATAGAGCACCGGCCCTGGAGTCAGGAGTTCAAATCCGGCCTCAGACACTTAACACAAAAACTAGCCGTGTGACCATGGGCAAGTCACTTAACCCCAACTGCCCAGCAAAAAGGAAAAAAAAAAATAAAAAAAAACAAAACAACAAGAGTCTATCAAAAATATGAGTGGTCTTTTTGCAGAAAAAAGTGATTAAATAAGATCTGGATTGATGCCGAATCTAAAACCAGAAAAGAATTTAGATATTTCCTAGCCCAATTCTCCGCTTCAAATGAAATCTGCCTTCATCTGAGGTTTCAGACTGACTGGTTCTGGATGCTGCAGTGTCTCACAATGTCTAAATTAGGGAGTGAAAAGGATTCCAAAGTGTTTCAATATCTCGACTCTGAGCTCAATTCACCTCCCCAATTCTGACAAATTCTATTAAGGCTCAACATTTAGTTCTCTTCCCTGACACGACTTCCCCTCTTCAACCTGAGAATCTCCTGAGAACTTGTAACTTCAGAGGTTTGGGTGAAATCCTGCCTGTGCCTGTGGAGACTTTCTATAGTTACACAACTCCTGAGACATACATGTGCCCTAGTGGCAGATAAGATGCTTGGTCACCGCCGTGGAAGGAGCACCAGGAGCTCTGGAGAGATCTCAGGGAGTCTTAATCAGCTAGCTCAGTCTATCTGGAGCTAGAACAGGCTGACAGGAAGACGAAGAGCACAGGGTGTCTAAGGCTGCTTCCACTTACATGTGTCAACAATCTCCATCACAAAGACTGTCCTGAGAAGCTGAATGCCTGAGAGGCGAAGGGGAACACTGCCAATCTCTGAGGACTCAACACCCCCTTAATATTTTCCTCTATCCTTCAGAAGGGAGTACTTGAGATACAAAAAGCTATAGGGAAGAAGAGTAGATACAAGGCCCTTAAAGTTGGAGGAAGCATTCTGGGCAGCAAAGAAATCAAACAGAACAGTTTTGAGCCCATGAAATCTCCAAGCATCATTCTCTGGCTTAGTAAGCCTAACCAAAGCTGGAGTTTGTTTTAAACTGAGAAACCAGAAAGGACGGCAGGGAAGACACAGCACTGGCCTCACAGAGGCAAAAGCACCTGCGGCTGCAAGCCATGTGTCTGCCAAGATCCTACCAGAAGGGAGCCTAGGAGGCCTCTAAGTCTGGAGACTACGGACCAGCCCAGCTCCTTCATAAGGTCAGGGGCACTCCGTGTGGACAGTCAAGCCTGGCGCCCCTCCTGTACTCATGAGAGAGGTCAGAGAGTCTGCTTGAACTGCTGGCACAGATGAAGCTCCAATATCTTCACAGCCCTCAGCTGAACCTGTCTTTTCTAGTCTGCCTCTGGAGCAATAGGAATACCTGGAAAATTTCATCTTTAATCACTTCTTGTCCTTCAGTGTGTACACACACACACACACACACACACACACACACACACACACACACACAATCATTTTGGCAGAAACACTGGAAAAAAAACAAAAGTCTTAGTGTAATCAGACACTCCCTTCTACCTTCTGGTGAGGACATTCATTAAGAGACAAGTCAAATCATTAAATTGTTCCCTATGCCCAGGACCTTTCTTTTTAATGATATATTTTTTTTTAATTTTAATTTAATTTTATTCTTTTTTGTGTTGGGTTTTTTTTTGGTAAGAGGAAAGGTAGGGCAATTGGGGTTAAGTGACTTGCCCAAGGTCACACAGCTAGTTTTGTGTTAAGTGTCTGAGGCTGGATTTGAACTCAGATCCTCCTGACTCCAAGGGCCAGTGCTCTATTCACTGCACCACCTAGCCACCCCTCATGACGTATTTTTTTAAAAAAATAAACAAGCATTTGTTAAGCACTTACTACATTCTAGGCCTTATACTAAGTTCTAGAAATATAAAGAAAAAACAAAAACAATCCCAGTCTTCAAGAAACACATTCTAATGGGAGAGACCACATATACATTTGAATCACAAAAATTCAGAAGAGAGGAAGATCTGAGAAAGGTAGCCTAATTATTCCCTAAAGAGTCTCGCTGTCACCAGAGTCCAGGAAAAGAAGAGAAGCCCCACATTTACATCTCAGTTCCTCAAGGAAGCACGCCGGCTCCTCCAAGTGCAGCAGCTCTTCTCAGGGGGAGGTGTGTCCAATAAATCATTACAAAAGAACAAGCAGCCTGTCAGCTGGTCTACTTCTCTGCTGGGGAGAGGTCCAATGGGCTTGCAGAAGGCTGCCTTTCTCCAAGACCCAGAAAACCTCTTGAGATCTTTTCCAGTATTAACATACAAGAGAATAACACACTTTGGACTCAATCATACCCAGGCTCTGGCCACCATGCAGGTTTCTGCATTTCCCAGTTTGCCAGAGTACTGCTTTTGCAGAGCCATGTTTTGGGTTTCCCTATCACCTTCTACCAATCCCTAGATCTCAGAAAAATTACAGAGTTTCTATATACTAGCCTCTAATGGTAAGGGAATTTGAAGATCTTCCCTGCCCCCTAACAGGCCAAATGTAATCACACGGAGCCTGTGGTAGGAGGAGTTTGCTGAACAGATGGAGGAGGAAGCTGGGAGTCAGAGCAGTTAAAATTGAAGCAGGAAAGAGGACGCAGGCAAGGAGACAGCTAGTTTTGGAAGTGTTTGTGAGAAGGCTTTGGGATGGGGTTGCTCTCTGTAGTATTATTGTGTATAGATTTCTTTGTTGCTAAGATGAATTCGGTTTTCGGGTGTTAGGATTTAGCTTTCTGGTGTCTAAATGTTTTGCTTCTGTCTTCTATATATAAAGTCTGTTATATTTTGCAATTCAGAACTGTATGGGTATAGTTGGTGCTGTGAACAGTAGTTGGCACTACATGGATATAGACATCTTGCTACAGCCAAGAGACACAGACTGGCTTTTTGGATGCTAACAGCTGCTGTTTAAGGACATCATGGTTATCCTCAAAGTATGTAATGGCATTTTAGCACCTCTCAATTAGAATGGTAAAAGAGCACAGAAGAAAACCAAGGACTAATACAAATACTGAGTACAGATAAGTTCCCCCCAAATATGCATATGTACACCCCCCAGAAATCAGAGATGTTCATTCACATTACAAAAGGTCCGATCCTTAACAGCTGTGAATTCCTACAGTTAAATCTTTTGGGGCCTCAGGGAAAAAAGAGGTTATCTGAAATCATCTCTTAAGGTGCCTTCCAGTTCTAAAGTTTTGCTTTACAAAAGGATTTACCAGAAGGAGCTTTAAAAACACTAAAATTCCCTTAACCCAAAAGGATCTCTGATCACACAGATCTGAGTATTTTCTCCAAGGATACAGAGCAGCCTAGTCTTTCCACAAATTCACCACAAGCCATCCAACTATTCTCCCTCACCCTTTGTTTGACAAGGCTCATCTCCTTTGATCTTACAATCTCCTGACACCTTTTCCTCCTATTTTCCAAAGTTCCTTATTTGTTCTCTGCTGTAGCCAGATCACATCTACCATATGCCTTTTACTCTCTATGTAACAATCATTTTTAATTCTTCTTAATTAATTTTAAAATTCTAATTTTAATTCTTAAGACCTCTATTCCATGTCTTAAGATATACAAGTATTAAAAAAGATGGGCTAGGGGCAGCTAGGTGGCACAGTGAACAGAGTACCAGCTCTGGAGTCAAGAGATTCAAATGCAACCAGTCTCAGACACTTGTCATTTACCAGAGTGTGACCTTGAGCAAGTCACTTAACCCAACCACCTTGCCTTCCCCTCTCCAAACAACCAAAAGAGAGAGAGAGAGAAAGGAGAGAAGGGAGAGAAAGAGGAAGAGAGAGAGAGAGAGAGAGAGAGAGAGAGAGAGAGAGAGAGAGAGAGAGAGAGAGAGGGAGAGAGGGAGAGAGGCTTTTTGTTTCTGGAAGAAGTTATTAAAAAGACTTCCATTTCCTGAAGTCAACCCAGCCCCCTCTTCTTCCCACTTCCTTTTGAATCCAACTGAATTTGGGTCCATTTGTACTGGATTTCTCCCCCTCCACAGATACACACAATGGCAGAAAGATCCACCCAACTCCAAGTCAATCTGGGCAATAGACATTAGTCGTCCACTTGATACTATGATTGAGCCAAATCACTCCAAGTGGTTATGGATCTCTCTCATATGAAGTTCAGAAATGTTTTGGCGCTTGATGTACCAGCATCATTTATCTGCAAATAGAAACTGGAACATCTAATCATCCAATTCACATCGGTCTCTGTGATGGACCTTCTACTCGAGAAATGTACACCCCCCCAGAAATGAGAAGGTATTCATTCATGTTACAAAAGGCCCGACAAATACTGCTGGGCAAGCACAGATCTTTTCCCTGTTACATTCCTCACCTGATCAGAGGTGGGCTGAAAAGGTTCCACTGTTAAATCTATTAAGAAACTTTAAATGATTCTGACATACAAATGAGAGCCTTTAAAGTGGTTTTTGCTCTACCAAAATTAAGTACTATTTTGTAAATCAAAAAATAAGCAGAGGGCGGCTTCATATCCTCAACAGCTTTCATTAAATCTTGTGGTGGTAAAGTTAAAGCCCACTGTGGTATCATCTGAAAAGTCTATCCATTTTCTACTTGTACAGTGTATGAAGAGAATTCTCATAAAAATGTTGTATATACAGAAATATACTTAAGTCAGCTTGTCTTTTTTTGGGATTAATATCTGAATTTCTCCTACAATTCTGGTTTCTTATCCTACAGATACCTTGTAAACGATCCTTCAATGCTTTTTTCTACCTCCTTCTACAAACCCATCCAGAACTATGAAGGGGATGTCCATGTGTCACCACATGGACCCTGATGGGGAAAAGTTTTTCATATGATCTTTTCACAGATCTTTTCTATTCTTGTTTGCTGTTCCCCTTAAATGGCTTCAGAGTGACTTTGCTTCAGTAGGTCCCTCGCTATACTTTCTTAAAACTGATCTTACCCATCTCTATTTTGAGGCAACCCATCTCATAAACTTCCATCATCTTCGTAAGTATAAACGTGTACATGTGTATGTGCATGTATGTATCTATGGCTATAGAGAAATATATCCACACTTCATTGTAGCCCGGGACAGGGGGAGAGGAACCGGACAGGCACAGAAAGTTAAAAAGTACACAGCAGAGAACAAAAGAAAACCTACACGGAAGCAAGGAAAAGACGGGCAGCTCTTTAGATGTGTGGACACATGCTTCCTCCCCTTTCTTACTTTGTATTTAAGTTCCAATATTTAAGTTTATGGTATGTTTTTGTTTCTTTATTCTGCATTTGTGTTCTGGTGTTTGAGTCTAAAATAAAATTCTTTAAAAAGTATGAATGTGAGTGTTATGGGTAAATAACAAAAGGGCTGATAGTCTCACATGGCCTTGCCCCTGAGTGTCAGCCACTCCTCTCAACAAGTCAGTCAAATGTCTGCTCGTGGGGGCATGTTTTTCTGGATGATCTGGTCTTCTCACTGTGGTGACTGATGGATAATAGTTCAAAACTTCTATATAAAATTACAATCAATGTCCATGCCCTTTCCTCTGTTATCTTCCATTATCAGTAACATATCTGATGAGGACAGGACTAAGTTCCACATCTTTTCATCTTTATCACTTTTTCTTCAAGCCAAAGGTCATTATTAGAGACCTTTGCTCTGACAACGAGGCCATCTGACTGTACAGACACAGCCAGGTCAGGAACAACTCCCAAAACAAGAGGGAAGGAATAATCATGAAGCAGCTACCCCATGTCAGGCACGGCACTGTGCTAAGTGCTTTACAACACTGTCCTAGTCCTTGGTGCACCATTCAATTATGCCCAATGTGACATTTTGTGATGTTATTGAGTCTATTGGTTCTTTTCTAAAATAAGGTATTAATGAAAAAGGACTAAAAAAAAAAAAAAAAAGGAAAAGGACTATACAGAGGCTTCCCAGCTCTACAAGTTTGTGATCGTTCTTGTCTCCTTATTCCTGACCTACACATTTCTCACCAACATCACCTATTCCAACTTCTACGCTGCAGTCACTGTGTATTAGATGATGCTGATTTGAATGCAAGAGTATTTTCTAGTTTTTCTCAGAAATTTCTCTACTCCCCCACCCAAAACCAGCGTTGGTGCATAAATTGCAACCACTTTCAAGGTGATTTTTGGGCAAATATTAGGTATCCCATGAAATGATATTTATCACTGCCACTGGAATAAAACCAATGTCCTTCACTGTCTCTCTAGAAAGTGTCTGTAAGATATATCCCTCTGTCTCTCTAACTGGTTTCATTTATAAGAAGAATTACAAAATTGATGTGACCTGTCTCCTTCAGCACTAGGTACTGACCAAGATCTCTCACTTAGAGAATCAACAGCCGAGGGAAAATTCCTATAGTATAAAAACCATGGTTCTTAGCATTCCTTGCTACTTTTTCTGGGACCATCACTACAGAGAGCAGGGTAACCAAACAGGACTGAGGGCCATTCTGTAATTTCCTTTAGTGGGCTGTCATAGCCAAATAATTCCTCTTCTAGTGGCTTGCCTACTAAATTTCACTAGGTAGTTCCTTAGAAAGTAGACTCAAGTATTTTGCTAAGATACACTCAAAACCTGGCCACCAGAGTAGACTCAAGTTTTGTGTTCTGCTAGCACTAGTGGCGTTCAAGGTCCCAGGATCACTACCATGCTTCCATGGGATATGAATACAACTCTGTAGAGGCTAAATTCCCTTAGTATATTTAAAATAGAACCCCATTTAGAAAGGAGTTCAATTTGTACACAATTTTCTAGGAAAAATCTAACACATAGAACAAGGCACAACTACATAAAAAGGCCAGTTATTTTTCACTTAAATTACATTCTGAACTATTTCTAGATAATAACTATTATTAAATTATTAAAAACTAAATAACTATTCAGAACAGAAACTCTCCTACTCTCCCTGCTCTGTGTTTGTGAAGATGGAAGGGTAAAAAGGCATAATAAAAAGAATCTAAGTCAACTCCTTTTCCCAAAGGATTTATCATCTAAGATGCAGCCTTAGGCCTGTTGGCTGACAGGACAGACACATGTGAAAATCATTAAGAGTTCCTAGGCAACTAAAAACAAGTAAAAACGAACATAGGTGCCCCAGTGTAAAATGCTGGGAACGAAGAACAAAGAAACAGGCAAATCTCTGTGGAGTGAAACAGGAATTAGGGTTTTAGACTAAAAAGCCTGAACTCTGAGGAAGGGATGGGACAGGGCTTTTAGAAGGGATCGGAAACTTACAGCATGGTCTTGAGCCAATGGTCTCTTTACCTGGCAGGTGGCGTGGGGCAGGGTCCCTGTTCACAAGGCTCCAGCCCCGTCACGGCTCCACTCAGCACCTCTCATGATATGCTCCCAGTAACCCATCTTGTATGTCAGGATCAGATTCATTCTTCCATCCTAATGATGAGCTCCATCACTAAGGGGATGGCCGTGATGTCATAATCAGGACTGCTCTATTAAGAGGAACAAGGAAAAGAAAGGTGAGTCAGGGAAAACCACTCTCCTCAATGAGGGGGTTGGGGGAAGGGTGAAATAGGTAAACAGACTTGAAGTGGTAACCAAATGGGGAGGATGAGGCAGGGTTTCCAGTGAAAGTCCTCCCCACTATCAGGAAGAAGGGGTTTGGATATATATAATCACAATCCTGGTGGAAGAGGCTCAAGCACAGGTCTCAGTAAATGGATAAGAGGAATAAATTAAAGGGGGAAAGGGAGAAAAGAGGCATTTTCTGAAACAATCATTTGTTTTAAGATACTCTGTGAAGAAATGTAACTTCAACTCCTAAAAGATATGAGCCTTCAGCGAGGCCCTCCCCAGACACTACCTATCATTTTCTTTAGTTTCCCAAATGTTTTCATATCCATTGGCTCATAGATAAAGCACTTACCCTCCCCCCACACAGATGATTCAAGACTTTTCTCACAGGCTATGAACTTGCTCAGATGTCAATCAATAAGCATTTAAGTATGGGCTTCTTATGTGTCAAAACAATGTGCTAAGCCCTAAAGGTACAAGGAACACAAATGGGGGGGGGGGAGGGGAAGAAAACTTTCTATGGGGCAGCTGGGTGGTGCAGTGAATTAGAGCACCAGTCCTGAGTCCTGAGTTTAAATCCAGCCTCAGATACTTAACACTTACTAGCCATGCAACCTTGGGTAAGTCACTTAACCCCAATTGCCCTCCCAAAAAAAGCCAAAAAAAACCCAAAACCCAACCCCACTTTCTACCCCCCCCAAAACTCAGTCTAACGGAGGAAACAAAATCCATGTTAACCATATGGACAAAAAGAATACAGGGAAAGTAACCTCAGAAGGAAGAGGTTGGAGGGTGGGGGTTGGAGGGAAGGGCAAAAGGTGATATTTGAGTTGTGTCTTGAAGGAAGCCAGGAGATAAAGTTAAGGAGGGGGCAGCACTCTAGGTACGTAAAAATGAGATGATAGTTGGGGAATGCTTGGTTCAGATAGAAATTCCCCACATCCCAGTTACTCAGAAAGTGATCAACAAGCCTTAGGACAAGAAAGGCTGAGGTAATAGGGGAAGTAGTCCTACAACACTATGGAAGACTAAATGATTCAAGTACAGAGATTAATTTGCTAAAAAGACAGCTGTGTAGACAGAGATAAGCAAGAGGTCCAGATAAAGGCATTAAGGGATAAGGCCCAATCAAACCTTTTGTATCCTAAGTATATTTACCTATATGCCAAACACATACTTTTCATGTTAAATAATCTTAAAGGGAAGTAGCACAGTAATTATTGCTATTACGTATAATAAAAAGGTATGTTTCATCTTCTGAGCTTAGAGTAAACGTCAATTAGTTTGACACAGGTCTGCAACGACATAAGTGTAACAGCACTATTTAAACCAGAGATTGACTCTCTGATAAAAGGGTGACGGCAGTGCCATTCACAGTCTGTCATCTTGCAGTTTCTTACATTCCACAAAATGATAAAAGCATGGCCCATTCTCCTCTTCTAGTACCAAAAAAAATCAGATGTCATACTTCTTCCATTTAGAAATTTCATAATACCCCATCAGTTCCAGAGACTATCTGTTCAATTCATGGCCTAGGCCTAATTAAAACCTAAAATTGGTGATTCACCATGACCACAGAGTATGTCACTAAACCAGCCTCATTCTGCCCTTCCCTTCCCCCCAGCCAATACTTCCCTAGGTACCACAAATCCTACACTTTCTAAGTCCCCTTGGTCAAGACAGGGTGATATAGTATTTCGCAATTGTCCAAAAAAGTTTAAAACTGGAAAACAGGGGGCCAGCTGTACTGATTCTGCCATGGCTGTCGAACTTCAATTAAGTCAGTTAATGTCTTCATATTTTTATTTCTTTGTTTTGTCAAATGGAGATAATAATACCTTTCCAATGTATGGGTTGTTGTGAAATTCAACACGAAGGCAGAATGCACAGGGAAACATAAGTAGGTGAGACGGTATTCATACTATATTAACACTGCAAAAGAAATTTGAGTTGACAAGTTCAATGGACAACTTGCCTCCAAAAGGCATCAACCCAAAGCATGAATCTTAATGGGGAACTTGCCAATCTTAGGGCAGCCCATTTTTGTTTTGGTGTCAGCTCTAAATGCTAAACTTTCTGTATGTGAAGGTGATGTCTACTTTCCTGTAAACTTCTGTTTTATTATTGCCTAACTGGTTCTAGAGTTCTACCTTCTAAGTATGGGGGAATCAAGGTGGAAATGGCTGAGGGGGACCAGAGAGTCTTGTTGTTTCTTCTTTTGAACTGGAAGGTAATCTTGGCTGTATACTCAAAGAAAATAACATAAGTGAATTAGTCATATACTTCCTCTATGAAATTCCATCCGTAGACCTCTTTTGGTTCTACAAGATGCCCTTTATTATAAGGTGAAGCTACCCTTCTATCATTCTTCATCTTCCATTTCGTTGGCCTAATTAAACAACTTCTTTTGGGGTTACTTGAGTACTGTTAGGCAAAACAAGCTGCCTGTTTTTGGTTATTAGCCAACTCCTCTGGGAAAGCCCATTCTCCCCTCTCACTAGCCTCCCCCTCGGAGCCTCCGGTTTGGGGAGATTTCTTTGCAGAAAACCATGAACAAGGATGGAAAGAAATGTAGGGTTGCTCCCTGGAGGAGGAAAGAGTGAAGGAGCGAGACAAGAAGCGGGGAAGAGACTCAGTTAGCCACTGATGCAAAGTGGGTGATGGAGGTCCCAGGTGCGCCCCATCTTCTCTCCAGAGACTCGAATCGCTGCCCACTTAACATCACTTTGTTCTCCAGCTTTTCTGCCTCTTCAGGTCCCTCCTCTCCCTGCCCCTTCCACCTCTCACCCAGCCAACACCCCTCCTCAATTCCCATCTTCCCCACCTGTTCGCCCACCCCTCCAAACCCCGACTCCTCCAGCCCCACCTCCCAGACACCTCGCGCACGCAGGCGCAGTACGCACCGCCCTGGGAGCGGTCTGGACCCGTCGCTCCCCGGGCTCGGACTGGCCTGGCCTGGCCTCCTCACGCTCCGAGCTTCTGCTGGAGGATAAGCGGCTGCGGCCGCGGGCTGGGCCCTAAAGGCCTCTTCCCCGTAGCGCCTCGGAGAAGGGGGAAAGGAAAGAGAAGACTCTGAGCACAGTCTGGATCCGTCCAAGGCAGACTCTTTGCTCCGCCCACCTCTGCTACGCATCTCACCGGAAACACGTCGCCACGACACGACCCGCCTCCTAATGGGCTCTCTGGCCGGAAGGGGGGGGGAAGATCTCACCTGGCCAATGAGGAAAGTGGAAGCTCTCGCTTGGCCCGCCTCCCCCGACCGGAAGTTTTCGTGATTCCGAAAGAGGACTACGTAGCTAACTGGGAGGAGAGAGGACTCTAGGTCTCTCCCCCCACCCCCCACCCCGGCTGGGAAGGATGTTTTGTTACTCAAATGGCCTCCTAGGATGTTGTTAGGGGGCGGGGCTCTTTTATAGTGCTGCTCGCCTGCACGTGTTTCGACTCACGGGCTTGTTTGGCTGGAGGTGTGGTGGCCAGAAGTGAAAAGGGCCACCGCTCCCCGCTCCCGGCTCTCAGCTTTGGGCGCCGGGCATCCTTTCCCGTCTGGAGGCCTCAGCTGGTCTCGTCTTCCCCTGCTGGCTCCCCTAGCTTTCCCCATCTCCGCAGCCGGAGGTCGAATCCCCTTGTCTTTGAGAATAAGGCATGTCTGATTCCTGGGGAGGCCGAGATAAGTTTGGTGAAGAGATCTTGGTCTAGAGATGTTCCCGGCCCTTTTCGGAAGTTACCACTTATACGCTCCCGTAAACCCCACCAAAAGCTACTTCATTTCCAAGGACGCTCTTCAACGTACGTTTTCAGATGCTCCGAGAAATCTCAGAGACATAGTTGTAGGAAACATGAAGGACCGAGGTTGACCGTGCTTGGGGGGAAACTCCAACTTCTTAAATGAGCACAGACCAAGTAGAATGGAATGGAAATTAAGGGCTTACTACGTGTGAGGCACTTTGCCAAACTCTTTACAAATATATCTCTTTTGATCCTTGGGATTTGCGGGTAACCAGTGTAAAACACCATGATCTCTGGGAATTCAATTCAGTAAGTATATATTAATACACCTACTGTGTACAAAGGTTCAGGGATACCAAAAATTGAACCAGACCCTGCCTTCAAGGAACTTAAATTCTACTGGAAAAGGTAGGTGCCCCGTCAACCCAATGGTTGTTTTTCTCAAGTCAGTCTAGGTTTTAAATTATAGACACTTGCTATGTATAAAAACATTTCTCAGACGGATAGGGTTCTTGCACGTCCGTCTGTTGATTGTTATGGCAGTTTCCTAATGATTGTTGTAGAGCGAGGGAAGTCTGGTGTCCGTTCCAAAAGCCATGGAATCCCTTCCCAGCAGACGGACACGAGTTTGGGGAGTCTGGAAAGCTGTGGCTGTTCCTATTGTTCCTCTGCTTCCTTCTGGAGCCAAGGGTGGGTCAGTCCCACGGAGGAATGGTCTTAGAGCTCCCTCCTCTGCCCAGCCGAGGAGGAACTGGACTCATCCTCCAGGGACTCAATCGTGCTATGGATCGTGAGTGCTGAGTGGGTTAGGCGCTAATGATACCAAGCCGCACTAGTGCTCAAGGAGCTCGAAGTCTAGGGGGCAGCGACCGTGTCAAGTGAGCGAGACGAGGGACAAACTGGGAGTACCCCCGATGGAAGGCACTGGGAAGAAGGAGGGTCGGGAGGTGGAGTTGGAAGGCGGCCAGGGAAGCCAGGAGCCGAAGATGACCAGCGGAGCCGGAGGAAGGGGCGGGCGCCGAGGAAAGGGCTCCGCGGAGAGCAGGACCTGCCTCCTTCCACCGGCGAGCTGCGCTCCGGAGGGGAGTCCTCGCGCCCGGTAACTTTCACTCCGGAACCCGGAACCTGGAGGTCCCATGACGGAGATGGAGAGGCTGATGGGCTCGTGAGGGTGCTCCTGAATGGCGAGCTGGTGTTAACTTTCCGAGGCCCCTTTAACGCCGAGGGCCCGCCCCTTCCCGACCCGAGACGCCGCCAATCCTGGATTGGCCGGAGCCCCGGGGCGCCTGTGCGAAGGGAGGGATAACGCAGGGAGAGGAGGGGTCGCGCGCGGCGGAACGGCGTCTCGGGCGCGCTGATTGGCCCGCACCCGCCGGACCGGGACACTTCCTGGAATGTCCGAGACTCTGCGTTCCATTGGGCTGCATCCGGCCGAGGCTCGGACCCTGGCTCCCCCTGGGGGTGGCTAAGCGGCGTGCACCGTCCTCCCCGCTGGGTGGGTGGTAGTTTGGGGCGGATGGAAGGGGAGGCAGGTCCGGGCAATTGGGTAAGGGAGGGGACCCGTTTTCCTTCCTCACACTCCTCCCCGTCCTAGGAATGGAAAGGTCCTCCCCCCCTCCCAGCCCCAGGCCCGGGACGCGCTGCTTAGGCACCCGCCTCTAAGCTTTGGGGCAACCCATTCTGGGGTCCCCCACTCCAGATTCGAGAGACAGTGTTAAAGTAAAGGCAGTGTTTAACAATGGGGGGAGGCTGGTGAGTGTTCTGGAGGAGCCGGACGGTGGATCACTGCATTCCCCTGTCCTCATTCTTTCCTTCCCATTAGCAGGGAGTGGAGGCCTGGGCAGCATGACGACGGAGACCTTTGTGAAAGACATCAAGCCAGGACTTAAGAATCTGAACCTCATCTTCATTGTGCTAGAGACAGGTGGGTGCGGAGGGGCTCAGGGTGCGGGGAGTGGAAGCACTTGTGATCTGGCTATGCACTGGGGTCGGGTGATGAAAGTGAACTGACCTAAGATGGCTCAGAGTGGCCACCCCCCCCACCTGCTTGCTCGGTCAGAGCGAGGGGGGCCGCAGAAGAGGGAGAGAGTGCTTGGTGGTATGTCCCCCCTTGTCCCTGGCACCTAGCATTCTGTGTATTCTAGGTACCATTGGTGTTGGGATAGCTTGTGTCCTTCTGGAGGTGAAGGGGCTGAGACCTATGCTGTTACTGAGATCTCTTCATGTACCTCTGATCTCCTCACCTCCCCACCCTTTCCAGGTCGAGTGACCAAGACAAAAGATGGACATGAAGTGAGGACGTGCAAAGTAGCAGATAAAACAGGTAGCATCAATATATCTGTTTGGGATGACGTTGGCAACCTGATCCAGCCCGGGGACATCATTCGGCTCACTAAGGGGTAAGGCCCGTGAAATACTCCTTGATCTAAGTGTGGGAGTCACAATAAAAGCTGATGTGTCCGCCCTGTATTCCCTATGTGCTGTCTTCCCCCCACAGGTACGCTTCAGTGTTTAAAGGCTGTCTGACGCTCTACACTGGCCGTGGGGGTGATCTGCAGAAGATTGGAGAGTAAGGGCTAGATTGGAGTGATGGGATTGGGTTGAAGAAGCATCTCTCTCCTAAGGAAGGGGAGAAAGCAGTGTCCTTAAAGAGGGTGGTGATGAAGGGGTGTTCATAGCTTGTGTTTCAGTAAGAGCATCAGGGTATAGTTCAGTAATGCCTTCGGGGTCATCAGGTCTCTGTTCTAATTCTGGCTCTGCCACTTCACTACCAGTATGAACGGGCAGACCATCTCGCAGGGTCCTAGTTTTCTCATTTGTAGAACGAAGCTGGTTAGATTCGGGGGCTTGTAAGGTTCCTTCTAGCTCTAAAGCTACGATCTTATTGAACTGTGGTTCTTTTCAATGCCTCTGAGACTGGCTGGTAAGGATTTGACCTAGGCGTTGGTTGTTTCCTTTCCTGACAGGTTCTGCATGGTTTATTCTGAGGTCCCCAACTTCAGTGAGCCAAACCCTGAGTACAGTGCCCAGCAGCTCCCCAGCAAAACGGTGAGTCCCTGAGATCCGTGTAAAGAGTAGTGTTGCTTTAATGAAGAGATCGGTAAGTAGATAAAGCAGAAAGAAAGATGGCCCCTGCCTTTAAGGAGCTTATATTCTAACAGGAAAAGACAAACCATAGAAGGAATTGAAAATGTGAGGGAGAGAGGGTGCCCCTAGCAAGGGAGACAGATGGGCCGCAGCAGATTTGCAGGTTGTTAGCTGCCCAGCAAAGTTTCTAAGAGTAGCAGACTAAATTAAAATGTCATTGGGAAGTGTTTAACAACAATGAACGAAAATACAGTACAACAAAACGTTCACTTGTGGGTCTCCAAGTCAGTAAGTAACCACAGGAATCTGTTTCTGTTTGCATTTGATAAACCGGTCTGGGGCATCTTGGACTGCTTTGGGTTTCATTCAGTTAGTAAACATTAAGTGCCTGCTACATGCCAGGCACTGTGCTAAGTGCTGGGGATACAGAAGAGGTTAAAAACCATTCCCTGACCTCAAGAAGCTTGCAGTCTCATGTAGGAAACAGCATGCCAACAAGCATAAACAAGCCACAGACAGAACAAAAGGAAATTATTATTAACACATGGGAGGCACAGGGTCTGGAGGGGTTGGGAAAGCTGTAAGAGATGGGGTTTTAGGTGGGACTTGAAGCCAAGGAAGGTTTGAAAAGAACATAGCAGCTGGCCCGGGTGCATCCTCAAATTCAGGTTCACAGTTCAAGATGAGGAGCAAGAGAACATGGTCTAAATGTGGTTTTGCTTTCCTTAGGTACAGAATGACAGCACCTCTGCCACTTCCCAGTCCCCTTCTGGCCCTCCTGCTGTCTCTCAAGGTAAAATTTTCCCCTGACCTTCCATCTCAGTGAATGGAAAAGGGGCCTCTGGAGATCATCCCTTGTAACCCCATCCCTTGGTGTTCTCAGTCCACACAGATGTGAATTCCTACTTTGCTTTTTGGTGAGGGTGACATCCAAACCCTTCTTTTGTTTTTTTCTATTTGGGGGACACATCAGGAAATGCCCTTGAAGGCTCAGCATCCTGACCCTCCCCCTTGGCGGGGCTCCCTTTCAGCACCTTTTAGAAACTTTTCAGAAATCTGGGCTCACACTCCCCAAACTTTTCGCTTTTCTTCTACTTTTGTTTCCTCCCACCAGGCCTCTAGGATGAAACAGGGTATGGCACCTTCTTTGGCCCATTGGTAGAGCTTAGGACATCTTCTTCTGCTGCCACCTAAGGACAAAAAATTTGGAAGTTTTTCTCTTAGAGAAAAGCCCATAATTGCCAGCTTCTTGCCCAGTCTCTTTTCTCTGGCAGTCAGGTCCACCCCACTCCCTTCTACCCCCACACTTCTCATGGCTGTCCACGATACAAGCAGTTTAGCTATAAAGCTGAATTTTGCTCATCTACTTCAGCCATATATTATTTACCCCTCAAATTCCCTTACACTCCAGGAAAGTTTCATGTGCTCTTCTCTGTGTTAGAATACCAATAATAACAGTAACACTTTCACAAATACCTTGTTTGATCCTCACAATAGCCCTGAAGTAGGTGCTGCTCTTAAACCTGTTCTATGGATGAGGCAGCTGTTCCCCAGAGCCGCCCAGCTGCTGGCTTGTCTTAGACAGGATTCAAATCCGGCACTCCATCTGCCATACAACCTAGCTCTGCCTACTGATTAAGCCCTTCTAGGTTCTGGCCTTAAGGTTATCCTTTAATCTTTTAGTCTTGGGCCCAGCTAGTGTCTTTTTCTTTAAATTGATGTCTTATTTTTAAACCCTGAGTACCTTTCCAAATATATCCAACCCTATCCAGGGAACTGGGGCATCAAGGGGCCAAAGGGAATAGAGCACTGGGCCTGAAGACAGTAAAACTCAACTTTCTCAGTTCAAATCCAGCCTCAGACACTAGCTGTGTGACCTAGGACAAGTCACTTCCCCATTTGCCTCAGTTTCCTCATCTGTAAAATTTACTGGAGAAAGAAATGCCAAACCACTCCAGTATCTTTGCTGACAAAACCCCAAATGGGGTCGTGAAGGGTCAGACATGAACACTCCTGAAATGACTGAAGACAAGAAAAACCCGGGAAACCTTCCCTGTACCAAAGAATAAGAAAGGGGGAAAACAACAAAATCCCGACTGAAACATTGAGTCTTGACAGCATATCCAGTGATCCACACCCATAGTTCCCCAACTCAGCAAAGAATGCAAGGAGGTTCCCCACCTTTAGCCTCTCTGGGTATCCAGAAGAGTGAGAACCTTGGGATCTTTGGGCCAGAACTGGCCCTGCAGTCCTTGCCTACCACACACTCTGGTGTTCCCCTGACTGCCATCCCCTCTCTTCTCCCCCTCCCTTCCGCTGCATCCCTGGTGCCTGTTCTCAGCCAGCTCATCTCGACTCTCTGGTCCCTCTCTCCTTAGGCTGTGTCTCGTTGCTCTGGATCTGATTTGCCTTTTCTCTCCCTTTTGCCTCTTCCTCCCCTTCCAAGCATTCTCTGGCTTTGTACAGCTTCCCCCCTCTCTAAAAATCCAGAGTGCCTATCATATTCAAGGCAGTCCCTCTCTAACTTTGATTAAGCACTTAAGATTTAAATGTCCGCCTGCCCCTGCTCTAGAAGTGGAGGGCACACATTGCCATACTTGAGCCCAGAATTCAGCAGTCACAGGGGTGCCTGGGTGCCATCTTGCCATCCATCTCCCACGTGCACATCTCCTTTATCTCGTGTTTTAGAGCCAGTAGGTCACCTTTCCTACTGTCCCCTAGGGTGGAGTGGCTGGAGGGGTGCCCTAGGTTGGGGTACTGTAGCCTCAGGTCCATCTGTACCTTTGTCTCATTTTTTGAGGGCAGGACAGGGCTGCAGGTAAACAGAAAGTCCTTTGTTATAATTCCTGTCCTCTTGTTTCTTCCCCCTTTCCTAAAACCAGCCTCTGAGAGTCAAAATGGGAACGGCCTAACCACCCCCCCTGGCCCAGGCAGTGGCCCCCACGCACCCCACGCCCCCCCTCACCCTATCAGCACCCGAATCACTCGAAGTCAGCCCAGCCACACACCTGCCGGCCCTCCAGGCCCCTCCTCCAGCCCAGTCAGCAACGGCAAAGAGACCCGCAGGAGCAGCAAGAGA
>CM053597.1:211547216-211564087 GCA_028646575.1 Pseudocheirus occidentalis | reverse complement strand
TCCTTCCTTCCTTCCTTCCTTCCTTCCTTCCTTCCTTCCTTCCTTCCTTCCTTCCTTCCTTCCTTCCTTCCTTCCTTCTTTCCTTCCTTCCTTCCTCTGTTCCTATGGCTACACCAATGATGGACAGGTTGGCAGGGTGGGGCAGAGTGAGTTAATAATAATCCTCTGGTCAGTCCTGGCAGGTTCACAGGTATGTGCCAAGCCTTGGAAAAGGTTGGGAAATATGCAGAGAAGGGAGATTTTGTGCCAAGGTAGCTGACTTCCTAGAGGGTTTTTGGCTGAAGTGATGAACAAGAAGGTTCTGACCTCAAGGATGCCAAGACTCCTGGCTTATCTGAAGCCAGCTAGAAAAGTCAGCATTCTATCCACAAAGACGTCAAGTACTGGAAGACTGTTCTCAAATACACCCAAATCATCATAGCCACACTTTTTGTGATATCAGAGTGATAAAGTCAGTGCCCATGGACTGGGAAAGGATTAGAGAAATTATGATGCATGGACATTAGAGTGATGTAGAAACAACAAAAACTGTGATTATGGAGAAATATGGGAAAACCTATGAGAATAAAGAAAAAAAAAGAAAGTCAGCAAACGCAGGAAAAGATGCATGAGCACCACAAAGATGAAAGTGGAAATAACTATTTTGTTGTTGTTTGTTAACAACAAAATTGCATCTGAATTCCATGAACTTAAAATGACAGAGTTAGCTCACTTCTCCAGAGCAGCTCTGAGCCTGAGAGAAGAATGAGAAAAAGACATCTCCCTCCCTTCACTGCAGAGGTGGGGGACTACGGGTGTGGAATATTGCATGTACTGTCAGATATGGGTCAACATGTTGATTAGTTTTGAATTATTTTTACCTCTTTGTTTAATACACGTCACAAGGGCTCACTGAGTAGGGGATGGGAGAAGGATATATTCCAAAGCAAATGCAACATATAAAAGCAAAAGAGGTCAATAAAATAATTTTTAACAAGTAAGCCCTTGGGCTAGCTAGGTGGTGCAGTGAATAGAGCACCAGCCCTGAGCTCAGGAGGACCTGAGTTCAAATCGGCCCTCAGATGCTTATCAATTACTAGCCCTGTGACCTTGGGCAGGTCACTTAATACCAATTGCCCCCCCTTCCCCCTTCCAAAAAAACCAAGTAAGCCCTGGGTTCAATGCCCAAAAAATCAGGTGGTGAAGAGGGTAGAGCATTGGGAGCAAAGTCAGAAAAACCTCTGACCATGGAAAAACAAATGTTAAAAGTGTTTTATTTACACATGATGGAAGGGGAAAAAAAATTAAATGCAAAAACAAAAGTTTCGACTTCAGACTAGCTGTGTAATCTCCAGCAAGTCGCTTAACCTCTGTTTCTACTTTCCCATCTGTACAAAGGGGATATTACCAGTACTTGCCTCACAGGCTTATTGTGAATCTCAAATGAGATTAAAATGTAAAACATTTTTGCAAATCTCAAAGCGTTATAAATTATTTAATGTCATTATTATCTGATAAGGGCTTCTGGCTGTTACTTTGGTGTCAAGATTGATACAGAGAGACAGAGCATATATATGGTAAATGGTGTATACATGAGTGTGTGTGTGTATACACACACATATACTCCATATGCTATAAATATATATATATATACATACACATCCCCATTTTATATATATGCATCTATACATACACATACACTCCATATGCTATATATATATATACACACACACACCCATTTTTATATATATACACACATACAAATATATATTTATATATACATATATTTATATATATTTATACACACTCCATTTTATATATATTATATATATACATAAACACACATACCCCATATGATAGACACATGCTCCATTTTATACATATATACATATATACATATACACACGCCACATATGTGTATAGACACCATTTACCACATAGCATATATGTTGGGGCCCATCACCAGTTGTCCTGACCAATGTCTTGCCACTGGACTCCAATGACTCTGGAGGACAGAGTGAGGCTGATGACTTTTCCACAGCCTCTGCCTCACTTAAATCCAATTCACTTGCAAGGCTCTTCATCTTCCTGATGTCATTGGCCCTCTTTGAGTGTGAAGGACAAACAACAACAGTACTGATGGTATATATATTATATATACATAGTATATAGGGTGTATGTGTATGTATATATATCCACACACACACAAAGGTAATATAAATTTGGCGTTTATATTTAAAATAAAGACTACACGCACACATGTATACACTTACGTAGATATACAAATGCATACATACATGTGCATATGCACATGTATGTGTGTGGGTATATCTTTTTCTGGTACTGTGGTTGAACGTGTTGAGTCTACATTACAAAGAAAGAAATCAGTGTGGCAGGATGGGCATTGAGGGGGCATTAGAAACTGTGAATGCTTTTCCAGCTAAACAGTATTGGGAGGTTTTCCTTTTGTATTCCCATAGGACAGAGTCTAGAGCTGGGAACACGGCAGCCATCTAGTTTAATCGCTTTGCTTTAGAGAGAAACTGAGGCCCACATGCCCAAATTCACAAACATAAGCCAGAGAAGCGAGACTTGATCCCATGTCCTTGGACTCCAAAGCCAGCGCTCCTCTGCCCTGTTCTCACCACCCAACCACTTGAAACAGCTACCGCCAGGCTTGGTGGTGCTTTCACACCCCCCAGGCAGGGAAGCACGGTTCTCCCAGAATTCATCCGTCAGTGGCTAGGAGTGTAAACACTAAAGTCATGAGTCAGGCAGGTGGTGCTTCCAGCCCACTGTCCAGCTTCTGACAGTTGGTACCAAGGCCCATTTGGAGAGAACCCATAATTGCCCTCTCTGAAGTCTGCTTCAAAGGGTCTCCTGGCCAGAGGCCCAGCATGTTTTTCCTCATGTTTTGATCATGCCTCTTCCTCCTTTTTCCTCACACACAAAACAGCTGTTCTTAGCCATGAATTTTAGAAAGAAATCCCTGGAGAGGGAAGTTTGGGCCAAGTTTCAGAGAGGGACTCAAAGTTAAAAATGGCCTTGATCAACTGCCTTTCTGAATATGGTCAAGACATGCTGGTAACAGGCCGACTTAGAATCTCTGCCCTAGACACATTTCAAGAAAATGGAGTGAGTTGTGCAGGGTTACCAGCTGTAGCAGCTGTTAGGTCACCCAGGTGTCTGTACCTAGTGGATTGGAAATCAGAAGACCTAGACTGGAACCCTGGTTCTGTGTGACCTTGGACAGGTCACTAACCTGAGACTTTTAGTTTTTGGAGTGGGAAAGGTAGGGCAATTGAGGTTAAGTGACTTGCCCAAGGTCATACAGCAAGCATCTGAGGCTGGATTTGAACTCAAGTCCTCCTGACTCCAGGGCCAGTGCTCTGTTCACTGAACCATCTAGATGCCCTTATTTTTTTCATCTGTGAAATGAGAGGGTCAGATCAGACCAGCATCTTGAGTTGCTGCAAGCTTTAAGCCTAAGATTCTTCCAACTGGGTCCTGCTTAGACTAGATACTTTGAAATTAGCTTTATCCAGAAAATTAGATACTTTGAAATTAGCTTTATCCACACACTAAAGAAAGAAGCTTCCATACTAGGTATGGGGAGATTAGATGTGTGTTATTCATTTAAATTTGGAAATTGCTTCTGCTTTGCCAGGTTGGACTTTCTAACTCCATTTCCCTCCCCATCCCCCTTACTACACCCACCCTTGCCCTCAAGAAAAAGGCCTATGCCATGTATGACATCATTATTGGCATTTAATATAAGATACAGTCGACAGGCAGAGTTGATGCAAACATAAAAAGGACCAGAAGCAGATCTGGCGTTGAGTCAATAGCTCAGGCACTTTAACAAAAACCAAAAACCAGAGTGTGGATGGCAGGGCCAGTGAGGTCCTCAACTGGTACCTCACCTGCTGGCGGCCTCAAGACTGACTGCGATGAGTTTGCCTCCCTGGGGACTTGGATAGACTCCAAGTGTCCCCAATTCCTCAGCTGTCACAAAGGGATTTGGCCCCAGCACCCCAAAAGGCTGGATGGTGGGAGGACAAAGAGGGCCGGGTGGTGTCAGCCCCCACGTACAACAGTCCTGGGGGGAAGCCAAACAGGACTTGCGGGCCTGCCGCCTCTCCATCCCCTCCCCTCCATACGTAGCGCAGGGAAGGGAGCGACAAGCCAGCTAAATAAAAACAAAGAGTCCTTTTTTTAAAAAAAGCAGAATTTGGCATAAGCTAATGCCTTGACTTGTGTTGCCAAGGGCCAGGCACAGGTACGGAGGTCCCTGGGGAGGGAAGGACGATGTGGAGAGGGACCAACAGTGCAGGGCAGGGGTGGGGTGGGGTAGGGCAGGGAGCAGCCAGCTCATGTACCTGCCCCAAGAGCCCCAAAGGAGGGCAGGCCGTGCAGAGGGATAGGGGTCAGGGAGAAAAGCATGGTCCTTCTCTTTGGTCAGGCAATGAATGGCCCTCAGCCTGGGCCTAACAGGGGGAGATGGGGAAGGGTCTGGAGGGCTCAGCCTCAGCCCCCAGCTTTAGGCTCTTCACATTGAGGTGGTGATGCAGTGAGGCAGGCAAGGATCAGGGGCACAGTCTTGGTTTGGGGAGCTCCTGGCTCCTAGGAGCTGTTCCTGTCCTTGTCTTCCGTGAGGTCATACCTGTGTTCCCAACGACAATGCAACGGTAGCAACTATCCACATTTTGTACAGCACGTCAGGTTTCCTTTTTTCCTCATAACAATTGATCACCAGGCATTTTTAATTTCTTATCGTATGCTAGGTATTAGGGATACATAATCTCAAGCAGCTTCCACTCTCTCCAGGGATAGCATGAATCCCACCAGGTGACAGATGAGACGGTGGATATTTTTATCTTCTGAGCTTTGATATCAGTCCTATTTGGGTTTTATTGGGCTGGGTTTTTTTTGAGGCAATTGGAGTTAAGTAACTTGCCCAGGGTCACACAGCTTACTAGCTTAACGTTTGAGTCTGCATTTGAACTCAGGTCCTCCTGACTCCAGGGCTGGTGCTCTATCCACACCGTGCCACCTAGCCGCCTCTATTTGTTTTTCTTAATTGCAATCATACCATTCATGTTTTGAAGAAAAATGAGCCATGAAGCAGATAATGTAAACAGTGTCTGAGAATCACAGAAGCTGAGTGTTGGAAGGGCCCCCCTTTAATAGATAAGGAAAAGGGCTCTGAGAGAGTGATTTTCTTAGGGTCACACAACTCACAAATGTGTGAGAGTTGGGGACTTGAACCCACATCCTCTGACTTGACCACTTTTCCCACTGGCCCTATAGTGGCATGTTATCCTTACGGGACATATTTGCCAGCTCAGTTATGAGGTTCTCTAGACTTCATCCAACCAAGATTTCTGACCTTCTAAAACTCCCACCCAAGGAGAAGTCATCTTCTTTCTCTCTGCCTGGGTTCACCCACCACATATGTGGGAGAAAACTCAGTTGCTGGCTGGTACTGTGTGAAGCCATCCGCACCCACCAACTTACCACTGAGCAGCACCTTGGGACAGATCAATCTCTGATAGGTCGAGCTGCACCTGTTGGGGGAGAGGATACGTTTCCACTGTCCCCTCCTTTGGGGACAGGGACCTCTAAGGCCTTGCCTAACCCAACCAGTCCTCTCACCTTTCCCAGCAGTTCACGATCCCTGGACATAAAGGAAATATTGGACTTCACAGAGACGTCCAGCTTTCGGCGGAGGGCTTCATCCTGGGGCAATTCCCACTCAAACCTGGGTGGAGACAGAAGTAGGGGAATGGATCAGTAGAGACAGCAAGTTCAGTTCCTCCTCCATCCCTTAGCTGCGAACATCCCATCCTGATGTCTTCTAACCTCTCACTGAATTCAGGGTTCAGAGTTCTCTTCTTCTGGGAGGTCTTTCTCTTGGAGCCCCGGTTCTTGTCCGGTAGTAACAGAAGAGAAACATAGGGGTCAGGGGGATCCCGGCTACTTTGCCGCAAGCCCCTATAAGAAAGGATAAAAGGAAGACACTTGAGGAGAGGTGGCAGGGAAGCCCAGAGCATGAAAGTGGGGGGTGGGAGGAGTTGGGGGCTCACCGACAGCTGTGGACAATGCTAACCAGCTTGCGCTCCTCGCTGTAATACCAAACAGTCAACTTCACTTGACCCAGAGGCCCAGCTGGGGCTTCAGATGGGCTATTAAGATAGGAGAGAGAGAGATCCATAGGGAGAAAGGAGCCAGGACTCCACCTTTGAACACCCTGGCCTTACCACATCCCTCACATCCCTCCCCACCTGCGGCTTCAACCCCATACCTCTCACTGTGTGGCAGGCGTTGTCGGAGTTCAGGAGCTGAGGAGGTGACAAGGGGCGGCATCCCCCATGGCTCTGCCTCCTCACTCAGAGGAGAAGGAGTGTGGCTGTGAGCTTCCACCCCTGAGTGCTGGCTCACAAGAATCTGGGGTGGGCAGCATAGAGTTGTTAGCTAGGCTGGAGAGCTAAGCTGTTCTAGTAGGCACTATTATTCCTTCACAGTTGGGCTACCCTCATCTTTCTCTATTTTCCAAGTTCATCTTTCCTTCTTCCTGGCCCTCCTTCTCATTCCCCACCCTCCAAAAAACCAGGTACTTACCCCCAGCTGTGCTCTAAGTAGTACCTGCCCCTGCCCATTGCTGAGTGGAAACCACTGATCCAGGAACAACTGGTCAACGGCCAGGAGCTCAGAGAGTTGCAGGGAAACTGAGCCCAGAGTCCCAGTCCCCTCTCCCCGTACCTAGAGAACCAGGGAGCAAAGGTCAGGGGGCTGGACATTAGACACAGGCAGGCAAGATAGGGGAGTCACCTCTGGATTCTGGATTGGAAGAGCTGACACAGCCTGGAGGTGGTGACAGTGAGGGGTTTCTCCCCCTCCTCCTGCAGCCCCCTTCGTCTTGGGAGTGGAGGGGGGATCAGAGAATTAAGAAGAGGGAAGAGTACCTGAAGCTCCAAGCTCTCAATGTTTGGCTTTCTGATGAGGAAGGAGAAACTCTCATCCCATATTGGGGCTGGGGTTTGAGGGCAAGTCTGGAGGAGACAATGGGATTTTCATCAATGGGGAGAAAGACTGTCATACACCCTTCATCCTTAACCATTTTCACCCCTCACCCTCGCCCATTACCTTGGTCTTGTAAGACACATCCCCTACGGTGAGGCTGGCATATGGGCTTGGGGGCTTGGTGCCCTTCCGGAGCTGGGAGAGAAATGGGCCATTAGTCAGAAGGACAGCCCTCCCCAGCCCTGCCCCCTCAGAGGAAGCCACCATGCTTCACAGGTCCAGCACTCCACAAATGCCTCGTGGCTTCAGAGCCAAGGGGTGCTAGAGGCTGGGGCCAGGAAGGGAGGGAGGGGCACCTCTCACCGGCAGGTCTTCAGCCCGCTCTAGGTACACGGAGAGGAGGGCAGCTGCCAACTCCGCACTCTTCTGTGTCTGGATGAGACTATTCACCTGAAGCACCTGGAAGGAGAAAGTTCTTGAGGAAGCCTTGACTGAGGAATGGACTTAGGCAGTTTTCAGTGGGTGAGGCCCTCCCCTGCCCCTCTCTGGGTTTCTCCTCTTTGTTTACCTCCTCCAGCTCTGTGGCCGTGGGCCGGGGTGTCAGCCGCTCCAGACGCAAGTGCAGGCGGCCTGATGGCACATCCTCCAGGGGTAGCCACTGGGAAATCAGGCAGGGGTTAGGGCTCTGGGAGCCAACAAGAATCAGAAATACTCACTGGACCTTTCCATTCCCCCTAATTCTCCTGCTCTATCTCTTCTGCCCTTTGGAGCTAAACTCCACATCGGCAATAGGTGCCTCCATCTTCCTTCCTCTCATTCTCTTCTTGACCCATTTCAATCCAGCTTCTGACCTTATCATTCTCCTGAAACTGTTATCTCCAAAGTTACTGATGATCTCCCAATTGCCAAATCCAATGGCCTTTTCTCCTCCTTGCTGCTCTCTTCTCTCTGGGTTCTCCTCCTCCCACCTATCTGACCACTCCCTTGGCTAGATCCTCATTCAGTTAGGCCCTTTCGTCAGGTGTCCCACAAGGCTCGGTCTTGGGCCCTCTTCCCTTCTCCCATTACCTCCACTCAGCTCCCACATATTCAATCAGCATCTCTAATTTACCCCTTGTCCCAGTCTCTCTGCTGACCTCCAGCTTCTCATCTTCGACTGCCTTTCAGACATTCTGAATTGGATGTCCATTAGACACCTTAAACTCAATGTGGCCAAAACGGAGCTTGGGATCTTTTCCCCTAAACCCTCCCCTCCTCCTTACTACTATAGAGGGTCCCTCAGGCTCACAGCCTAGGAGCCATCCTGGATTGCTCACTAGCTCTCAGCAAGTCCATATCCAAGCTGTTGCCAAAGACCGTAGACTGTACCTTTGCAGCATCTCCCCAGTGGACCTCCTCCTCTCCTCCGACAAGGCCCCCTCATTACCTCCTGCCTGGACTACTGGAATGGTCTGCTGGTGGGTTCTCGGGCTTCAAGCATCTCTCTAGTCTAATCTAGCCTCCATTTGGCCACTAAAGGGATTTTCCTAAAGCTCAGGTCTGATCGTGTCACTCCCCTAATCAACAAACTCCAGGGGCTCCCTATTGCCCCATCCCCAGGATCAAATACAAAGCTGTCTAGCATCCAGAACCCTCCATAACCTGCCCCCTTCCTGCTTTTCCAATTTTCTTCAACTTCTTTTTATTTTTGACGACACAATCGGGGTTAAGTAACTTGTGCAAAGTCATGCAGCTAGCGAGTCTCCGAGGTCACATTTGAACTCAGGCCCTCCTGACTCAAGGGCCTGTGCTCTATCCACCGAGCCTTCTAGCTGCCAGCCTTCTTACACACACACATCCCTCCCGGACACTCCATTCCAGACACTCTCCATTCCAGCGATACTGGCCTCACTGGCTGCTCCTAGGCCTGAAACACTGCTCTCCCTTCCAGGCCCCACCTACCAATGTCTCTGGCTTCCTTTAAGTCCTAACCAGCAAACCTTCCCTTAATTCCAGCCCCCCAAGCACCTCCCCACAGCTGATTATTTGTTGTTTATCTCGTATCTAGCCTGTTTTGCATATATTTGTTTGCATGTTATCTCCCCTGTTACAGTATGAGTTTCTGGAGGATTGGGACTGTCTTTGCAATCCCAGTGCTTAGCTTGGTGCCTGGCCCATAGGAGGAACTTAATAAATACTTACTGATTGACTGAGCTCACCTCATCAATGAAGCCACTGCTGAGGACCCTGGTGAGACTGACTTTACACCTAGAGAGAGACAGGAAGAAGAGCAAGGTAGGGCAGAGTGTCAGATCTTGTCTAGCCTCAGAGCCAGAGATCACTCAGAGGCCCCCCTGCATCCTGCCCCAGCTCTCTCTAGCCAGCCCCTCACCGGCCCAGAAAGTCATCCTTATCCAGGTCCTTGTCAAAGACATCCACCTCCAACTCCTGCCCGGGAATCGAGGTGACGATCACCTGTGGGGAAAGAATGGGGAGGGGCTCCACTGACTACCCTTCACAAAGGACTGAGCAAAAACACCTCAACCCTTGATTCGAAGTATTCCCTTGAGGTTGGGGATGGGGGATTCTGGGATTTGAGCCCCAGGAATCCTGACCTCAAAGACCTCATTCCAGCGTGGGTTGAGCTCCTCTCGAACCACCCGGCTCCGGAAGCTCTTCCCAGCCACTCGAAGCTTGACATAAGGATCTGACTTGCCTTTCACCAGCCCTCCCAGGAATCGGTCTTTGGCAATCAAATCCTGGGCTTCCAACACGTGGATTCGCAGCACGCTCTGCAGCAGAACAAACAGACTTATCCCATGGCTGGTCCAGGAAGGTTCTGGGTCGTTTAGGATGGGCAGATGAGCCCATGAGCAAATATCAAGACAGCTACACAAATGAAATTCTAGGACATCTGAATCAGGAAATCCTCAGTTCAAATCCCACGTTAAAGACTCAATAGATGGGGAGATGGATAAAGCACAAGCCCTAGAATGGGGAGGACCTGAGTTTCAATCCTAGCCGTGTGGCCCTGAGCAAATCACTTAACTCTAATTGCTTCCCCCCTGCCCCCCAAAATAATTTATAGTCAAGTTACTTAACCTAATAGGTAAGTCTCATGTGTAAAATGTAAGGGGGTTGGATTCCATGACTGGATTCTCCTGACTTGAAATCTATGATTCATTCATGACCCAGCATCACCACTCGTCCCTGATCAGGATTCCCACTTACCTCAGTGCCAAAGTGGCTGTCTGGAGTACAGTGGCTTGGTCGGGGTGGGATGTCCACACTGCTCCCCACCTGAATGCTCTCACTGGCTGTATCCAGGAGACTGGGAGAGCTGGGCATGGTGGGGAAGTGCAGGTCCGATGTGTCCAAGTACAGAATCTGCAGAGGGTGTCAGTGTTACAACATCAGCTCAGCCACCAGGCAAGTTCTGTGGAGGAGTCCCCTTTGCCCTGCTACCACTTCCATCCATCAGACAAGCATTCATTAATCAGCAAACCACTCCCCAGCCTCCCACAGGAGTCCATACCCTCAGAACCAGTTTCATGTAGAGTCGGGAGGTCGGGCCAGAACTAGTCAGCTGGAACCACTGATCCAAGGTGAGGTCTGGAGCTGTGAGCAGACGGGCTAGGGGCAGGGTCAGTGCTCCTAGAGTCAAGGCCCTGGAATCATCCTTCACCTGTGGGGAAATACCAATGAAGCAGCCACCAGAATAAGGAAAAGACTGGGAGGAGATGAAGTGAGATCATACTCTGGTCCCACTCTTATTATTTCTCTCTATTCCTCTCTAAGTGGTCTGGCTGGCTTGCTTCCAAGTGCAGCCCTAACCAGATCAAAATATAATATAGTAATATATTACAATATTATATATAATAATATTGGGAAATGCTTAACAAATAAAAAATACAATACAACATAGATGATGCTACTTTGTGCTTTTCTAAATCAACAGGAGCAGGCTGAAATCCCTGTCTATTTTAGGTTGACCACAACCCAGCTCATGGCCATCTCCATGGCATTCTCCTTCTTCCTCTCTGCCTCTCCAAATCCTGTCCTTCCTTTAGAGCTCAGTTCCAGCACCCTCTCTTGAAGAAGCCTGACCAGACCATGACACCACTCTCTCTCTCTCTTCCTCCTCTGATCTTCTGTAGCTCTTTAATGTCTAAGTCCTAAAGTTCAGCCCTTTGTTGTTCTTAAATTGTTTCATCTGCCTAAAGCTAAGCTCCCCAAGGTTAAGGCACCTCTACTTCAATTTCCCTTGTGTTTCCCCAGGGCATCTAATTTGCTGCTGAGAAGTGTAACAGGCACTCAGATACCCCATTTATTTAAGGGAGAGTTTCAGAGAGAGAGTTTCAGAGAGAGAGAGAGAGGAGACAGAGAGAGACAGAAAGGGGGAGAGAAAGAGACAGAGAGAGAGAGAGAAATGCTAACAAGAAAACTGCTGGAAATTTAAATAGGCAAAAAGTCAATGAGTAAGCCCAAGAAAGACCCTGCTATGAATAAAAAATAATATGGAGACTAAGGGTGTGAGTGGTGTGAACTTTCACAGTATCTTGTCCCATCTCTCTAGTGTGCTTGCTATTTTTCAGCAGAGTTATTTGTGGACATGGCTCATTTCTCTCATTTTCTGGCTTCCCGTGGGGCTGGGGCCCCATTTTTCTTTGAGTTTCTCAGCACAGAGTGAGCCCTGGGCAATCATCCTGAAATCTCACCTGCACGTCCAGCTCCTGGCTTCTGGGGTCCTGTAGGAAGAATCTGAAGGCTTCTTCCCACACTGGGGAGTTGGTGTTATAGGCAGCCTGGGAGGAGAGGGGTAGAAGGGAGTGTTTACATTAGCTTTCACCCAAAGGTCCCTGTACCTGCCAGCAGGAAGCAGTTTAGAAGAGGCTTTAAAACGACAAAGAGAAGCTTGGAGAAGATGCTGCCAACCTTCCTGCCTCCCCCTGCCCCCAACCTTTCAGAGACTGAGGGTATGGGTGGGAGACCATCCACAGGGGTAGAAAATTGAATACAATTTCATATTTTTATCAGTGGTCAGTTTTGCTGAATATTATTTCTCTCCCTCTTTTAAAAAATAATTCTTAAAAGAGACTGGTCTGACTTGTAGCAGAGGTTACTGATTATAAAGGTGATTGAATAGAATTAAATAGGATGGGACCTACTTCCCCCTTCTTAGAAAAAAATCAGTAAAATCTATTATTTTTTTGTCTTTTTGGAGGGGGAAGGCAGTGCAATTGGGGTTAAGTGACTTGCCCAAGGTCACACGGCTAATAAGGCTAGTAAGTGTTAAGTGCCTGAGGCCACATTTGAACTCAAGTTCTCCTGACTCCAGGGCCATGCTCCATTCACTGTGCCGCCTAACCATCCCCCAAATCTATCTTTTTTAAAGAAACACGTTTGAAATGGAACTCTTCCCAGGTCACAAGGCTCCTCCTCACACTTATGTCTCTTGGCCCTCACCTTGCTTTCACGAGTCACATCTTGCACGGAGAGCTGCACCATTGGGTTGGGTTCCTTGTTCCCTTTCTTTAGCTGGGGAGGAGGAGAAGACAAGACCAGAGAGCTGCCTTTACTTTTCTTTAACCAGGAGGGAGGAGGGGGTCAAGGAGGCAGGCTGGTGGTGGGGTATGGGAAATGCCTGCTACATACATCCTAGTTCCCCTCCTGCAAGGTCCTATGTTGAAAGAACTGCTTCTAGATCAAGCAGGTTAGAACTAGTTAGGGACAGGGGAAAGGGCTCTATACAACCAGCAGTCTTTCCCTTGGCCCCTCTATTGGGAACAGAAAGAGTCAGAGAGTGCTAGAATCTTCATCCCACGTCTCTCCTGCCACATACAGCTTACCGTTATAGCCCCAGATGTTCCTGCCTACCCCAACCAATCCCCAAACTCACAGGCAGATCCTGGGCTCTGTCCAAGTAGACGACCAAGATGGCAGCCGAGGGGGGTTCTGGTCGTGAAGAAACACCTCTATTCCACTGCAGTACCTGGGAAGAAAAATGGAGAATAATAGAATTCAAATCTCTTAGCTACAGGTTCTTTCCCTTCCTGGTACCTCTCCCCTGCTTCCATCCATTACCTGTTCCAGCTTGTCAGCATCTGGCAACAGAGACAGCCACTCTAGCCGAAGGTGTACTTGGCCCTGTCCTCCTTGTAAGGGGAACCACTAAGGGTCAGAGGAGACATAGGAGATGCTGAGGTGGGGATGGAGTCAGATTCCCAGACATTCACCTCCTTTAAATTCAACAACTATTTATTTTTATTGGATGAGACCCACAACCTCAACCCTTCCCACCCAGCCCTCCTCACTCACATTATCCAACACTTGAGCCTCTAACACCTTCCCCAAGTCCAGTTTCAATCTGAATGGAGAGAAGGGAGAAAGGGGGAAAGGCCATTATTTGGGACAGTCTGCAAACTCCACCCCTCCAAACTCCTTTCTTTTGTCCCTAGGAAGATTGGATAGGTTTGGAATGGGAACAAGGGAGGAAGGGGAGCAATGAATGCCAGTGAGTCTAAGACATCCATTTCGAGAGTTTAGTGGGGCTCTGCCATGGTCTTACCTGCCCAGAAAGTCATCTTTGTCCGGATCCTTGTCAAATATTTCCACTTCTACCTCCTGTCCTGGGACCTCATGTACCATCACCTAAGGAGGGGAACAGGGAAGCTTTGTCTTCAGTGGGTGTTTTCTCAGTGGCCAGGGACCTTCTCAAACTCTACCCTAAGTAAATTGTGAGGTCCCCTTTGCTCCTGAGCTTCTCTCCTAGGTCCATCACATCAACCTTCCAGGTTTTCCTCATCCCTCTAACCCAGATCAGCTTCCCCAGCCTTCCTACCTCATAGGTCTCTCCCCACTGGGGGTTTAGGTCTTCATTAATGACACGGCTGCAGAACACCTGGGTCCCCACACGCACGATGGCATATGGGTCCGATTTGCCTTTTATCAACCCTGGCACGTAGGTGTCCTTGGAGCTCAATGCCCGGGCAGCAAGCAAGTGAATCCGTACAATACCCTGGAGGGGAGAGGAAGGTCTCTAAGATGAAGTATCTCAGGGCTCACAGGAGAGCCTTCTGGAGACAGGAAGCCCTGGGACAGAGGGTTCCAGTGGGGGGTTGGAGAAAGGAACATATACCCGAGGCAGTGGAGATCGAAGCTGGGCCACATCCTGCAAGTCTGGCACAAGAGGGACCAATAGGCGGTTGGGCAGTACGAGAAAAGCAGCAATAGAGTCCATAATCACTGTGTCAGACAGAGAGCTGAAGAAGAAACAGAGAGGAGAGATGGGCAGAATGGCTGTCTTGGTCTCAGTGCCCTCCCTCAGACAGGGTAGGAAGCTTGGCCCTGCCCTCCTCACCCCTACATTCCTGCTCCTTCGAGGGTTTTCTCTCCAAGAGGAGACTCCTTTACAAGTTCCTCTAGCTTTCTAACTACAGGTTTTTATCCCCAGGTTCTGTTCCCAGCTTTCTCTTTTCTCTCCCTTGAAGCAATCCAGTCATCTTGTTCTTATGATCTCAATTTTTGCCTCTATGGTAGATAGAGGTTCTTAACTTCAGGTCTATTTTATTTTACACATTTAAAAACATTACTCTGAAAAAGGGTCCATAGGTTTCATCAGATTGTGTCCAAAATGCATTAAGCATCACTGGTCTATGCCAATGACCCTAATTCTATCTCTGGCCCTAAAATCTTTCCATTTTTAATCAATTAACAAGCATTAAAGTGCAAGGTAATGAGGATACACATTGTTTCTAATAATTTTAAAAAGCTGTCCTTGGCCTCCTTTCCTCCACCCCTCTACTCCTAATATTCTATGTGCTGGGAGAAGACAACATGTACACATGTAAGTTCATTCCAGGGGAAGGCACTGGGAGCTGGAGGGCAGGGGTGAGGAGAGGGTAGGAGTGAGTGGAAAACAGGAAAGACCTCATGTAGAAAGTGGCTTCTGAGATAAATGTTGAAGGATTCTAAGATGCAAGTGAAGAGAGCACATTCTGGATTTCAGACCTCCGCATAACTTTTCACTTGAATGTTCTTCAAACTTAGTGTGTCTAAAACTAAATTAAATGCCACCTCCCCTCCCCGGCCCCAGTAGATTCTCCTTGTTTCTCCATTTCTGTCCATTTATGATGTCATCTCTCATCTTCTCAGTCTCCCAAGCCTAGAAATTTCAGTCAAATTAAGGCTAGAAAGTATGGTAGGAAATCCTGTGATTTCATTGGTATAAGAAACTCTCAGGAAAGGGACCTCCCAGTGCAGGTCAAGGCTTTCTCTGCAACATATACTCTTAGAGTATACCTAGAGACTGAAAAAATAAATTGGCAAGCAGCCCCACCAGGTGGTGTGAGTCAGAGGAAGGATTTGAACTCAGGCCTTCCTGGCTTTAAGGCGGCTTTCTCTCAAATAGCAACAAAACTCACAGTAAACATGATGGTCAATGATCTCAACCTAGAATCATCCTGGGTCCTTGGCTCTGCCTCAATTCCTGCCTTCCAGGCTCTTTCCCCTGTGCCTCATCAATAGAGAACATCTCCAATCTGGAATCCATCTTCACTCACAGTACCGCTTCCATCCAGGTCTTTGTTTCCTCTCTCCTGATTTGTTTGGATAAACTCCTAATTGGTCTTCTAGCATCCCTTCCAATCCATCCTTCATATGGCTGCCGAATGGACATTTCCAGCATAGGTCTGACAATGTCCCTCTCGTGGACAACTGTAATGATCCCCTGTTGTCTTTACAGTAAAACACAAACTCCTCCATCTGCCACAATGTTCTTCACAATTTGACATCATATAGCTTTTCAGGATTATTTCGGAAAAACATCCACTGCTCTAGCCAGACTGGCTTCCTTGCTGCTCCCCATACAAGACAGTCTCTTACTTTGACCCCCTTGGAACCCCTGCCTCCTTTGCAGGCTCCTCTTAAATGTTACTTCCTATAAGAAATCTTTTCTGATACTTCTAGTTGTTAGTGTATCCCTGCCTTCTCCCTAGCAGAACCAACCCCCCACTTTTTTTTTTTTTACACAGAGCAGGTAGTTGAATAAATGAATGTTGGTACTCCTTGTTAAAGTGTAGGCTCAGTCTTCATTGATACACTGGTCAATAGCAGAAGAAGCCCACTCCACACAATCATCTGAAAGCAGACAAGCTCAGTTGCTGAGGTTTTCCATGTCAGGCCAAGGCTGTTTGCATTTTAACCCGGGGCAACATTTTTTGGCCGTGGGAGTGGCACAGTCAGACCTTGTCTTAGAAAGATGACTTTGGCAGCTGCATAGAGATGCATTAAAGTTGAATGAAAGTGGAACCAGAAAACAACTAGAACCAGGCAGAACCCTGAGAATGCTATTTATTACAACAAGGAGCTGGAGCATGAGAGGAATGAAGGCCTGGTCTAGGAGAGAAGGCAACTTCCTCAAATGTCTTATGGAGGTAAAGTGGACAAGACCTGGCAACTAATCAGAATGGGGACAAAACTTGCTCAGGATTTTTCTAATATGAATAAGAATCAAAGTGGTAAATTTTAATGCTTATATCTGTAGACATATAATAATATAGCTATATAACATCTATATATTTACCTATAGCAATAGAGATATAAATATATATCTTACATATATACTATACGTACTACATATCTACATGTATGTTGGTGTTGTATGTATATACACACACATATACACACACATGCTTATCTGCATAGATCCAGGAGGTTCTTTATCTTTTTGTATCTTGGACCCCCTTTGGCAGCCTAGGGAAGCCTGCTGATCCCTTCTTCGAATCGTGTTTTTAAATACATAAAATGAAATACGTAGGATTACAAAAGAAAACAATTGCATTGAGATAGTTATCAAAATATTAATAAGGAAGGGGGGCCGGTAGGTGGCG
>CM053597.1:211524622-211546716 GCA_028646575.1 Pseudocheirus occidentalis | reverse complement strand
CCATGCCGTCATTCCATGCAGATTCCACCTACCTGACTCCTGACTTTGTACCGTGGGACTTGTGTCATTCCGGACTGATTGTTTTCTCTGTGGCTAAGTGTAGCACACCTGTAAAATAAATCCTCGCTACTTGGTTTGAAAAAATGAGCTCTTGTGTTATTTCAAGGCTTTTGTGTCCTACTGCCATTACTGTTGGAGGGCATATAAAGGAAGTAGGACGCAGGGAACTGGTGATTGAATGCTTGAGGGCAGGGCAACATAACGTCTGGTCCTTCGGCGAGTGCTAGGTAATGAAAATGGGTAGAGCGGGAGTTGGAAGTGGTTTGAGATGCTAGAATGGAAGGACTGGGTGGTATTGTGGCTGAAAGGGGGCGGAAAATAATAGCCCCCGAGCATTTTAGGAGGGTGGGCATGGTGACTGATTTGCTTAGAGCCCTAGGTGCGTGGGTGCGCGTTAATTCCCGGTTGTCAGGTTGAGTATAGCGTTCCGTTGCCATCGTAACGCGCGGAGCCTGCTGGGAGCTTCTTGGGGCCCAATGCGTAGCTCCCGCGACCATCGAGTTTGGTTCCGGGGCTGTTTCCTAGAGTGTCGCCTCTTCCGTAGGAAGCGGAAGTGCCTCTAGGTGGGCGGCTCTTTGTCAGAGTCGGAGGAGCCGGCAGGCGGTACTGGCGGCTGCAGCGGGGACAGCGGTGGCTCCGGCTGCAGGTGAGGGAGGGGGAGGCAGCGCCCGAAGGGGAGGAGCTGGGACTGGCCCTAAACGCCTACCTGGTCTGGCTCGGCCGCGGGCCGCCCGGCGGGGCTGCTCTGTTAGTCTAGGCCCCTCGACGGGGCTTCCTGAGCACAGGTACTCCTCTTGGCTCAGCACACCCCTCTCCTTGCCCCGTGACGTCACGGGTCCCCGGTCTTCCGACTGGGACTCCGAGCGAGCGGCTCTGCCCGGGCCCGCGCGTGCGACGCGTCCGGTGCGCCGCGCTGCCAAGCCCCCGGGGCCCGGCTCTCACTTTGCCCCAGCTTCGCCCGACTGGTTCCCGGCAGCCCCGGCCAGCCTTCCACTTGCACACTGTTTTCCCCAGACTCCCCCCGGTCCAAAGTTGTGCTTCCCCACGCGTGTTTCCTCTCCCTCATATTTTGTTACCTCCGAGCCCATCTGGTCCCCAGACCCTTCTCCCATCTACGTCCCCTCCCTCTGACAGGAAGCAGAGCGGAGACCTGGAACTCGAGGCACCCGGCATCCTAAGTCACGACCTGAGAGTGTACACCCCAAAACCTTGCTGCCCTCTGGACTCCGCAGCCTCCCCCGGGCTCCCCTCAGTGATGTGGCGGTACGCGCCCGGGGCAGCCCCAGACTCCACCTGAGATCGCCTAGGTATCTGCTTGGGGGGTGGGGGGGGGGTCTCTGTCCGAGCCCTCACCACCCCCATTACAGCTCAGTCTAATGCTAGGTCCTACTTCCCGGAGCGCAGCCCTTTTAGCCGCGGCTCGCAGTGTCTCTCCGGCCAGTCCTGGCCCCATTGGCCGGCCCGAAGGGGACTGAGAAGGAGGCGGGGTTAGGAGAAGCTTGGACGGTGGTGCCAGCCCTGAGCAGCAGAGGGGGCCCTCGACATCGTGTGGGGAACCCTTGGGGGCAAACCTGGGCCAGAGGGTGGGGCTGGCGGCAGACATGATAGTCAGATGTCCCTTGAAGAAAGAGGAAGATGTAAGAGGATTTTATAGAGTCTATAAATAAATAGGAACTTTATGGGTGAGGAGTAGCCTGGCTTAGTGTTAAGTCAGACCTCTCATGAAATCCATCTGAGCAGGGGTGGGGTTTGGGGGAGTAGGAGGTGAGAAGGGGGATTGGTGGTGGAGGAGGAGGGAAAGAAAGGGGGTTTCTGTGTTATTGAGAGGGTTCAGATTAACTTCCTCCTCCCACTTTGGCCTTGTTTCCCAAAAAGCTTTTTGTCCGGAATGGGGAGGGAACAGCTGCTGAATCCCTCTCCTCACCATATAATAAACACCCAGAAAAGTTTAGGGGCTTCCCAAGCTGGTGATGCTTCTCCCTTTTCCAGGGTTTCAGAAAGTCTGGAGGTTTGGATTGTAGAAGCCAACCCCCTTCCTCCCCCCTCCCCCCCCCCCACAGCTAGGGATCTTTGGAAAAGGTACAGAGTAGGTCAGAGCATAAAAGTGCTCCTCTTGTCCTTTTCCCTAGTGCCCTCAGCATCCTGTCTCCAACTCCTCACTTCCCCCACCCCGAAAGCTTATTCAAACACTTATGAAAGTTTTGATTTTATTCCAGTGACTTTAATAAGGTCAGTGAGAGGGGAGGCAAAATCCTACACTATCCTCTTCAGCTAACCATCATTAATCAGCAGGTGGGTGGCTTAACTCTCCCCCCCCTTTTTCCTTCTCCCCTGCCCAAAATAAGCAAGGAAAGTGAATCACTCCCAACAAGATCAGGTGCACAGGGAGTTAGGCAAGACCTCTGCTGATACTCTTCATACTCCAGCCGTGGCAGCCATTCCAGTCTAAGCATGGTAGGCACAGAATCTATTAGTGGCCCCTTAGGCCAGTCTCTCACTGCCAAGAATAGGGAGAGACAGAGTCCTTTTCCAGGGGTCCCTTTGTCTGACGCCGCTTTCTTTTTTCCTATTTGTACCCAAGGGTGGCAGAAAAGGAAGAAGCCACTCGTTTGGAGTGGGGCCAGAATGCCTGACCGAGACGGGTACACCAATGGCACGGGGAGCAGTAATGGAGGCTCTGGAGGTGGTGGCAGTGAGGAGACCAGCGGTGCTGGGTCAGGAGCTAATGCAGGCAGCTCAGATGCTATCTGTCGGGACTTTCTGAGGAATGTGTGTAAGCGAGGCAAGCGCTGTCGCTACCGCCACCCGGACATGAGTGAGGTGTCCAACTTGGGGGTGAGCAAGAACGAGTTCATCTTCTGCCATGACTTCCAGAACAAAGAGTGCAGCCGTCTGAACTGTCGCTTCATCCATGGCTCCAAAGAGGATGAGGATGGCTACAAGAAGACAGGTGAACTCCCCCCAAGACTAAGGCAGAAGGTGGCGGCTGGCCTGGGCCTTTCCCCGGCTGACCTCCCCAATGGCAAAGAGGAGGTTCCTATCTGCCGGGACTTTCTCAAAGGGGATTGTCAGCGTGGAGCCAAGTGCAAGTTCCGCCATCTGCAGCGGGATTTTGAGTTTGAAGCTCGGGGTGGAGGGGGCACCAGCGGAGGGGGGTCTGCAGGTCCAGCCCCCACCAACCGTCGCCATGACCTTTATGACACATACGATCTTCCTGACCGGGGCTTTGAGGACCATGAGCCGTGCCCCAAACGTCGGCGGGGTGGGGGTGGGTGCCCCGCAGATGGCTCCCACTTTGAGACATTTGAGTACGGCCTGGCCCCAGCCCGGGGCCTGGAGTGCCGACTGCTAGAGGAGGAGAATGCTATGCTCAGGAAACGGGTGGAGGAGCTAAAGAAGCAGGTCAGCAACTTGTTGGCCACCAATGAAGTCCTGTTGGAGCAGAATGCCCAGTTCCGTAACCAAGCCAAGGTCATGACCCTGAGCTCCACAGCACCGGCCACAGAACAAACATTGGCGCCCAGCGTGGGCACTGTCACCAACTACAACCATGGCATTGCCCAAACACACACCACGCTCAGCAGCCAGGCCCTGCAGCCTAGACCTGTGTCCCAGCAAGAGCTTGTAGCCCCCACAGGTGCGCCAGCTGCCCCACCAACTAATGCAGCACCTCCCACAGCCCCTCCACCACCACCACCACCCCCTCACCTGAACCCGGAGATAACACCGCTCTCAGCTGCTCTGGCTCAGACAATTGCCCAAGGCATGGCCCCACCTCCAGTCTCCATGGCCCCTGTGGCAGTGTCTGTTGCCCCTGTGGCTGTTTCAATGGCTCAGCCGCTGGCAGGAATCACAATGAGCCACACCACTACCCCCATGGTGACTTACCCCATTGCCTCACAGAGCATGCGCATCACTGCCATGCCGCACTGACCAGGTCACTGGATACTTCTCTGATACTTCTCCCTGGCAGAGAGGGTGGGAGAAGAGGGCTTGTTCATCTCTTCGTGTTCATAGAAGGGAATTCGTGAGAGAATGAGGATAGCAGACCTATGGGCACTGGGTGGTGTTCTAGAAGAGGTGAGGAAAGGTTAAAGTTTCCCTGGCCTCCTCAGAAGCACACCTTTCCAGCTTTCCTCAAGCCTGACCAGAGGGGCCTACAAGGGAGTAAGGACTACAGGCTGCCAGGAGAGGCAGGGATGACTGAAGGGTTTTTGTGTCCCCAGAAAGACTTGGCTGATGGGGATATTGAGTTCTCCCAAACACTGCCCTCTTCCCCACTCTCACCCATATCCCCAGCATAGACTCTAGCACTGATTTTTGAAAATGAGCCCAAACCCTGTAAAGGGAAGGTAATGGGGTCAAGGAAAGTCAGAATATGGAGCTTTCAGACTCAGAGAGTTTGGCCCATTCTCAATGTGAGGATTTCTCTGGGCCCAGAGTTGGGGAGAGGAATACCAGGAAGCCCTAATGTTTCAGGGCAGTGGGCTAGGGAATTGTTAACCCAGGTGGGGTTAGAAGACCACAGAGCAAGGCCCCACCATTTTCCAAAGAAATAAAATAATTATTTTTAACAAAAGGAGGCAATGGAGACTTACTGGGAGGTTATGTGTGTTGGGAGTCCTATTTTAAAATCTGAACACAACCCACCTGAGAGTAATATGGAAATGGCTTTGTAGGAGACAATGAGAAGAGCCATGAATCCCAGGACTAAAGGCCCTGTGGATTTGTAAAGATTCAAGTTGGGGGTAAAGGGACTGGCAGCACATGGTAAGGTTTAAAAATAACTTGTCTGTGTCTTGAATGCAGTGTTATTCCCAGGCAGTCTTGCTAACCAGGGCTCCTAGGGTCATGGGTGGAGGAGGGGCAATGAAAGGTATTGCTGGGAAGCTGGGATGGGGTGTTCATCTAGCTGACAGATTCTGCCCTATCCTGCCTGACTTTGAAATAGCAGGTGCTAGAAAAATTGGGTGGGGGTGAGGGAGATATCCATGGCTGATGGACTGTGCCAAACAAGGCTTCATTCCCTCTCCAGCTGCATCTGTAAAGTTGCTTAATGGCCACTCATGCCTCTCCTGCCCCTCCTTACCTCAGAGGCCAACATTTTTTAGGCTTTAAGGTCTTGAGTGATACTGTGATTTCTTATAAGATTAGTCTCCACTATTCAGCTGATCCCTCTCCTGCCACCTGTAAGGAAGAGATTCTGTCATATCCCCTAAGGTTGCCAGTGTGGGGCTTCATTAGCTAATATCAGATCCTCTTGCAAGTTGAAGCCTTGGTTGAGCTTGGACACAGCTCTGTCTGTGTCTGGTCTATTTTAAAGACCCTAAAGGGATGAACTTTACTGTGGTATCTTTTAGGCACTTTAAAACAGGCCATAACCCTTGATTCCTCCTTTCTCTGTCCCTATGATCATACTCAAGGTCAGAAACCAAAAATAAACATTCCAGTAGATTGGAAATGGCCAGATGCTCCAGTTTTTAAAAATAATAGATTCTGGAAACTAGACCAGTAAGTTTGGCATCAATCCCTAGAAGAATTCTAAAAATGGATTCTTAAACAATTGTTACCAGCACTTGAAAAAGAATGTGATGTACACTAGGAGCCAGCACGGGCTCTCTGGCAGGGCAATTGATGTTCTTGCCCTGCTCATCTTAACCCTGGTTACTCCCCACCATCTGCCTTATCTGCCACTGCTCACAAGCAGTGTCGTTTCAGGAAGAAGTCACAAAACTAAGCTGTTTACCCCACAAATTTGTGCTTTTCAACTCAGTTCTCCCTGCTTCACACTCAACACCAATCCTTTCACTTTTCTCTTTGCTCCCTATGAAGTTTCCCCAAGCTGCTCTTCTAAATCTCCTTTATTCTCAAGTACTTGCTCTCACAAAGCGCACCCTGTTGACAGCATTCCTGAGAAGGCTGAAGCCATCTATCTTGACCTCTCCCTCATCTCCACACCTTAAGACCTCTGTTTTCTTTCATTCTTTGGTGGGGCATAAGATTCTTGAGAGCTGGGATTGTTTCTCTTTTTTTGGCATTTGTATCCCAAGCACCTGGACCACAGTCGCTTAATAAATGTTTGTTGAGTGCTTGATACTTTGTAGAAATAAGGCACAACTTCTTGTCAATCTCAGCCCCCTCTACCTATGCCCATTCCCACATTTCCTTCACTCTCTCTTCCAAGACTTGCTCCACGGATCCATCTTTTCACTGTCTCATCTTCATTCTCATTCCTCTAAACATGCTCAGGTAGCCTAATTTTCATTAACTGTCTTTCTGTCTCCTGTTCAGTGCTAATCCAGGAGAAGAAAAAGAAGTTTGCACTTGATACTGACCCTTCCTCTATATCCACGCCCTCCTCAATCTGCCTTCCAGCTTCACCATATCACTGAAACTGCTTTCTCTAAGGTCACCAGGGAGCTAATTGCATAATCTCAAGTCTTCATCCTCCATCCTTCGGCTTTTGGCATGACTGATCACTGGCTCCTCTGTATTCCCTTCCTTCCTGTGTCCTTATTCTCTCCTAGTGGCTTGTCTATCTTTCTGACTTATCTGAGTGCCTTCTTCACTACTGCTTCTTACTCCTTCACCCTCTGAATTGTGGAGTGTCTCTAGTGTGTCTGAAGACTGTCCTCGACCCCTTTTCCCTCTCCATACAGTCTCACTTGGTAAATTTAATTGATTCCTGGGTCTTCCAATTACTGCCACTGTGTAGTTTTATATCTCCAGTGTACGTCTTAAGACTAGAAATAATCTCTATTTCCTAGGCCAAGAGTTCTTAACCTTTGTGTGTGTGTGTGTATAATGAACATCTTGGGCAGTGTGTTGAAGGCTACTTTTTGTGGATAAACTGGAGAAATGAGAACTGCATATACATATATACATAGTTTCTAATCCTCTTTGAGGGACAGTGACAATTTTTTATCTTTGTATACCCCACACCTAGCACAATGTTTGACATATAGTTGGTGCTTAATGCTTATTGATTGAACCAAAAGATTAAATTTAATAGGAATTCAACAATTAAATAAACATTTACTGAACATCTCTACTGTGTGTAGAGCTCAGTACCAGGCCCCTGGCGAAGTAAAAAGTTTAGACAAAACATGGTTCTCCCTCTTGTTCAGTTTACAGTCTGGTTGTGTGTCACAAATTACTATAATAATATGTCTATATATATATATATATGAAAGGAGAGAGATGAAAAGAGCATAACCAATTTGGGGATCCTAATTGGGAGAAGAAAACAGTTATGGTGAGCTTTAAAGGACAGATAGATTTTTAATTGAGGTGAGGATTCCATGTTCTGAGAACACTTTCCACAGACAGGAAAGTACAGAGCACATAAGGAAGGTGACAAGAAGAATGGCTTGGCTGGAGTTCCCAAGGAGAGAGGTACCATTAGCCAGTTGGAGACTCAAATCTGTAACTCAGAAGAGGTCAAAGCTAGAGACAGAGATCAGGGAGTTGTATATGTAGTATGATAAACATAACAATTATGGAATAAACACGTTTTCATTCACTCATCCCATCATAGTTAATGCTTTGGGAACAATGAAATTGCCAGGTAAGAGTGTAGAGAAACAGCGGAACCAATGACTAAACTTTGGAAAAAAACTCTTAAGATTAGGTCAGGATGAGGAAAAAAAAGACAGGACTGTATAAAGGGGTAGGGGAATGAAGAATTTGAAAAAGGAAAGGATATTCAGAAAGAAGTGGGCATCATTAATGTCAAATGCTAAAGAGAAATCAAGGAAGATAATGACTGGGGAAAAAAGGCCACTGGATTTCCCATGACTTTTGGGGGGGTAGACACTGTCTTGCCAGTGGCCACTCACAGCTGGACCCCACTGCTAGTCAGCATAGACACTTTGGCTCTGTTAATGATGTAGGCTGGCTTGCCTCTCCTTGGGCAGCCTGGTGTTCCCCTCCTCACTTTCAGGGGGCTCACCCAACTGGGTGGACAAATTAGTGTGGATACTCGATGGCCTTTTCGCCTTTTCCCTACCTCACTATTCCTCAAAATTCCCAAACTCAAGCAATCCACTAGCCTCAGGCTCCCCATAAAGAAATGCTACAAGTATATACCTTTGCACCTTTGATGACTGTAGTTAGTGGAGTGGTGGTGAGGAAAGTCAGATGACAAGGGTAGTGACAAAATGTTGGGATCAAGTGATAACTGCTTTTTTAAAAAATTGACCATGATGGAGAGGATGGAGATTACAGCAAATGGATGGTTTGAGGGAAGACTTTAGGATATTTGTACAGACATTGAGTGGAGAGATGGAAGATTCATGAAAAGGCAGTAGGCAATGGATGAAAATAATCAGAATTTTTTAGAATAAAAGAGGAAAGTTGAAGGAACTTGGCCTCAATCTCAGAATGAACTAGGAGGCTACCTCCATCTTTTATAAGTGTGAGAGAGGGAGAAGTTTGGAGCAAACTCTGTTGGAGAGAAAAGAATAAAATAGGTTACAGTGCCCATGGGAGCTTTTGCACTATAAATTTGTATGACATGAAATTCACACGCAACACTTTGTATGTAGATTCTATGAGATGCTTTGTATGGCCGCTACATGCGACAGTGGAGTCAGGCAGTCCAAACTAGCTCATGCCTCAGAAAGGCATCCTTGTGTTGATTATCTAAATTGCCCGTGAAGTGGCACTCTCTTTGGGCCCCTAGCTAGCCACTCTTTAGCCTTCCTACAGGTTGTATTATGTTCACTGGCCGCTAGGTGATGCTCACTCAGCCTACGAATGCCTAGGGTGCTCTTCCAACTGCCACTGCTCGTCCCTTCAAGGAAGGCCAAGCAGTATTAAGAACCAGAGTTCAGATTTTAGTCAGAATGACAAAAATTTTAACTCTGTGACTAGATCTGCCACCCCACATCTGGAATCTCTTCTCTCAGGCATCAATACCCCCACCCCAGTAGTCACAGGACACAAGTTTTCAAACTACTGCGGCTAAATAACCCAGGGAATATGGTAAAAATGAAAGTGAACAGATAACACCCTCCGAGTTGCCCTCCCACTTCCTCAGGGAGATGGGGGGATTTCTTGAACCACCCACACTTACAGATCTCGAAAAGGTTATAAAGGAAGAGGGCACGTGTGTCCAGGGTGGAGAGCACCCAGTCTTCCCCTCTCCAGTTCCAGTTCTGTGGTACAGATCTCTTGCTACCTCAGTTTTCTGAGGCTGAAGATTCAGAGGGAGGATTAGCCATGGTGTTGTCTCTTCTTCTTCTGGTTCGAATCACCAGCGAATTGTCTTAGGTCTCAGCAACTTTCTCACATGATCTAATATACCTCACAGGAGTTCTACCATTCTCCCTTTGCACAAGGAAGCAGGAAATCCAGAATCCCAAAAGCAACAGAAAGAAACAGAGCTAGCCAATTCTGGTCCCTAAGGTCCAGGTCTTGTCCACTCTATCTTCTCATCCATTTCAAGTGTCAAATCCCTGATTTTCCTGGAAAGGGGAAAGGAGACATCCTCAGGCTCTTTCAAGATGAATCATTGGCATTGTGGGCCAAATGGTAATTATTCATATGAGAGTACGTACACAGCATGGATGGATGCACGTTACACAAAACTTTCTCCAGTAATGTTCAGCAGCCTAGGAGCAAGAGTAGAAAAACAAATCAGGAATTTATCCAGGTTGAAGATTAGATGGGAGAGAACCATGGGCAATTTTAGTTCTGTGACTTAGGATGGTTAGTGGTTCATTAAAGACAATGGAGTCAAGACTGGGCATAGAAGCAAGTTAAGCTGAAGTCAACTTTTTTTGTTCAATAAAAATTTTATTGCTTTTCAATTATTCTTTTTACAAACAACATGGACATTCTTGGCCTCATGATACAAAGTAGTCTAGCCGTGTAGGCATCATCAGAGGAACCAGGAAAAGGCCAAGCCTTGTGCTAAAATCCGTACTTGAAAATACTATTTTACACATATAGAACACTTAGAAAATGTACTTGCATGTAAACACTGTGAAGTCCTGCCATTTAAAATTCTATACTTTAAAAGCTCTAGATACATAAAAACTGAAGTCAATTTAAAGTGGGTCAAAGGGCCAGAGGGCCTCTGATGAGGCAAAAAAAGATAAAGTCTTACAAATTGATTTAATAAATCAATTGTACAAATTTGGACTTCAGATGAAAGGGAGAGGGTGAGGGAAAAAGAGTCCTGTCTCAACAGGAGTTCACAAGAAAAAGACAAGAGACAAAAAGACAAAAAGACAAATTCAATATTAGTCAGCAGTATGGTCTGTCTTAAAAGCTAATTCATTTTTAATCAGCATTCAAGGAAGTAGAGGGCCATAAGATCACAGACTTAAAACTATAAGAAAACTTTGAAGTCATCTTCAAAGGTCTCACAGGAAGTATAGTAGAGGTAGGATCTGAAATCAGGTACTCTGACTTCAAATCCAATGTCCTAGTGAAGGAATGTGAGATCGTGTCATGAGGATGTGGATGTTCAGCTTGGAGAAGATGAATATGGGAGATTAATAGGAGGTCCCTATTGTCCTCTGCCATAGTTAGACTACATCTGGGTTTAACATTGAGTTCAGGTCTGGGTTCTACATTTAAAGAGGGACTTTAACAAATGTAAACTCCTTGAAGGCAAAAATTCCCATTTTTGTTGCATTTACTAGGTGCTCAAGTAATGCTTTTTGACTGATTATCAAAGGAGCATGTTAAAGTGGAAATACCCTGGTTCTCTCAGCATTCCCTGGTACTTGAAGATTATTCACCTTGAAAGACAGCCTGAGGATGTCTCCTTTCCCAGGAAAATCAGGGATCTTACACTTGAAATGGATGAGAAGATAGAATGGACAAGACCTGGACCTTGGGGACCAGAATTGGCTAGCTCTGTTTCTTTCTGTTGCTTTTGGGATTCTGGATTTCCTGCTTCCTGTGCAAATGGAGAATGGTGTAGCTCCAATGAGGTATATTAGACCTGCACCATCCAACACCAGACCATTTCCTTAGAATAATGCTTTATGAGGAGCACCTAGGTGGCATAATGGATAGATTACTTCTTGCCCTGGAATCAGGAGGACTTGAGTTCAAATGTAGCCTCTGGATACTTACTAGCTGTATGGCACTGGCTAGATGATTTAACCCTGATTGTCTTTTTAAAAAAAAATATTTTAAGGATTTCTAATCTTGTCAAGATGTGTCTTCTGACCAGGTTGCAACACCCATCCTCCCACAAGAACTACTTGTGGCTGAAAAAAATCCATCAGCTTCTGCCTAACTTATCAAGACACTTCTCTGAATAAGTCCTGGAACACACTCAAAGTCTGTCTTCCTTTGTGCCAGAGCTTGTGGTCTTCTGCCTAAAGAACTCAGGATAACCTCTCAACTCTAATGAGGCATTGGAGAATGATTTTAGTGGCAGTCACAGAATCCTATGTAAAGTATGCCCCATGTAATATGTGTTTGCCATCATGGGTTGTTTAAATGCAGCTCAAAGGGTTACACATAGGATCCTCTATGTGGAAGGGGCTTCAGAGCCACTCTGGTCCAACTCCTTTTTATAGATGAAGATACTGAAGCCCACCAAGTTTATACAGGTGGTAAGCATCAGGCCAAGGATATTAATTTTCACATAATTATATAACATCATTACAAAGCAAATTTCAATAAATCACATATTAATATAAGTTATAATCCTAGGAAATTTCAATATCTCCCCTGCCTTACTCCTTAGAAATGGCCACTGCCTCCCTCCCTTCTCCCCTCCACCTTCCCAGTCTGTCCATTACCTCCGACCACCACCAGATGGCATGTAAGCAGTAGGGATGCCAAGGAGAGGCAGGAAGATGAGGTGTTTATATACCAGATGTCTGCATTGCAGCTTCTGAGCTTGGGTACTTCTTAGCTCCAGCTGGGGGAGGGGACTTGAGGGATCCAGGCTCTCTGTCCCCTTTACCCACCGTGGTGAGCTCCTAATTGTTCCGATGCTCAGATATGAAGGGTTAGGGAACCTCCAGAGGACAATTTACCCTGCAGATAACAGTCAGTCTGGGCTAGTGAGCCAGTGAATGTGTGTGAGTGTGTGTGTTGTGTGTGGGGGTGGAGGGTTGCCTCTTTGTTGAGAGCTCTTTGAGGAACAGTACCCTGGCCTCCCCCATTATTCCAGTTCTCTGTAGCCCTTACCTTGAGAGCTTCTCCCCTCCCTGCAACAAAGCTGTTTCCTTTTGGAATGGAGCCATCAGTCACACGCAGCCTCCCCCATGACCTTCTACCCTGCCCTTTCTTCCCGTTCCAACCTCACTCCTCCTTGGGAGGGTGGAGGAATGGATGACAAGAGGTAGGAAGATGGAAACAGTCTGAGTCCTTAACAGATTTTGCACACAAAGTGAAGCTCCTAGATGCAACCAGCCCCAGGGAGTCAGGAAAAAAAAGAAAAAAAAGGGAAATGACCCCAGATTAGAGAATTGAGGTTAGGCTATTGGGCGGGGACAGGTTCTGAACAGCTCTGATGAAACACTGCCAGGGGCTCAGAGTAGATGTCAGATAAAATCCACACCTCCAAGAGCCAGATAAACGGTCTGCCAGAGTAGTGTATCTTCTCTACCACCCGACTCTACCTCTCCTATACCGAGAAAGGGAGGAAGGGAGGGGCTCAGACCCAGGGCTGTGCCTGATACTCCCTGGCATTACCATCTAATAATGAAACTTGTGCCCCAAAGACCTGTGATTTCCTTGGTGTGGGTTTTCTCTCCACAAAGATCTTCAGAACTAAATATCACTTGATAGATGGTTTTCAAAGATTACTGTTAAAAAAATTATCAGTCATTAACCATCATGTTGATGAGCCACTCAGACTTAACTAGGCTAGCCTCCCTCCTACGGATGAGGATTTTAACTCTAATGCTTCAATTTATCTATCCATGGTTCAATTAATGGGATATTCTCTCCATCTGTGCAAATCAAAACCCACCCACATATTTTCATCCAGTGCTCTTGTTGGTCCACAGATTCTCCATAAAGGATCTAAATTACTCTATATTTCATGGGTACCTGGGCAATATTTTTACTGGCCATCTGTTATTACTCACCCTCACTACATAACCAGCCCACTTCCTTTTCTGATCTTCCTTTTCTTGAATGACAACCTTTTAGTCTAAATAACTGGCATTTATAGAGTTTTCCAAAGTACCTAAATTACCCCATTTGGGTCTCCTAACAACCCTGGGAGATAAGCCCCTCAGGGTTGCTGTGAAGCAAGTCTATGCTAAGTGTTATCAGTAATTAGCGTAATTTTACAAATGAGGAACCTGGGGGTCATGGAGGTTATATAATTTGTCCACTGTTACCCAGCAAAGAATTTTCAGAGATGGGATACAAACCCAAGTCTGTCCTGACTTCAAGTTCAGAGGTCACATACGGAACAAGCCTCTCTCCACTATCCTTCTCCCATGCATCTCTGGCAGGCCTACCTGGCTACAGTGGCACCTTTCATTTCTCCGTCCCCTAACAATCCTCAACTCTCAACACTGAAAGAACAAAAACAAACAAACAAAAAAACCAACCTTTTATTTTTTTTCTGGGACCTGTGGTTTCACTGATACAGGGAACTAAGAGGAAATTTTCTCTACCAGTACATATGGATAGCTTGCTTTGTGTATATTTGTTAGTACGTTAGACTGTATTAGACTGTAAGCCTTGAGGGCAGGGATTGTCTTATGTATCTTTGGGGCCAGGCATGTTGAAAGTACCGGGTTTTTTTTGTTGTTGTTTGTTTTTTTACATTGAAGGTACTTAACAAATGTTTATTAATTGATTGTTTCTTCAACTAAGCATTGAGAGAACTGCTGAAGGCATTGAGTAGTTACGTGATTTGTCCTGAGTCGTTCAATTAGTACCTGTGAGAGCAGGGACCTTGAATCCAGATTGTCTTAACTCAAAAGTGATCTCTCTCCTCACCTGCCCCTCCACATCAGGAGAAACATCTTCATCACACCACCTTCTTTGGCCTGCTTGAGTGATAACTGAAGTCGTTAAACTTTTTAGGTTTTAGAAACTCTAAAGCAGTGGTTCTCAACCTTCCTGATGCCATGACCCTTTAATACAGTTCCTCAGGTTGTAGTGACCCCCCCAAACATAAAATTATTTTTGTTGCTACTTCATAACTGTAATTTTGCTACTGTTATGAATCTATCTGATATGCAGGATGTATTTTCGTTGTTACAAATGGAACATAACCCACAGGTTGAGAACTGCTGCTAAAGGAAGTATTATAACATCCTTGACCTACTTAATATGGTGTCTATTGATGCCAGAACAAGGTATTTTTGTATTGTGGGTAAAATTTGAAAAAGTTCTTGATTTGAATACAGTTCTCTTAAAAAAAATCTTACATATCATTAAGAATGGAACTTTACGGCACTGAACTATCAGCATTTATTTCTAAGAATAGATCTGATTGATATCTTTTTGTTTTATGTCACCTAGCTTTCCGCCTTTAATGCTATCCATGCCCTCCCCCCAGAGAGCTAAAACAATATTCTAAAAGAGGAAGAGATTCAGCAAAATTTGACACATTGAAAAACACATTGAAAAAATATGACATTCTATGAAATGTTGTAAATCCATGAACCATCTACTTCTGCAAAGAGTGGGAGGAAACGCATTCTCATCTCTCTTCTTTGGGGCCAAGCTTGTTATACTTTCACAAGATTCTTCTACAAATACATTCGCAGTAACTCTGCAGATTATTTTCCTGGTTCTGCTTATTTCACCTTTCATCACTTAATAAGTCTTTCCAAGCTTCTCTGCATTCATCATGATGTTCATGTTTCTTAGAGCACAGTAATATTCCATTATATAAATATATCACAATTTGTTTAGCCATTCCCCAAATACTGGGCATCTACTTCATTTCCAGTTGTTTCCCCTCCCCCCCCATATTGACAGCTTAAAACATTTGTCAGGGGGTGGCTAGGTGGCACAGTGAATAGAGCACCAACCCTGGAGTCAGAAGGACCTGAGTTCAAATTCAGCCTCAGACACTTAACACCCCCCCCCCAAAAAAACTATCCCTGTCACCTTGGGCAAATCACTTACCCCAACTGTCCTGCAAAAAAAAAACCCCACAAAAAACCAACAACATTTGTCATCATGGGGCCCACAAGCTGCATCAGCATTGTGGCAAGACAGGCCCATGTACCCAGATCAGCCGTTGACTGAACTTTTACCTAAGAGCCAAAAAACTTGGAATGCTTCATGAATTTTTGTGTCATCCTCTTACAGGGGCCATTCTAATCTTCTCTGTATCCTTCCAATTTTAGTATATGTGCTGCCAAAGCAAGCACTCCAGTTATTTTTTTTTACTTTTTTTTTTTGGAAGGTGATTGGGTTAAGTGACTTGCCCAAAGTCACATGGCTAGAGTGTCTGAGGCTGAATTTGAACTCAGGTCCTCCTGACTCCAGGACTGGTGCTCTACTCACACCTAGCTAGCCACCTAGCTTGCTATAAATATTTTGGAGCCTTTCTTTTTGTCAAAAGGGTTTTAGTCACCCTTTTTTAAAAAATTGCTTTCCAGAATCATGGTACCAATTCACAGCTCCACCAACAATGTACTAGCGTACCTATCTCCCCACAACCCCTCCAACATTAATTATTCCTCTCTTTTTTTTTTTTTTTGCCATCTTTGCCAATTCGTTAGGTGTGAGGAAAAACCTGAGTTGTTTAGATTTACATTTTTCTTGTTATTGGTAATTTGGAGTATTCTTTCATTTGGCTACTAATAACTTGTGATTCTTCTTTTCAGAATTATTTGTTCACTTCCTATTGCCACCTCTCTGTTGAGGAAGAGCTTTTAGAAATAAAAGAATTTATTAAAAATATTTTAAATGTTGCTTGAACATTGTTTCCTACTATTCCTTACCCCTAATTCCAGGAGAGTGCCTGGCACATAGTAGGAACCTAGAAAATACTTACTGATTTTATTCATCTATATCTTTGCTGCCTATCACTATCAACCACAAAGATTTAACTGATTCATCCTTTCCTGTTACAATCGAGTCCATTTCCCCCCCAAATTGCCCACGGCAAAGAAAGAATAAAGTATAAAGTAACCCGAAGATTAAAAAAATACTATTTCCCAGGAGCTGCCTTCTCCAGGCTAAACTGTCCCAGTCATTCATAATTTCTTCTTGGCACGGATACTGTAGCTCTCCCAGAATTGGGATTACAGATAATCTAGTCTAGTCCAGCCTAGACGGTGGAAGTCACAGAGGTAGCAAATGGCAGAACGCCAGGAGTTGAACTGAGGGAAAGGGCTTCAAATTCAGTGCTTCCTTTCCAGTTCGTCACGCTGACATCCCTCTGGGGTAGATGGAAAACGAAGATGGTGGCAAAACCTAGAATTCTTGTCTGGGTCTCTGAAGGACCCCTTTGAAGGAATGGGCTTTGGCATCCTTGGCTTGAGGATACGGGAAGGTCAGTATCCCCAGCGTATCCATATTTGGGAATAATGGCGCTTCTAAATATCTACAAAACTTTAATTTAGCAAAGCCAGCTCAGCCTAAACCAAAGAAATTGTGAGGAGGGGAAGCTCGTCATGGCGTCACTCATCAGCCCCACCCATCCCACGTGGGGACACCGCCTACTCCGGCCTCCCCTCTTTAAATTGTGCGCCACGCCTCCTCCTCTCCTTCAGACCAATCAGTCTCTTCTTTCCCCCTATCTCCCGAAGTGTCCACTCCCAGTGTTTCATAGCCCAATCAAAGAGGGCTCTGCCCCTCTGGATTCCACGCCTCCCCTCCAGAGGGGCGGGGTCCAGGCTTGTGGCCCCGCCCCAGTCTTGGGGCGTGAACCAATGGGAGCTGCCCTAAAGGGGCGTGGTCTGAAGTAGCCGCCCCGCCCCCGGGGTTCTGGGTTTGCTTGGGGGACAGGGGCAGCCAGGCGGGGCAGCGCGGAGCTGGGCTCCAGTGCGAGCGGGCGGGCGGGCGTTAGCACCATGGAGCGGCCCGTTGGAAAGGATCCCGGCCCCGTGGCCAACCCCGCTGACCAGCTCCCGGCGGCGCCGACCAAGCAGGACAGCAGCCCGGCAGAGCCGACAGCGCCTCAGCAGCAACCTGGGGCCGCGGGCGAGGCGCTGGCCGTGCTGAGCTCCTTCGGGCGGAGGCTGCTAGTGCTGGTGCCCGTGTATCTGGCCGGGGCCCTGGGGCTCAGCGTGGGCTTCGTGTTCTTCGGCCTAGCCCTCTACCTGGGCTGGCGCCGGGTCCGCGGCGAGAAGGAGCGGAGCCTGCGGGCGGCGCGGCAGCTGCTGGACAACGAGGAGAGGCTCACGGCGCAGACCCTCTACCTGAGCCATCGCGAGCTGCCAGCTTGGGTGAGAGCCCTCTGCTCCCCATCCCCCGCAGTCCCGGCCAGTCCCGCGGGGACCACCCCCTGCCGGACTTCTGGAGACTCCCCCCACCTACCCCACCCCACCCCACCCTCGAGCATCGCCTTCCGCAGGACAGCTCCTCAGACTTCAGCCCAACCGCCCTACCTTTCTTAACTCTTGAGGGATCGGGCTCTCCAGGAATCTGCTACTGCCCTCCTAGTTCCCTTCTCCTCCCCCCACCCCTTTCCACTGGACACTACTACCAAGGTTCCTTAGCCCCGAGGATGTTAACTTTTCCCGTTTTCGCTCTCCGAAGCCCTGAACGCCACCCTATTGTCCCCACGCACACCTTGACACCCCATATCAGACATACCACCTTCCCCAGACTACAGACCACCTCCCACCACTACTACCACCATGGGTGCCACCTCATCTGCACTCTCTGTGTGGTTCCTTATTCCCCTCCCCCACGGGCATCTCCGTCACCTTCCCCACTGGCTCTGCTCCGAGGGATTTCCCTGTCCTTCCCTCCTCCCTCACCTTCCCCCCATACAAGAACGTTTTTTAACTTTATTGTTATGGCTCCCCAACCACCCAACTCAGGTTAGCCCTTGGAACATCGACCTGTCATGCTCCCCTCTCTCGTTCCTCCTTAGGCATCCCTAATCCCCCTCTTTTGTACCTCACTACCTAAGCATCAGGCCCCCAGCCTGGACTGCGGTAATGGTTGTGGTTGGCTGCAGAAGTGGGGGGGGGGGGGAAGGAGAGAGAGAGAGAGAGACAGAGAGAGAGAGAGAGAGAGAGAGACTCTGAGAGAGACAGACACAGAGAGAAGAAAGGGAGAGGGGAGGGGGTTGTGGGCAGATGCTGCAGTGTCTACTGTCCACACCCTTCCCCCACCTTCTGGCTTCAGCCCCACCCAGTTCTTCAAACCCTTGTGCTGGAAAGATCTTAGAGGTATAGGTAGGATAGGGTGAGGACCCAAAAATATTCCCTTTCTCTGCAGTGAAGGAACAGACCGGATGTAGCAGAGAAGGCCAGGAGGAGCATTAGCGGGAAACAGAACCTGAGCCCATAAGCAAGCTTGGGCTCCTTCCTTTCACACCCCCAGCAAAGTTGCCTTGTCTAGAAGGAACCAAACCTAGCAGAGACTGAGTGCAGCCAGGCTCCTGAAAGAGTGTGACTCTGCTCTGAGGCTGGCAGTTTGGAGCCAGAGTTCTGCCCTGGAGCCCTATGGTCTGGGCAGGGACTGGTAGCCCAGTTCCTTCTCCCCACCCCCTCCCTCCAGCCCTCTTTACCAGCTCCACATCTCTGCCACTCCCACATCTCAATTGTGGAAACTTCTTCCTACTCCCCCCTCCCAGGAAAAGGGGGGCCCTGGGCCAATTCCCTTGTTATGTTTAGTTTAACCCGTTAGCCTCCCCAGGTGCTATGGGGTTGGGAAAATGTAACTTCTAGCTGCCCTTCTCATTCTCCTCTAGTGTTATGAGGAACGCTGTCCAAAGGAGAGGATTCCTCCTCCTAAAGAATGTACCATCCCTCACCCCAGCAGCTGTGACTGCTACCTCCCACACAAAGGGAGCCAGTAGAAAACAAAAGGGTTCCTGTGCTGCCTCAGCCTTGACCCTATTAGAAGTCACCACTGTCCCCCCCCATTCTCCATACCCCTAAATTGTCTCCCAGGAGTCTAATGGAAGTGAAACTACACGTCCTCCTGTCCCCACCCTACTCAACAACAACAACAAAATGTACACCATCAGTGGGCATCATGACATACAGGCATGTACAAGTACTTCCTGCCCCATGCACAGTCACGGGCATAAACCACAGGCGGAGGAAAGTTCTTCTAATTCAGGCATTCTGAGCCTGGGGGGTCCATGAACTCAGAGAGGGGAAAGTTACAGCTTTATTTCAGTGTACTTGGTTTACTTTGTAAACATTTTGTGTATGTATACATTTTTAAAACGTTGAGAAGAGTTTCATAAGGCGTCACTAAGACTGCCAGAGGGGCCCACATTACCGAAAAATGTCAAGAATCCCTGGTCTTAGCGGTCCAAATGTATGTTCTTCCTTTTGTCCAGGTCAGCTTCCCTGACGTGGAGAAGGTTGAATGGCTGAACAAGGTGAGTTTGCACATGGGTGGGCAGATCCTCTCTGACCAGTTCCTAAGACTTTAATTTCCCAGCCAACCAGGAGCACATGTTGACCCCATAACCCCCAGTCCAAATCTAGTCTTGTTCCCACAGTTTTCATTGGGGAGGTAGCTATTTGGGGAAGTGGGTCCTCAGAAAGGAGCTGACTACATGAGGAAGAGACAAGATGATCCTCCCCATGACTCTTCGTCTGTCATCCCAAGATTGTGGCCCAGGCCTGGCCCTTCCTGGGCCAGTATATGGAGAAGCTCTTGGCAGAAACAGTGGCCCCAGCTGTTCGGGCATCCAATACTCATCTGCAGACCTTCACATTTACTCGTGTGGAACTAGGTGAAAAGGTGAGGTAGATGGCACGGGTCATGGGGCTAGGGAAGGTCTGATGTGGGGTCAGTGCACAGGGGACAGGTGGAATACTGCCTCACACCAAATGCCTATTGCCTTCCATCTATTCCCTTCTCAGCCTTTGCGCATCCTGGGGGTCAAGGTTCACACTGGTCAGAATAAACAGCAGATCCTGCTAGACCTAAATGTCAGGTACCTTCTTTCCATCACCTCACTTCATTTTATCTATCCCTGGTTTCTCTCTTCTCTTCCTAAGCTCCTCTAGCCCTTTTTAAGTTTAAATTCCTAATAATATTTGTTTTCTTCTGCCTCTTCTGGTTCTCCCACCCACCAGCTATGTAGGTGATGTACAGATTGATGTGGAAGTCAAGAAATATTTCTGCAAAGCTGGAGTCAAGGGTATGCAGGTAAGTTATAAGTCAATATCCTCTATGTTCGGGTATCTTAGTTCTAAGTTATGAGAGACTGTGAAGAAAGTAGAGGCTTGGAGTTGGGGAAGTCCTAGTTAAGTATGTTGGATAGAAGCAGGGGGGTGTGGTTAGGCAAGCCAAGATTAGGAGACTCTGGCCTTCTCTCTCTGCTCTAGCTACATGGCATCCTAAGGGTGATCCTTGAACCACTTATGGGAGACCTTCCTATCGTTGGGGCTGTTTCCATGTTCTTCATCCGCCGTCCTGTAAGGAGAAATTGAAGGGGGAGGGTACGGTGGGGAATGGGAGGAGAAGGAGGGGAAAGATGATGACCTATAGCTATAGGGAGGTGATAAGCCCTAGGACCTTCTTTCTTACATGGTAAAACTAGCTGAAGAAGATCCCAGGGGAAACAAGATCTGGGAGAAAGGGAATTGCTAGCTATGGGGTGAGGGGGTTGGGTTGGGGGGGATGGAAAGAGCTGAACAATCAGTTCAAAGTTGCACCTCAAAATATGATATTTGCCCTGCTCTTTTCCTTTCAGACCTTGGACATCAACTGGACTGGGATGACCAACCTGCTAGACATCCCAGGACTTAGGTACAAATTAATTTAGTATTAATTTATTGAGTGCTCGAGAAGTGCTCAGCACTGTTGTTATGAAGTTACAGGGCATGCAAAAGAGCATTGGAAGACTAGTACCTGCCCTCAAGGAGTTTACAATCTACGTAGAGACAAGATAGTGTAGGCTAAAATTGTGGAAGTCACCGAAAGTCAGAATAAGTGTAGATTTTATCTTCTAGACAAAGAATCCCCCTCTTCCTTTACCACCTTCTGCTGGGCCCCATTTCTTCATTTTTAAAATGAAAGCATTTGAAGTAGCTGCCTCAAAGGTCCCTTCCAGCTCTCAATGTATACTCTTGTGATTATGGAGGTCCTTGAACATCAGAATAAGTTTAGACGTTAACCTAGATAGGGGAGCCATGTAGGAATCTAAACAATAGAGTGACATGATGAAAGAGCTTCCAGAAGACTAATATGAACAGGGTGGATAAAGGAGACCACTAGCTTATTGCAAGAATCTTAGGTGTGAGACTTCCCTCCTCCCAGAAATGTGAGGGACTCGGACTATGGATATGGAATGTGTTATAGTCTGTCAGAAGAGATTTTGTTGATCTGTTCTTCTTATAAATGTGTGTATGGGAGGATTGTATGTTGGGAGATGACTGTGATGCCAGAAAAGGCATCAATGAAAACATTACCATTGTAGTCTAAGTGGGAGTTGATAATGACTTAGTGTTTGAAGGAAGTGGTGGATGTAGGGAAGGGAGAATGGAGAAGTCTCCTTGATGGAATAAGAGGATTTAAATCATCTGTTCCCATTCCTTTCATCACTGCTGTCCTGTGATGTAGCTAGAGTGATATTATTTCTCTTTTACCCATGAAGACACCAGAGCTGAGAAAGATGAAGTGATTTGCCCATAGGTGCACCCACAGCAGTTAGTGTCAGACCGCAGGCTCATACCTGACTCCTGTCCAGTTATCTTCTCTCCATCATTATGGTATCATAGAAGAGCCACGATGATCAAAATATCCCTTTTGTTTGTTTTTTTATTTCCCCATTGATCATTTTTTTAGCTTCCATCTATAACGGGTTCTTAATTTAGGAGCTATGAACTTATTTTTTCCTTATTAATATATATATATATATTTTGCTTTTTGGACGGCAATTGGGCTTAAGTGACTTGCCCAAAGTCACACTGGCTAGTAAGTGTTAAGTGTCT
>CM053597.1:211502984-211524122 GCA_028646575.1 Pseudocheirus occidentalis | reverse complement strand
AAATGGCAAACCACTCCAATGTCTTTGCCAAGAAAACTCCAAAAGGTGGTCAGGAAAAGCTGGACATGATTGAAAATGAAACAACAACTTCAGCAAGTGATCTAACGGAAATGTAGTTTCTTCCTTCTTTCTTTCCCTCCCTCCTTTCTTTCTTCTTTTTCCAATTAAATTTTTTTTCCAGCAAAAAATCCACTTTTACTCCTTCCCATCTCCCTTCATAAAAAAAAAAAAACCAATTACCAACGAGAGATAAAATCAAATTCACAAACTTTCCCTTTAGACTGGTTAACAACCTATGACAATGATAGCTTTTTCCTCACCATGGATGTCATGTCTAAGGATACAGGACATCGAGTCTAAGGATCATAGCTTTAGAGATGGAAAAGGCCTTCAAGAGCATCTAGTCCAGTCCCGGCATTTTACAAATGAGAAAATTAAGACCCAAAGAGATGAAAACTAAGACCCAAGGACTGGTGGATGATAAATGGCAGAAGTAGAATTGAAACTTAGGTCTTCTGGCTCAGACCCACCACCATCCCCTACATGTGTTAGGAGCTGAGTGATCTTTTCATGTATTTTTCAGGAGCAGGAAGAGTCTGCCTCCCATCCTTGGGAGTGAACTGAAGTCCCCTCGCTGACCCACTCTTTACCATACCGTACCCTAGAGCAGGGCTGGGGGACAGGGAGGAATCTGTTAAGCATGTTCTGTTACAACTATTATCAGAACAAAACGAAACAAAAACCAAGGCCCAAAGTCACCAGAGCTGGGAATGATGCCTCCTCACAGGTCACATCAGTTGTGGTTCAGAGGTTATATGAGGATGTATGTTGATCCACTAGAAAGAATTATGCACATTTGCATGTCCCCAAGGATGAAACAGCAGTGTTGTTGGCTCAAACAATGTGTTGTTACAATAGACGGAAATTTTGTTTGTTTAGTTAAAAAATAAGTAAGTACAGAGTACTTATAAGGTAAGTAATAAGCAGAGCCAAGAAAACAATGCATATAACAAGAATGTAGATGTAAGGAACAACCACACAAAAAAAATCAGTCATAAATGTTGCAAAATTACAAAGGACAAGCCTGGTCCCAAAGAAGAGATAGGAAAAGCTACACTCACTCTGTTCTTCAGCAGGCTTAGGAAATCCCCTGGTGTAGAATACTGCAGCTCCCATTGAAAAGGGACTGAATCTGACTGAATTCAAGGGCCATATGTGACCTCAAGGCCTCAGGTTCCCCACCCCTGGTGTAGAGACTCTCTGCCAGACCAGGCCTGTGTATTTAAAAAGGATATACTGCAGTTCCACATTCACTGCGAGATAATCCAAGTGCCACCTGGATCAAGTGAAGTTGCCTTCAACCTTGTCTGATCCAGTCTCTATTATTACAACAAGAGAAACATGGAAGAATATAAAATTAACAATTGATAGGAGTGTGTATAATCTCCCTTTTCATGGTTAATTCTTCAGTTCTTTTAGGCCTCCGTATGACTGTCACCTGAAGACCAGCCTAGTGAAGGTTGGAGAGGTCCATTACAGCATCTCTTGAAGTTTAGCTAGTGAGTCATAGAAGGCTGGCTGGCGATCTCCACTGGCAGAGGAAGCACTCACACCCTTGAAATTACACATCCTTGAGGGAATCGTTCACATGTGTGGTCCCTGCCTGGTTGGTGACTTCCTGCTAAGAAAAGCACAAGGGGGCATCCGGTCTGACAAAAGGATTGTTGTGACCAAGATGGTGGCTAAAGGAGGCAGAATCATTGATGAGAAAAAGCTGAAAGCTTTCTGCATTCTTTTGCCCTTCGTGGGTTAGCCAGTTGTCTTGCCACTCTACTTCCATGACTCTGGAGGAGAAAGTGAGGCTGATGACTTTGCATAGCTCTGCCTCACTTAAATCCAGGTCACAAGCAAGTCAAGATATTAGCCTCATGATGTCATTGATCCTCTTAGAGGACAAAGGAGTAACAACAACATGAAGGCATACCCCATGAGCAAAACCCAGTATATGAAAATCTAGATTTACAGAATAAATGAGCAACAAGGCTAATTCTTTGCTTTCCTACCTTGTGCCATCTCCCCCTCAGACATTTTAAATTATTCGAATTTTAAAAATCTGATTTTACATTTTTTCAGGAATACATATTGTAGAAAATAAAGCATACTTGCAGCGTAAAGCCTTAAAATTACTTTATTTTATTTTTTTCATTTCAGTACTTATTTATTTAGATGTTTAAACTCTCACACTAGATTTTATAAACCAGTGAACACTAGCAAATTATTTCTCTCACACATTCCCAAGACAGTAAAAATACATGGTTGAACTAACATTAATACACATCACCATTTTATCAATTACATAATAAAAAAGATTAAGTATCCAAATATTAAGTTACATAGCTCCAAAGGTAGACAGAATATCTGAGGTCTTCTCAGTTCATACCAAGAACTCAATTTTTTTCCCCCAGGGGAGGGTAGAGAGAAGAATGAGCAAAGACAGGGGAAAAATCACGTTCAACAAAAGCAAGAGCTGGTAAACAACTTTCAGTGGGAGCAGTAAAAGAAATTATAAAATTTTCAGAAATATTATAATTAAGAATTGCTCTAGCTACACTAACAAAGCATCTCTACCTTTAAAAAAATGTCTACTAAAGAGTGTATTCTATACTTCCTGCATAAGACAAAGGCAACATTCCACTAGAAATATTTACTAGGTCTCTCCCCTCCTTTTCCCTATCAAGTTGCACCCCTAAGTGCCAACATTAACTTAACCGTAAGACTTATTGTCTGGAGACATTAAAGACTTTGTGCTTCTGTACAATGTACAATGTAATTTTTACTTGTATTTTTCAACCAGAGAATTATGATCTTTTTTCAAAATGCAGGGTTTGATAGCACAAAATGAGTCAGTTTATAGAAAGACATTAGAGTATCACTAAAAGACTTGGTAAAATCCAATAAAATGAATGATTGTACAAATCCTGATATTCTAGTGTGACCATGGGAGGTGTAAACATACAGTGAGCAGGCAATTACCACATAGTCCCTATCTATAATAGCGAAATGATTGAAAGAGGAAGAACCAGGCAGGGTTCAAGTTACTGTCGCAGCAACCAGGATGTTAACTCTGCATGATACAGAAAATATGTAAGCATTGCACTGGGTCTTTGGGCACCTGATCTCTCTAAATTTCCTGTTTGCTGCTAAGATACTGGTATTGGGAAATAGATTTGAAAAAGGTTTATAAATCAATACTGCATGATTTCAGGAAAGTTCAATTGATACAAATGATAATAAGTTCCAAAGGCTGAACCCCAAGAATCTTAAGTGTCTGAACAGGTCGTTAAGATAAAAGCTGCATTTCTGCCAAGCTTATAACCTAGAAAACTGTTTTAAAATATCACCATGGAAGATTCATCAGACTTTTTCACAAAGCCTATATGATAGCTTATATGGGTATATTTTGCCCCAGGTCCTGTCTCCAATTTCTGCTTCCAAGGCAGTAATATAGACAGCTCTGGACTGATTCTTTCACCACACACACTTTCTCTCTTTTTTTCTCTCTCTGTTGCTCTCCCTATCTCTCCCTCTCTGTCTCTCTGTCTCTGACTCTCACCCCCCCCCCACCCCCACGCACCCTATGGGTTCTAGGGGCACATTCCTCTGAGGTGAAGTGAAGATCTTTTAACGCTATTTGGCTCCTGGTCCCATTCCCCATTTGGTGTATTGTGAGTTTACATTCCAGTGAAATAATGGCAATAAAAACACCAGTAACCTCTCAATATATGGAAGGTAGGTTGGGCTTTGAGGAGATATTATAAATTATAATAATCATCATAGTGAGAGGTGACATGGCCTAGAACACAGAGAGCCAGCCCTGGCATCAGGAAGAGCTGGGTTCAGCTCTGCCTCCCTCACATGCTGGCGTGGGGACTCGGGGCACTTTGCCTACTTCTTAGTGCCCCAGGGAACTTTCTAAGAAAATAAATTTCAGAGCAGACAAAGATCAGCACTGGTAGGAGTTTCCTCTCCCAGAATTCTCAAAACAGTGAAGTCAAAGGTTCTTTCCCAAATAAAATGGTAGTAGTTTGTTGAACTTGAAGGTTCCCAAAGTGGGAAGTGGAAGATCTGAAGAAATGATTTCTCTTAACACAATAACTCTGTGGGGGTAAGGGCTGCTGTTATCCTCACCTTACAGATGAGGCAACTGAGATCCAGGATCATATGGCTAAGTAGAGAGGGTAGTGTGTGTGTGTGTGTGTGTGTGTGTGTGTGTGTGTGTGTGTGTTTTGTTTGCCCATGAAGGTCTTGTGTGTCCACATGGGTCTGTCTACAGGAAAGCATGAATAGAGACCTCTGGAGTCTCCTCCACCCATCCTTTTCCAAGGGAGACTTTGATCCCTTCCAGGAAGAGAAGCAAGAGGTTGGGGCCAGAGACTGGTCATGCTGTCCTCAGGGAGCATAGTGCCTGACTAGAATGATATCTAGCTATCTCCTTAAATATTATTATTATTATATATTTTTGCTTTTTGGAGGGCAATTGGGATTACGTGACTTGCCCAAGGTCACAAGGCTAGTTTTTGTGTTAAGTGTCTGAGGTTGGATTTGAACTCAGGTCCTCCTGACTCCAGGGCTGGTGCTCTATTCACTGTGCTGCCCCCTGGCTGGGCGGCTCAGTGAATAGAGCACTGACCTTGGAGTCAGGAGGACCTGAGTTCAAATTCGGCCTCAGACACTTAACGCTCACTAACTGTGTGACCTTGGGCAAGTCACTTAGCCCCAGCTGCCCTGTCTTTCCCCTCCAAAAAGCAAAAAGTAAAATAAAATAAATTATTAATTTGTTATTGTTGAGTTGTATTTCTAAGAGTCATGTCTGACTCTTCATGACTCCATGTAGGTTTTCTTGGCACAGATACTGGAGTGGTTTGCCGTTTCCTTCTCCAGATCATTTTACACATGAGGAACTGAGGCAAACAGGGTCAAGTGACTTGCCCAAGGTCATGTAGCTAATAAGTGTCTGAGGCTGAATTTGAACTCAAGAAGAGGAATCTTCCTGACTCCAGGACTGGTATTCTGTCCACTTCACCACTTAGCTGCCCTATTGTTAGTCTGGAAGAATTACTTAGGTTCAAGATGAGGTTTTTTTCTTAATAGAGAAAGAGTCCCCCAAGTCACATATCCAAGGCTTGGTTTCCTTCCTAGAAAATGCTAGTTCCACAAAGAATATATGTAATGAATCGCAAATGAACCCATTTACCCAAACAGATAACAAATAGAAACCGGAGAAAGTATACATAGAACAACATGTACCAGACAATACACAGACCAATGAGAGCTCCAGTGAGCTATCTCAACTTAGCCAAGAAAGAGTTCCAGATCATCCCCAAAGGGAAATTCCTCAAAGTTGTAGTGAAGCAGATGGTGGATAGGGCCATAATCAAGGTGCTGTCCATCTTTCCCCAAAGTCTCCCTTTCCCTTTAGGGACCTGAAAAGGTTCTGGGTACGCCTCTTCTCTCTTGCAGCTGGAAACTGCAAGACCAGGATTTCCCAAGCACTCACCAGTTCTCACTCAGTTGTGGAGCACTGTTATCAATCTCCACCAAGGAGGAGAGTTTTATGCAAAGGCTTTTTGAACTTGGGTTACCTGAGTAAGAATCTGAGGTAGGATTCAAATTGGTCTTCCTGACTTAAAGCCCAGCATGCCATGTGCTACATGAGGGGACTGTGGGCCAGACAAATCACTTGCCCAAGAGATAGGAAAGTAGAGATCCAAACCCAGGTTCTCTGATTCCAAACATTTTGCCCTTTTCACAATGCCACCCCTACTGCTTCTTAAGATGGGTAAGTTTGATGAGGCTGGGGGTCAGGGAAGGAAAAATTTGAGACTCCCATCCCCTCATACAGAGCTGGGTGACCACCGTCATATCACCTAACCTCAGATGGTCTCAGAGGGCCCTTCCAAGCGCTAAATCTATGATCCTAAAAATAATCCAAAAAAAAAAAAGTCCTTTCCAGCTCCTGATCCTATGATTAAGCTTCATTCTGAAGCTGTAGCAGCCCCTATCCTGGGATCCTATTTTTGGTTTTTGCTTTTTTGGAGGGCAATTGGGGTTAAATGACTTGTCCAAGGTCACACAGCTAGTGTTAAGTGTCTGAGGCTGGATTTGAACTCAGATCCTCCTGACTCCAGGGCTGGTGTTCTATTCACTGCGACACCTCACTGCCCCAGGGATCCTATTTTTGGGTGGGAGTTGGAGGCAACTTTACTGGCCAACCTGGAAAGTCTGTTTGGAAGTCTAACTTCCTTCCCTCCAGCAGTACCTTCAGTCTTTTCCCTTTCAAAGACTTCTCTCACTTCCAACCTAGAGGTAACTCACCCAGACTAAGCAGGAGCCCTGCTGGGGTTTGGGGGAGACCAGGGGAGTAAGGTAGTGATGCTCCTTGGAAATTAAGACCCCTAGGGAGCCAGCAGCACTAAAAGTTTAAGGCAGTGATGTCTCAAGTGTGTAGAAGACAACTCGCTGGGCTGGGAAGAAGACACTAGAACTCAGGAGAGCAGCTTAGTCATACCACGACTTTGTAAATCCAGCTGGCTTTGGGGACTCTCCTTCCTCCTTTTCCCAGGGAAGGTGCAGTCAGACACCTGTATTACTGGGCAAGAAGGCAGGTTAGCAGATAGTTATTCCCCATCTGGATGCAAGCCTAGTTTAGTCTTAGCTAGAAAACCAGCCAGGGTTCTCCCCCCACCTACCAGCAAGTTCTGTTCATTTCTGTCCTCCTTTCCTATCCCTGGCTACAGCAGTAGCTGTGAGCACCTCGGGACACCATGGCCCAGGATCTTTGCCACTCCAGCACCCTGGGGTCTAAGGCTTCAAAGGAAGATCCTGCTTCCTCAGAAATAGGCATCCCTACAAAATGAGTGACTAGATTGTTCCGTGGATAGAGAGCTGGGCCTGGAGTCAGGAAAACCAAAGTTCAAATCCGACCTCAAACATAAACTTTGTGACCCTGAACAAGTGACTTAATCTCTGTTTGCCTTGATCCACCGGACAAGGAAATGGCACATCACTCCAGTATCTTTGCCAAGAAAACCTTATGAACAGTACTGACGTGCTGTGGTCCACAGGTTCACAAAAGAATCGGACACAATTGAACAAGGACAACAGAATGAGCAGCCAGGTTAGGGGTGGGGGAATACTTTCAGAGGATGTTAGCTCCGTGCTGCTTACCCTGGCACCTCTGCCCTTACCCTACCCCTGAGCACACACACAACTAATCATAAGGGAGTTTTTACACAAGGCCAGGAGAAAATGCTTCAAGCAGCGTCAGAGAGGAACAAGCCCAGGATCAAGGAGCAGGTGGTACCATCGGCCGATGGTGGCAGTTGCCTGTGGACTCAGAGATCAAGCACCAGGGCACCAACCTTGGCTCTCCCATCCAGACCCTTCCCGAGACCACTGTACCCCATAATACAGCTTGGAAGCAAATTTTACCCTCTCTCTGCCCCTGTCTGGGACCTATCCCTAGAGACCATGTCCTTCCCCCAACCCATTAGGGGAAATAGAAATCTACTAGTTGAGTTTCATTAGCCCGAGCAGCAATAAGAACCCTCTACATAACTGGTAGATTGGATTGGAAAATAAGCACAATGATTCAGTAAGCAGCCCATGTTGTACTTCTTCCATTGGCATCATGGTGAAATATCTTTTCAGCTGTAACCAAGTGAAAAAGCATGGGTGATAAGATGGATGGCCTTCTGGACCTAGAATAAGGAAGATCTGAACTCAAATCCTTTCTCAGATGCTTAGTGGCTATGTGACCTTGGGTAAGTCTTTTGAGCTCTCTAAACCTGTTTCCTTATCTGTAAAATGGTGATGGTCATACTGGAACTTACCTCATAGAGCTGTTAAAAGGATTCAGTAAGATAAAACTCCATGTAGGAAAGCTTTGCAAACCTTAAAGTTTGCAAAACCTAAATATATATGTTATTATTATTATAAAGAAATAAACTAAATTTAGAACCAGAGTTTGAAAACCACTGTATTACCAAGAGGAAGGACTGACTGTGGGTTGGTTTTTTTTTTAATATCCCTAGCACTTAGCATAGTATCTGGTACAGGGCTAGGGAATCTTTGGCCTCGAGGTCACATGTGACCCTCTAGGTCCTCAAGTGCAGCCTTGGATTCGGTCAAAGGGCTGAACTTGAGGATCTAGAAGGCTACATGTGGTCTCTAGCCACAGAAATTCCACCCCCCCCCCAACCTGTTACATAGCAGGGGCTTTTAATACATACTTATTGACTGACCATTAAATCAAGATTAAAAAAACAACTCAATCACATTGCTCTTGCTAAAATCTATATAATACATATATAATTTTTACAAGTTTGTTATTTTATATTTATTTCATTCTTTAACAGTTTCTGTTCCTTTTGAAGGTTTCAGAATACATAGAATCTATTGCTAAGGCAGTGCGTATATATCATGTATAAATAAATAAACGTATATGAGGGTTATTCAGATTTTTTTCTGTGATAAGATGGATGATCAAAAGTCTGGAGACCAACTGTTTGAAGGTTTAAATGCTGAAAGTTTGCAACCATGCATTCAGCAACCATTTTAAAAGAACTACATTTTCCATGATGTCCAGACCTAGGCTGAGACTACCACTCCCAGAATCCCTTGGGGCTGGGCCGACTCAGGATTAACCCATAAATGGCTTTATCTGAGGCACTCAGTGACAAAGGTTGGCTCTGTTGCTTTGACTAGGTGAGATTGAATCAAACAATCACTTCCTTGAATCAATCAAAGTCATTGTGTGGGGGGCTGGGTTACACCCTTTACTCACCTTTACATTAGTTTTATATGCTTTAGATAGATGGGGAATCTGAGGTTTAGGAGTAACAAAGGGTAACAAAACTGGGAAAACTTGGTGGTAGGTGGTAGGTGGAATTTGGTTGAATCTTGAATCTTGAACTAGTAGACATGGACTGAAATCCTGATTCTGACACTGGTCAGCTCTGGGCCCTTGAGCCAATCACATAACTTATCATCCCTTGTGTAGACCCACTTGCTGGTGAGCCAGCCCTAGGACATTTGTACTATTCCACTTCAGCAGTGGCCTCACTTTCAAGGACCTGGGTTCAGTCCTGTGGGAGCCTGGTCTTTTTTCAGAGAGGAGCCAGGCTCTTTTTGTCACACTCTTTGGCTCTTTCCACCCCAAACTGAGAGCCTAAGGAAAATCTCTTAAACCTTGGTTTGTGTCTAGAATCTCCCCAAAATATGAAATTGGAAAGATACTCAATAGACAATATAGACCGGATATAGGACAGCTATTTATTTTCTCCACACAAAAAGGAAGAAATCCTAAATATATAGAAGATTACAAAATATACACAGAAAAAAAAAACACAAATATGTGACGGTTAAACAGTAGCTCCCATTATATTCTCTTGGTAGGTTGATACTTAAATCATAAAAACTTGAGTCACTTAGGACTGTCAAATGGGTATTTCACCTTCACCTTGACTCTAACTTGTCCAGATAACTCCCTCAAGGTCATACCAGACCAGAGCTTAGGCTCATCTTTAAGTGGGTGTTTATTTTCTCCTCTGAGAAACACTGTAGTAATTCCAAGGAGTGCTTCCTATATACAGTCTAGCCTGTACCCACCCAGGAGATTTGACCTTTCAGAGTTAACCTTGGTTTCCTTGTCTAAAACATGATGAATTTTCAAACTGGGCCTTGTTATTCACCCCATCTCTTTTTCCTTCCCTTGGATCCCATAGGGACCTATACCTTCAGCACAGACTTAGATGAAGGTGTGGAAGATCGTGTTGCTCCTATGTCTGGTTCTGGCCAGCCTGGAGTCTGGAGGTGGAGTCGGGTTCTAATACTACTGTGTGTGTGAGAAATGAATAATGGGGAGGCTCATTAGGATTTCATTCTTGGGTTCTCTCAGGGATGGAGAATTAACCATTCTTCCTGACTCTGTACAGCCTCTTGGCACCAGAAGTCATTCCAGCCCCTTCTGTAAGACCAAGGCATGGGGGTGTGTTAACTTTGACCTCCACTTGCCTTTGCTGGCCAAGGGGGTAGTGTGTTGGAACACAAAGCCCAGCCTCCCACGGCCTAGAATGACACACTGTCCTTTCTCTATCCTATTTCCTTCCCCCCACTTTGCTCCTTACCAGATCTGGTTCTGGAACTGGGTAGGGACCAGAGATATAAACAGCAGGGATTAGGGGTGATGAATGCTGACACCCCACTTCCAATAGCCTGATTTGGAAGGATGTTTAGATCTAGGACTTTGGGGAGGGGGAGATATAACTTTACTCTTAATTTTGAATTCTTCCCTCTACCCAGATGCAACCCACTCCTAGTCTGCAAGAGACTAAGATTGCAGGGGGATAAAGTGTTTCTCCCAGAGGAGAGAGGGTGTAGGGGAAGAAATGTGTAAGTTCTTTTCTGCCCCTAGACTTTCCTATATCTGTGACTTTATAAATTTAAGATGCCATGGTCCTCTCTGTTGGGAGGATTCCTGCTCACCCAAGGGTGAGACTTTTAATCTAAGCACCCAGCTCCCCATCAACCCCATTCCCTTATTCCTAGAGGGGGCAGTAGCTTGGCAAAATGCCTTGGGAAATGTGGGCAGAGAGGCTGAGACCTTGGGGCAGGAGGTTGGGGCAGGAGGCCCAGAATGGGGGAGGCAGGGGAGGTAGAGGGCAGGCAGGCTTCTTTGTCTGTCTTTGTCTTTCTCCTCCACCTCACCCCCCCCACCCCAGCCTGATCTCTGCTCCCGCCCCCTTGATATCCCATACTCCCTGGCTATTTAAACTGAGTGCCCCCTCCGGGCACTGTTCTTGTGCCCGTCATCCATCATCCACCATGCCTCCCAAAAAAGACGCCCCTGTGAAGCGGCCATTGGGACCTGCTGCCCCCAAACCTGTTGCCAAGCCATCCGTGGCCCCTCCAGGGAAGCCCAAGGCTGAACCAGCTGCTCCCCTTGCCTCAACAGCTCCCACCAAATCCCAGGAGCCCCCCATTGACCTCTCCAAAGTGGTGGTGAGTCTCCCAGCCATAAAGGTCAATATAAAGGGGGGGGCAGGGATAAGAGACTGGGGAGACATCTTTAGGAGGTAAGGATTTAGAGAAATGATGCATAGTGGGGGGGTCTTATAGATGGAATAGGGATGATGGGGGAGGAACTAATGGAGCACTGTAATGGTGTGGGGGTTGCCTTAGCTCCCCCATAACGAAGCCAGATGCTAAATCTACAGAACAGGGTTATCAGGGGTCTGAACCCAGGCACCCCAATTTTGCTGTTCCCATGTTCACTTTTCCCCTCTTGCCTCCAATATGGCACATAAAGGCACCCCTTTACATCTTGAGTGGAGAACAGAGATGTGGGGAACACAGGAATCTGGGAACAGAGATGCTCAGCTCCTTGGGACTGTTTCACAGGAGAGAGAAAGAAGGGGCCAGTGTCCATCCTCTACTCTCACCCTTCAGGGCCTAGGAAAAGAGTCTGAAAGGGAGGAATGAGCCTGTTGGTCTGGGAAGGGAGGGTGGGGAGTGGGACTTGTTAGACAATCACAGCTGGGGGTGTGGGGGTAAATTTAGCCTTTGTTCAACTGTGGGTTATGTGAGGGATGCAGGGTTGGGAGAGCCAGGGGGAGGGGAACAGGTGGTGCTGGATTAGCCATGTTTCCCAGGAAGGTCTCCCTCCCACATACCCACTGCTGGTATTCTCCTAAGGCTTGGAGCTGGGAATGGGTCTCAGGCGCTCTTAGTTCCCAGCTGGGTCTCTTTGGGCCACTCCAGAGAGGGGTGGGGGAGGGGGGCTGGCCTGGACTGGGGGTTTCTGGCACCCTACACGTCTTCACACTATCTTTTCCTTCACAGATCGAGTTTAACAAGGACCAACTGGAGGGTGAGGAGACCATAACCACCCACCCCCACCCTCCTATCCTAAATCCCCTGTCACAGTCTTGTCTTTCTGTCTCCCTATGTCTTTCTTTTCTTTTTTTTTTTTTTACAGCCCCAGAGCTGCCCTTCACATTAGTTCTGTCCTCAGAGTTTCTTCCTCCTGCTATGTTCTACCTTAGTCTATTATTCTGAGTCCTGCTTCCAACCTGGGGATGGAGGAAATCCTTTGGCTAACCCTAATTCCCTCCCATTTCCAGACTTCAAAGAGGCCTTCCAGCTGTTTGACCGTATTGGAGATGGAAAGATCTTGTACAATCAGTGTGGGGATGTGATGCGGGCCCTGGGCCAGAACCCTACCAACGCTGAGGTGCTCAAGGTCCTGGGTCACCCAAAGAATGATGGTGAGAGGCTGCAGGAATGATGAACCATAGCAGGGATGATGGTACCAGGGCAAAAAAACACGATGACCAAGGTTCACAGGCTAATGTTTAAGTATTCCAAGAGTGAGTTGAGTCAAGTCTGGGTGTGTTTACCCTAAAAGTGATATTGGGGGTAGGGATGGCTTTTTGCCCAGGATCTAGGGATTCTGCACAAGCAATTCAGTTCAGGGAGGGGTTGGTCTAGATTCAGGGGTGGGGAACCTGCAGGTTTCAAGGCCACATGTAGCCTTCTAGGTCCTCAGGTGTGGCCCTTTGACCAAATCCAAACTGGATTGTGTTTATTCTAATAAAATGTAAGAGATTAATGAAAAACAGACAAACTGGAAAGTGTCAAAACTGTCTAAATTTCGTAATTATTGACTCAAGTGAATTGATAAATGTCACTTTGTTGTTGTGGTTGTCCAGTCATTTCGGTCATGTCTGATTCTTCATTGACCTCATTTGGGATTTTTTTGGCAAAGATACTGCGGTGATTTGCCATTTGTGTTCAATTAGGTGGAAGTCAGAAAAGACCCTTAAGAAATAAGACATATGTATTACTAGGGGTGGCTAGGTGGCACAGTGAATAGAGCACCGACCCGGAGTCAGGGGGATGTGAGTTCAAATATGACCTCAGACACTTGACATAAAAACTAGCCATGTGACTTTGGGCAAGTCACTTAACCACAATTGCCCTCCAAAAAAAAAAAAAAGCAAAAAAAAAAGACAACTGTATTACTAAAAGATGAGAACAGCAGTGACTCCTCTAAATATAGTTCACTGACATATTCATGTACTGTATATAAAGCCTTTATAACTTGCATCATTTTTTTGCATTTTGGGGGGCAGTTGGGGTTAAGTGACTTGCCCAAGGTCACACGGCTAGTTTTTTGTGTTAAATGTCTAACGCCGGATTTGAACTCAGGTACTCCTGACTCCAGGGCCGGTGCTCTGAATAGCCACCTAGCCGCCCCTTATAACTTGCATCATTAAACAAAATCTTCATGCACTTAGAGTGAAATTCTATTTGCTTAAAAAAAAGACCAAACAACTAGAATGATACAGGTGGGCTGAATGGGACGGTTCTAACAAGACTGTCCACTGGCTAGAGATCCCAGGTATTGATCGAGGAGGCCCAGGAAGGGGTCATTTAGCACCCTCTGTGTCCCCCCTCCCCATTCACTCCCTCAGAGCTGAACTCCAAGCGTGTGGACTTTGAGACCTTCCTGCCCATGCTCCAGTCCGTAGCTAAAAGCCGAGACCAAGGCACGTATGAAGACTATGTTGAGGGACTTCGAGTGTTTGATAAGGAAGGGAATGGTACAGTCATGGGGGCTGAACTCCGTCACGTCCTCACCACCCTGGGTAAGATTGGGTGGTAACAAAGGGGGCTCGTGGGTGGAAGTCATGGTGGAGAAGAAGGTCACTTGAGATTGAGGAGTACCATCCCAGATTTAGGGGACTAAACAAGGGAAGAAAACAAGGTGCAGCCCAGGGATAGGGTGGGCTTAATGGTCATTGTGGAGGGTGTGTTATGGGAAAGGGGGCTGTTGTAGAGGGCAGGGTAGGTACGGCAAGTGGAAGTGGCCATTTCAGCCCAGTCTAGGCAAAGAATGACATTTCCTGGAAGGGATATATTTAAAGAAGCAAGAATAGTTAGGAAAGTAGCCAAGTTGGGGAAGACCCCAAATTCCAGGGAGCATGATCTATGAGGTTTCTTACTGTTCTGACAACCTGAAGTGTAAGGTGGGAAGGTAATGAATCATAGCTACTAGTTCTTCTTATGTCTCTAATTGGCTATGTGACCTTGAGGGAGTCACTTTCATCTTTAGTCCAGGAGACAATGAAACCCCTGGCTTCCTGGGTATCATTTTGAAGAAAAGTGCTGCACAAAAGCAAGGCATTGATATTATTTATAATTGGAGACATGAGACTGGGGAGGCACCTACAGTGCCTCTGTTTGGAGGGCTAGATGAGGAAGAAGTGCCACCCCTAAACTGCAGGGCTGGAGTTGGGGTGGGAGGGAGGGAACTCCAAGTTTATCTGCTTCTGCTACAGGAGAGAAGATGACTGAGGAAGAGGTGGAGACCCTCTTGGCTGGACACGAAGACAACAATGGCTCTATCAACTATGAGGGTGAGAGAGCCAGGAGGAGAGCAGAAGCTAAGGGCTTTGGGGGAGTATGTGTGTGAGTGGGGGAAGGCAGGTCCTTAGGAGTGGAGAAATCCATTCTCCAAGGAGGGACGGGAGGGCAGGGGTGCTTGGTCCTGACCACCCCTTTTCACCTTCCTTCGGCAGCCTTCCTGAAACACATTATGTCAAGCTGAGGCCCCGAGGTAGGAGCGATTCCCTAGCTCAACCAACCCCATCTCCTCAGCTGCATCCCTACCTTTCCCTTTGTCCCCTTTGGGAGCTTTAGAAGCATTAAGATATCATTTAATATAGTCTCAAGCCCTTGGGTAAAAGGGTCATCTCTGCTACAAAGGGCCGGTGGTAGTCATTTCATCCCCCACAGCCTGTTTGCTCATCTGTAAAATTAGATGGATAGGTTTTGCTTTATCAGTTTCACAGGGCTGTGGTGAGAAAAAGTGTTTTAAACGAAAATGACAAAGGATGTAAACAGTTCCATCACTTTCCCATTCCCTGGCAGAGCTGCATGCACCTCTCCTTGGTCCTGAGGGATGGGGTAGGGGATGGGGGACGGCGAGGGGCCGCAGTCGTAGTGCGCTAGCTCCCCAAACCAACCAAACCCCTCTCTCTCTCTAGATCCGACTTCTCTCCAGCCAGAGTGTTGTACTGCATCCTGGGGAGGTCAAAGTCCAGGGCCTTGCACAAAGCAGGCACTTGGTAAAATGTGCGTTGCATTGAGAGTGGAGACCGATGGTGTGGGAAGGGACGGACATGCTATGTTGTCTCCCCACCCTCACTTTATTTCCCATAATAAAGCAATGGACTACTAGTTTCTGGTGTGGTATTTGGAGAGGGAAGGAGGCTTGGTGCCTGTGCGTAAGATTTCATCTTTACTCTTTCCCTCTCTGCTCCACCTCGTTGGTCTTTGACCCAGGTTTGGTGAAGAGTGCTTGATGATTTCGGAGTTGGAGCGCCATTTTGAGGGCCATTTGCGGGGTGACATTAGGAAAGCCATTTAACCTCAATTTAGTTTAGTCATTTAAGCCATAATTTCCTTCCCTGTAAAATGGTGGGGGGATGAGGGAGAGGGGGAGACTAGATGACTTCCCAGATCCCTGCCAGCCCCAGATCTATGATATATATTCCCCTTCTCCACAATCTCCACAAACCTCACTCTCCACCCTGGACTGGAGGTCATCTAGTCCAGCTCCAACCAGAGAATCTGGTGACCCGTCCATGGCCACAGAGTTTACACAGAAGGGGTTCAGAAGCGGTTATGGGGCGGGGGGAATGAAGGTTCTGGGTTTGAATCCGGATTCTGGCCCAGACTCGGGACGGCCTGGTGATTCAGAGTCAGATCCCGGAAGCTGAGTCCAAGTTCAGGGCTTTTTCCATTGGCCGCTCCAGCCTAGCGGGAGGTGAAGGAGCTTGCATAGCTCCAGAGTTTCAGACGGCATTCCCAAAATAGGAGCAGCTCGAAGCCCTCTTTCTCCTCCTCCTCCCTCTCGGCCTCCGCAAGCCCAGAAATGCCAGGGTTCCGAGCTGCCTAATGAATAACCCAGCGAGTTCATCTGCATAAACCTCGAGCAGGGCCTCCGATTGGCTACATCTGCAGAGGGTGACGTCATGGGACGCGCTCAGGCAGATTGGAGCCGCGGAGAGGGACGGAGCCATTACACACCGCAGCAGCTGCAGTCTCAGCGAGCGCTGTGCACTAGCAAGATGGTGGGGCCCGGGAGAGGCCTGGCTGGGGGCGTGGGGGTGGCAGATGGGGAGCCTCGGGGGTGGCTCCTGGGGGCGCCCGGGGGGTCGCTGTCCGTTTGGACGGCTGGGGGCCCGGGACTAGGAGTTCAGTGGGAGGAACCCAGCTTGGGGCCGGAGGGTGCCTTGGGGACGAGCTGGTCCCAGCACCCCCATTTTGCAGATAAGACGGAGTGGGAAGTTGTGGGAGACGGCAGACTTGGGAAGGGGGGAAGCCCTATGGGTACGGAAGCCTGGATGCTGACCTCTCCTCCCCTCTCTTTGTTGGGCCACAGTGCGACTTCACCGAGGATCAGACCGCAGGTGAGTGGCCTCGGACCCCCAGAAGCAGGAGGGGGCATTCCCGGAGCCTCTCTCCGGCATCCATTCCCTCCCGCCCACCCAGGGGAGTCTGTCTCCTTCCTCCTCGTCTCCTCCATTTTTCTCTTGCTCCATCTCTCCTCTTCACTCTCCTCCTCCTTTCTTTAGATCTGAACCCCAAGCATTGGGTGAGTTTTTTTTTCGGGGCTGGTGTGTGAAGACTTCGGTTATATAACCCCTTGTGTGTGCTGTGATGGTTTGGGGAGTGGCTGATAGGCTGCCTGCTCTCGTCCTCTCCCTATTAACCGACTTCCGTCCCCTCTTCCCTGTTTGTGACACTGTGTCCATTCTACCCTATTTGCCGGCTCAGACCTGGGGGATGGGCTGAGGGCTGGACTCTGGAAGGTGTGGGACCCGGGGAATTGCAGTGGGAGGGAGCAGGGGCTTGAAAACCTGGCGGAAGCTCTCTAACCATGGACAGGAAGGCTTATTTAGGGAATGGAGGTGAAAAAACTGGCCCTTTTGGGATGTCCTGAGCCCTGGGCTGCACCTACTTCCTTATAAGGGCTGGAACCCAGACTGGGCGGTGGCACATTCCACCCCCGGGAGTAAAGGCGGGGCTGAGGGAGTTTTGAAGAATGAAGGAAATAAGAGGGATATCAGGGGGAGGGCGTACTCCCTACTCAGGCTATCAGGAAACTTACATAGACTTATGTGGGTCCTTTGGGAAACATGATCAGAAGAAGTGAAACCAGATTCAGTTCGGTAGTGTTACCCAGGAGTTTGGTTTCTCCAGGCAAAAATGAGTGTGTGCAGAGCTCTGGGATAGTACTTGGGATACCAACCTCCACTTTTGACACTCATTTGGCTCTTCCCCCCCCACTCTAGAATTCAAGGAGGCCTTCCAGCTGTTTGACCGAACAGGGGATGGAAAGATCTTATACAGCCAGTGTGGGGACGTGATGCGAGCCCTGGGCCAGAACCCTACCAATGCTGAGGTGCTCAAGGTCTTAGGGAATCCCAAAAGTGATGGTGAGAGAGGGCCCCAGGAATGACTTGGGGGTACAGTTAGGAATTCTCTAAGAGTCTTGCTTAAGGTAGAAACAGCCTCTCTGTGGAGAGCCTAGTGTATGTGGGGGTACCCAGACTGTAAAGGTTCCTTTTAGCAATTGTTGGAGGGGGGAGGGGGCAGAATGTGTTCCCTCCTTGAGGTAGGAGACAGCTGGCTGTTAGGCTGTTCGATTTTGTATTTTAGCTCCACTGTTTTGTTTTGGTTATGGTTGCTGTTAGAGATGAGGGTTCTAAATTGTTATGGGGTTATACTGGGAAATGTATGATTAGAAAAAACAAAAGAAACCACAATAAAACATGAGCCAATGTAGTAGTGATCTGGCTTCCTTGGCAGAGCCCCTCAGCCTAGGCAGTGTGGGAAATGGCCATTCTGAGGCTGATGCCACTAGTGTTAACCCCCCTTTTTCTCTGGGACAGAGATGAATGTGAAGGTGCTGGACTTTGAACACTTTCTGCCAATGCTGCAGACCGTAGCAAAGAATAAGGACCAGGGCACATATGAAGACTATGTAGAAGGGCTTCGGGTGTTTGATAAGGAAGGGAACGGCACGGTCATGGGGGCAGAAATTCGACATGTCCTCATCACCCTGGGTAAGACCTCCTCCCTCCAGGTTCCCTGGGGTCCTTCCCTACTTTCCCCTAGTCTTCTGATTCCCTGAGAGGTCTGGTCCCCCTTTCCAGGTGAGAAGATGACAGAGGAAGAAGTGGAAGTGTTGGTGGCAGGGCATGAAGACAGCAACGGTTGTATCAACTATGAAGGTGAGAGGGGCGTGTTCAGCATTTTCTGGAAAGGATTTAGTAGTGTGGGAAGTTGAGGTAGGGTCATCAGTCATTCTGCTGACATCTAAAGTGCCTCCTTGGTGCCACAGATATAAAGAGAAAAAAGAAAGTCCCTGCTGCCATCAGGAAATCATAGCAGGAGAAACTTTCTCCTCCTTACAAGTTGGTTCAGCCAGCATTTATTGGCAGCCTACTATGTGCAAGGAATTGTATCTCCTGGTGGGCTGATGGCTCAGAAAGCACTTTGGAGGCAGGCAAGGGGCAGGGCCTAGCTCAGGTGTGGGAGGTCAGAGGGGGGCAGAAAGAGAGCTGGGGTGTGAGGGGTGGAAGGCATAGAAGGAACAGAATGTCTCACTTCACATCCCTGTGTGACACCCCACCACCCTATGTCTGTGTCTTGTCTTCACCATTAATGTCTCTTCCTTCCTGCAGCGTTTGTGAGGCATATCCTGTCGGGGTGAAGGGCCCCATGGGGCGGGTACGGCTCCTCCCAGCCTCTCCTCCCTTTCTTCCCAAGTTGACCTTCCCCATGTCTCCTTCCTGGTCCCTTCCCTGCCTTCCCGCTCTTCTCTTTCGCTATTTGTCCCCTGCCTCTGCTTCTCACCTCTCACTTTCTCTTGGCATGTTTCTGCATGGACCTGTCTGATTGGGAAGGGGAGGGTAGTCCCCCTGCATAAAGGAAGACTGTCTGGGTAGTACCCCATCTCCACATGCCCCTCAAATTCTGCCCTGGGCTTTGTGAGGTCTAGCTTTTGGTACCCAGGTGTCTGGCAACTTACCAGGCCTGGGACAGTCTTGCTTTAGGGTGCTATCTTGCCCTTGTCCATATCCCCGGGTGAGGGTTTTGGCGATGTGGGGAGGGTTGCCTGGCCAGCTTCTGCTACAGTTGAATCCCTTGCCCTTCCTTTGCTGGGCAGCTTGGAGGTGATCTCCCCCTCCTCCAAAATAAACCCATTGTGTTCTCCTCTTCACCTGCCATGGGTTGACAGTGCCTATAGGTGGTAGTGGGGGGGGGGGTGCCTTCTCTACCTCTGCTGTGTCCTTGCTGCTCAGGGTGGGATGGGGGACTAACCAGGTTTTGGGAGGGAAGCTGGGGGCAATGTGGCCAAGTTAGATCCCATAGGTGGCTCTTCTATCCTGTACAGTCACCTCTAAGGCTAGACTCTGGGGGATATATCCACTCCTGCCACCTTAGGGGTCTAGATGTCCCACCCCCCTCAGCTAGCCCCTCCCCTGTTTGCCTGTTCCCTACCTCATTCCCATTTCTTTCTCCACAGAGCTAGTCCGGATGGTGCTGAATGGCTGAGAACAACTCCCCTTTCCACAAAGAACCCCTTAACTTTCTCAGTGTGAAAATCATCTTCTTGCCCCTGAAGCAGCTAACGATATTTTCAGGGTTACCAACATCCTTCCTTCCAGCCCCCACCACATGCCCTCTTTGGCCTGTTTGCTCTCTGCTTTCACCAAATAAACTTGCGATCAGCTCCTAACCATCTGGTTGGTTCCTGTGCTTTTGGGTGGCCGGGGAGAAGGCAGAATATTGAGGCCTTTTTTTTTCTTTTATGGGAAGAGGCACAAGGGGCAAAATGAAGCCAGATAGATGGGGCAAGGGTGGGGAACTTGCAGCCTTGAGGCCACGTGTGGCTTTCTAGGTCCTTAGGTGTGGCCTTTTGACCACAGTAGATAAGTTTTACAGAAAAATCCCTTTATTAAGGGGATTTGTTCTGTGAAGTTAGGATTCAAAGTGCTACAATTGAGGACCTGAGGCTGCATGTTCTCCACCCCTAGTTTAGGGAAACAAGAGGTAATCCCAGCAAGCTGCCTTCAAACAGTGGTTCTTACCACCACCCTCACAAATGAATAGGTAGCTGCAGATGAGTCCCATTCAAATTGGGCCAACCATTAACCTTCCTCAGGTCACAGCAAATGGAAGATCTCCTAATATGGGAAGGACAGTAGGCCTCTAGTCCCTAAAAGGTTCAAGGAAACTAAACTTTGATTTGGGAGGGACTTATACAGGCCTTGAAAAGCTAATCAGAACTGTAACTTTGTCTACTAGCCAAAACTGTTCTGCCCTGGGTGGGGGAGATCCCACCTTTATCATCTCTTCCCAAAACCCTCATCCTGGAAAGTGGAAAACTTCCAAGAAAAACTTTTCTAAGGGAAAAGTAAATTCTGTATTCAGCCCATTCCACGTCTGCCAATGAGTAAAGTCAAGTAACACAACACAGCAGAAACCCACGAGATGGAAGTGAAAAGCAAATTAATTTATAAAAAAAGAATTTACAGAAGACTTAACAGAAGGTGCTGAGCCACAGAAGGGGGGAGTAAGTGTGGGTACACTGTAAAAGGGCACATGGAACAAAGGGCCCAGGTAGGAGGAGACGAGATGTACAGGGATGCTGGCTCCAGGAGGAGGGCAGATTGAAGAGTCAGGTTTGTCTTTACATCCAGGACGAATCAAGGAGAAGAATTTGAAGTGTGGAGAGAGCTAGCACTCTTGTTGACAGCTCTACACTGCACCCCTCTACTTCCCTCCCTGAACCCCCCCGGTTCCAGAGATGATCAGTGTTTCTGGAGGTCTTGATGGGGGAAAGGGCTGAGATCATAAAAGGGAGGTGCTTAAGTGCTTTTTCTTTAAATTTTGGATTTTAAAAACATTCCATCTTCTGCCAACTACCTTTCATTCCCTCTGGGAAAGTGATTTGTTAAGTTTAGGGAGCTGAGATACAGACTCCAGTCCCCTCCTCCC
>CM053597.1:211483089-211502484 GCA_028646575.1 Pseudocheirus occidentalis | reverse complement strand
ACTCTCCCCCTGGTCCTGTTCATCAGAACCACCTCAACCTTTTTTTAAAATTTGAGTTAGGGAAGGTGGGGAAAGTTCTTATTGTCTGGGTTTCCTTTCCCATTTCTTTCCCTTTAAAAGTGTTTTTGAATTTATTATCTTTTTTAAAAAATTCCACAAAGCTGCAGTAAGAGGGGGATGTACCCCTAAGAAGTGGTTAATTAGAACCTGGTATAAATACCCACACCCAGTACCTCCCTACTAGCCCCTCTTCTCTGGTATAGTATTCTCCTATCCCCTTCCCCAGACATTAGTAATCTCTTTTAAATAAAAGTCTTGATACAATCAGATATAAACGTTGTGCCTTTGAGGCACAAACCGACATGGCGGGGAAAGGGAAAGATGGACTTTCCTTACGTAGTAATGGGCTGTCCAGGCTGGGGAGAGGTCCAACTTGTAAAGGGGTTGGGGGGAGGCAGCATGTTCTGTCCTTTGGGGTGGGTAGGCTTTCCCAGGAGGCCAAGTCTCCAAACCAGGAATGAGCAGAGAAGGGGTATCCTGCTGGCTCCTCACTGCGAAGGTGGCACCGGGGTGACCGTGCCTGGGCTGGGGGCTGTAGGGTCTGGGGGTATTGGGGTGCCTGGGTCTGTGGAAAAGAAGGAGATCAATCAGCTGAACGGAAAGATGAGACTCAGATTTAGGGCAGACAGACAGACTACAGACAGACAAATACATAGCCAGGGAACGAAGCTCATAGTGGATGAGGAGGATACTTGCTACCACCTTGCTCTGTGGATAGCCCAACATTAATTATGGATGAGGTTGCTGTACCCCAAATCTTTCCCTTGCTCCCCTTGAGACATCTAATAAGTGATCTAGGCCAACCCTGAGAGTGTCTGCTAGGAGTTTAAGCTTGAGGCAGCTAAATCTCTCCTGACAGGATCAGGTGTTGGAGACATGGGACCATTTGAACATGAAATTAACATGCAAATAAGATGCCGGTCATGCAAATTAGTAACATTTTCTGAGTTCATAGCTTAGGTGTTTCCACAACACGGCCCCTCTTTGACCCACCAGTAACAGAACCTAACTTCATCCCAGCTGTAACAGCTGTGTCCCAGGCACCCCCATGACTACCAGTCTGGGGACTGGCAGAGGAGCATTAGAAGGTGCCCTTCTCCTGTGTTTGACATTACCAGAGTCAGTATGCAACAAGGAATGGGAAGCTCTAGTCAGTCACCGACCTTCCTATCGTCCGTGATCCCACCACACGTCCCCTCATGCCGCCCCTTTCTCCCCCCAGGCCCCTCCAGGCCCCTTCTCACCTGGCAGCGGGCTGGCACTGGGCATGAAGTTGCCCTGAACGGCTGCCACAATAGCAGGGCTCTGGGCTGCGGCGGATCCCAGCCCTGGCCCGAGAGGCAAGGAGGATGGCATGGCGGTGGTCGCCGGCAGGTTAGGATGTAGAGGGCTCGCCATGGACACGGGCAGGTTAGGTGGGGTGAGGGTTCCCGGAGCAAACGGGAGATGGTGGTGATGCCCATGCAGGTTAGGAGGAGGAGGGAGGTTAATATTGATGGGATCAGCTAGGCTACTAAATGGGATGATGGATGATGGAGGAGGAGGAAGAGGAGGAGGCGGCATGCTGAAAGGCAAACCCAAAGGAGCATTACCGGCCACACTTTGGTGCCCACTGCCTGGCACTGCCCCTGGTATCATTGAGGGAGGAGTTTGTTGGCTAGGGAACGGTGAGGGGCCTAGAAAAGAAAGAAGATGATGTTAGGACTTAAAAAGTCTATTTTCTACTCAACTTTCTTGGCCAAGATAGCCCACTGTCCCCCATGTCACATCTTTCCCTTTCCTGACATGAGGGCAAGGGGCAGATATCTCCATGTGACTTCTCTCCATAGTATTATAGTAGAAAGAACAATGAACATGATAAAGAAAACTCGACAACAGCAGAGAACAGCCGATTGAGCAGGATTCTCAATTCCTGTCATTTAAATTCCTCAGAGCCGCAATGTCTTCAGATGTAAGATGGAGATGAGAATATCCACAAATCTATCTAAAAGTTATTGTCATAAGATAAACAGAAGTTCTACTGCGTTATGTAGATGTCTGTTGTTATTAGCTTTACAAGGCGCGGGGCTGGCTGCTGCCAGATGCTGGGGACACATGAAGCGCCTGGCAGTGAGTGACCTCTACTGGCTTACAGATGAAACATGACTCGGCTGCTCCACACGTGCTTGTGCTCAGCCCCTTCACTCCCTTCACCCGGTTCCTAAAGAGGGGGACCTCAAATACCTAGCTAGCATTCAGGGTTCCCTAAGACCAGTATGCTATGTCTGACGGACAGTGGCCTCTGACGGGCCACAATGCCACCATCGCCGTGAAGTCACTAAGTTCTGGGATACAACCTGATTATAACTCACCGTGGGGTCCAGTGGGGGGTGCTCCAGGCGGGACCGTCCCCGGTGGGGGAGCTCCGGCTGGTTGTAGCTGTTGTGACCCTGAGGCTGACCCCGTCTGTCCCATCTGTTCAGTGGGGGCCAAGCTGCCGGGAGGGGCCCCAGTGCCGGCAGGAGTAGGCGCAACAGAGGGTGGAGCCACAGCCAAACTGTGGGCAGGGGGTGGCACAGAGGCTCCCGTGGGTGGGACTGGCTGTGAGCCAGGGGGTAAGTTTGGGGGAGGCTGCTGTTGCTGTTGGTGCATTTGCTGGAAATGCTGCTGCCGTGCCCTCATCTCCGCGTACTTCAGCTGCTCCATGTGGAAGGCCTGTCTGTCAGCCAGGAGCTGCTGCCTCTGGTATTCCAGCTGTCAATGGTATTTGGGCATCATTATTCCAGCTCCAGAAATGGCAGAAGCAACACCCTGACACCCTCATTAGATTATTTTAGGATGGTTTCATATTTGTTTAGCATATAAAATCTCAGTCCCTACACCTGATTTCTAAAACGTCTCCAGCACCTGTGCCTATGGTCTATTACAGCATATGACAGTTCTGTGTGGTGGTCTCTCCTCCCCCACCAGACTCCGGAAGCTCCATGAAGGTAGGATCTGGCCTCATCTAAACCTCATATTTTCCCAGCACCTACCACAGGGCTTTGCATATGGATGTTAACATTTGTAGAATGACAGAACAAATGAATAAATTGCTCATTTCACTACACTTCCTTCTCACATTTCTTCAGCCTAGCTCAGCTGATCTGCATGCCATTTTTTCACACGACTTACTCATCCCTACTCTATAGTCTCTAACTGTTACTACTAGGATTTAGGTCTTGCCTATTTCCTCTCTCTCTTTTTCTCTCCCTCCTCTCCTCCCCCCAAAGACTGGGTCTCTCCATCTTCCTAAGACTGGAGTGCAAGGGGCTCCTTAGAAGCCTAATCCCTCTACTGGTCTGCACAAAAGTGTGACCTTCTCCACTACCACCCTGGATCAATTTTCCCCTCCTTAGGCAGCTTGATGGGCCCTTGCTTCTGGGGGCTAACCATACTGGAACTTAGTGTAGACACCAGTCAGCCCAGACCCCTGTAACTCAGAATGCCAGAGTTTCAGAGATCCACCAGCCTCAGCCTCCCCAGTAGCTGGGATCATAGGTATGTGCCACCATGCTCAGCTGTTTGTCCCCTTCTTCAAAACCTAATTCAAAGTTCCCTGATCCCAGGAACCTTCAACCAACCATTACACAAACATTTATAAAGTGCCTTCTCTGTGGAGCTACTATGCTTGGGGGTGGGGCTACAAAGACAAAGAATGAAACTGTTTCTCATCCCAAGAAGGGCAACATACACACACATATACATATACACATACAACATACATATACAAGTACGTACAAAAGAGATACAACAAAGGTTGGCAGGGCCTTAGCAGGACCAGGAAGGGATTCCTTACAGTGGCACCTAAGCTTTGCCTTATTAAAGGCCTCCAACTCTGATCTCAACTGAACTCTCTGAACTGAAGGCCTTGGGACTCATCTACTGAATGTATTAATTTCCATTATAGTCTTTGTATTTTTTGGTCATTTTTGCTGGTATTCTTTGATCTCCTCATAAAGGCCACCACTGATTCCCATGGTTACCTTTTCAACATTAGCCCCTCCAGCTCCTTCCCCAGCTCACACTCTCTGCCCTTTCTTCACTCACCTGCACTCTCGCACCCACTGCCTCACTGCCTCCTGCTCTGGCTTTGGCTCCTCTCTATTTCTAAGGAGCCCTGCCAGACATCGTTTTCTCTCTGCTCTGCAGCTTCACTTCCTGTCCTAAACTGAGACATTGACTCATGATGGGGGTCCTTCCAGAGCTCCTGCTGGGTCCCTGGAGGAGGCTACTCACGGCCTCTCGCTCCCGGTCCATGATAGTCTCCAGCTCTTCAAAGTGCCGAAGTTTGATCTCCAACTTCTTCATCTGGGTCTCAACTAGCAGGGCCACCAGGGACTTGATCTTTCTCTCTTCAACTGCAGCCAAGTGCTAGGGAGAAGGGCAGAAGATGCCACTGTGAGGTGTTCACTGGGGAGATCCCAAGAATTACAAAGACAAGAAGTCCGGCAACTTCCAAGAGGTCACCAACTAGCTACGGTTCTGCTCCAATATGGAGTCTGACATTTTAAAAAAGATATGAAGAAATTAGGGTAGACATCAAAGAAAAGAACGAAAAACCCTGAAAAATAGAAGCAATAAAGAAAACCTAAAAGAGGTTAGGTCATGTAGCATAAAGAAGTAAGTAACTAAGGTGCCCTGAATATAAGGGTTGGTCTACAAATCATGGTCACCTACTGTTCCCCATCTCTATTAGGATAATAGGGAAATAAATGGTAGCAGAAAGGAAGAAGATGAAAGAACATAAAGAATGTCTTGTGAGTAGTGAAGAGATAGCAGAGGTGTCACCCTCTCTGTCCAGATAACCTAAAGCAGAAGGGTGACCCCTAGACAACTCAGACTGGTTGTGCTGGGAATTTAAACTCGTGGGATCCGAGGGCACTGGGGACCCTCAGACCAATGCCTCACCTTGGCTTTTACTGCAGCCGCTGCCAAGGCAGCAGCAGCTGCGGTGGAGAGGTTGCCTTCGCCAATGTCCCGCTCTACCTTGGTTTTCCTCTCCCCCTCAGCCTCAACCACATCCTTCAGCACCTCCTCCTGTCCTTCCTTTGGCTCCTTCTCCTTTTCCTGGTCAGCTTGAAATTGAAAAACAAATTAAGTCAACCCTGTGAGTCCCCATCTTTCCTTTCTAGACTTGACCCACCCATCCCAAAGCCTCACCCATGGGGTCCCCATCAGTCTTCTCTGACTCTTTCTCAATGTCACCTTCCTTCCCCTTCTCTTCCTCCTTTTTGGGTGCTTCACTTGGTTTATCCTTTACTTCTTCCTCTGTGGTAGCACCACCTTCCCGTGGTTCCTAAATTTCCGATGGAAAAAGGGGGCAGAAACAGCATCAATATAGATCCGAATTCCACTTGCTTTCTCCCTCACAGTCTAGCCAGACCACCATCCTAAGAAGAGGTCAGTGTTGCAGTACCTTAGGCTCCTTTTTCTCTTCTGCAACCTGACCTTCTGCTCGAGTCTCATCAGTCCCACTATCTTCTGTAAGAAGAAGGGAAAATAAGAAATGTGACATACAGAGTTACTGTCTAAAACTTAATTTTCAATTTATCCATTCTACCAGTTAGAATTGCAGAGTGAGGACAAACGAAGGGGTGTCAGGTATTATTCCTTATACTTCTTTAAAAACCCCACCAGGCCAGCTCTCAACACACTACCCACAATAATGATGAAAGGAGACATCCTCACCAATCCGATCAGGTTCATCAGAGGTGGTTCCTGCAATGCCACTACTCTCCAAACCAAAGGATGGGTCTGCCTTGCCTGTCATTTTGGCTGCTTCCTCTACCTTGCGAACATGGGCCTCTACCAGGGCTGTGGGAACCTCCTCTTTCATCTTGGAGAATTCTTCTGCAATGCCCAGAAAGGATGATTGGTGGTCTATGTTATTTACCTATACAGCCTTGAGTGTCTTCCCCACCCCAGAGGGAAAGATTAGCACATTACTCTTAAAGACCCTATGCAGAATCCATCCATCTGGAGTTCTGGTTTGCCCTGGAGCCAGTGAGGCAGGTAAATCAGACAAGCACTGATATAACTGGTTGTGGGAATGGGCAGAAAACACCCTCTCCACATTACCTAAGGCTGACTTGGCAGCAGCAGAAGCCACTCGGGGGTCGACCACAGAGGCCAGGAAGGCAACAGTGCTCATGACGGGGTTACCAGACTGGCTGAAGGGGATGGGCTGGTAGGCCAGGGGCCCCAGTGAGGCCTCTGAGTCTTCCAGGTAGGGGTCCTCGATGGGCAAACGGAGGAAGTGCAGTATGCATTCATCCTGTGTGCGACTCCCTACATGCTCTGAGACCTTGTTCCAGTCATCTTTGTACATCTCCAGTGCCTGGGAATGGGGAAAACTATGATTATCTGAACTTTCTTCCCTCTCCCGTCCAGCACCAAGGAAGTGGGACAAAGAATGTGAGGTAGTTTTCCATTTTAAATATCAACATTTATTTACTGATTTGTTAATGGATTGGTGGTTTGAACTCTGCCAGAATTCTCGGGTGCTTGGTGAGGGGGAAAGTGTGGAAGGGGAGAAAGCTGCAGGAAGAGCCAAGGTTCAAGACAGGACACAACAACCTCAGGGCCCCACGTACCTCCAGAAGCAGCAGTGTCTCCTGTTCTGTCCACTCACGGGTTGCACTGGCTGCAGCTTTGCTCTATAGGGGATGTAGGAAAGAAGACAGGATCTATATGAGGAAGCAAGCTCCATTGCTGATGGCCATGCAATCTGATGCCGGTCCCCTCTCTGCCCCTGCTCCCCACTCCAAGTTCCAAACCTTGGAGGGTACATTCTTTTTGGTGTACATATCTGTCCGAAGTCCAAAATTCTGCATGTCGGTTGGTTTCTCTTTGCCTTTGTCAGGAAAGTTGAGCATTTGCTGGGAAGCTGAGGTCTGCTGTTATGAGGGAAGACGAAGCAAAGACAGTGCAGAGTGAAAATGGGAACAGAGGGCTTCCTGCCCAAGCTCCGTGGCTGACAGAGAGGTTTTTCTTCCCCACTATTTCAGTACCTCATGTTTCCATAACCATTCCCTCTAAGTTAGGCCCCTCTTCCTTCATAAGGGGTCAACAGAAGTTGAGAGGTGCTATACTCCACCTACCAGCTCTGGCTTTCCCTTAGCTGTCTCCGGTACCAGGTCATCTAGTTCTTTGCCTTTTCTCCCAGCCTTGTTGTCGGCATCAACTTGGCGGCCCTGGTGGACAAAGCTTGGTGTCATAGGTACCAGGCAGTTTAAGTGATGTGGAGCTCGTAGAAAGTGGGGGTAGTTCTCCCTGAGCAATGCTGCCACTTTATTCCATCACAGTATTTGTGCTTTTTTTTTGGTGGGGGGGAGGGCAGTTGGGGTTAAGTGACTTGCCCAAGGTCACACAGCTGGTTTTTGTGTTAAGTGTCTGAGGCCGGATTTGAACTCAGGTCCTCCTGACTCCAGGGCCGGTGCTCTATTCACTGTACCACCTAGCCGCCCCTACATCACAGTATTTGGCACAACATTCAGTGGTATAGTTTTCTCTATAGGTATGCTAGAAAACTGATCTCTAATTCAAGAGACCTATTATATTCTAAGTTCTGGTTCTACAAATTTTATGTGACTGAGCTTTTCTAAGCCTTTTTTGTAGGTAAAATGGAGATGATGTATCTACTTGCCCTACACTCCTCAAAGGGCTACTGTGAAATAGCTAAAATGCCTAACGATAAAAACATTTTAAAAGTTTTCTATGAACTCTTTTTCTTTTCTATTTTCCATCCATGTATCCTGTCCCCATATTAGATAATCTGCCCCTGAGGAACTTTTCCTTCCTTTGTATCTTCATGTAGCACAAAGATGATATTAAACATATGGGAGCCTGACTTGCCTGGTCAGGCTTTTATCTCAAAAGAAGACAAAATTCTGCAAACAGCCCTAGCCCACCAATTTACCCCATTCTCAAAAACCAGAAATGGAAAGTCTCAGGATTCCAGTTTGTTTACCTCCCCAGTCTATTCCCTTTAGCACCCCACTCCTACCTGGGGTGTCTTGGGCTGCAGTGGTACCAGCCCTGAGGGTGTATCAGCCAGGACGTGGAAGTGAGAAGTGGGCGGGGGTCCCATGGGGGTTGGTCGGCTCTCTGCATCCACCTGGTAGTTGATTAGACCCCACTGTTCCAGGAAGGCATGGACCCTGTGAGGGCCAGGAGGCAGAGAAAGAGATCATTCCAGGGCACTCATAAAAGTGGAGGGAGTGCTTTCTTTCTGTTTCTTCCCCTTCTTTCCCCACAGTTCATCTACCTGGGGTTTCTACTTCTGCCCAGAGACACTCGAGGGCAACCTGGACTCAGGTCTGGCAAGGGAAACCAACATCCTCACTACCTTCTTTCACCAATCACAAGTCCTACCTCATGATGGCACAGACATCACCTGCCAGGTTCCGGCGGCAGGCAGTGGAGGTGAGGTACTCTTGAGGGTTCAGTCGGTAGGTGTCAATCATGAAGTTTCGATAGGCCAGGTAGCTGAGAGAATGGAAGAAGTGTTGGTAAAAGAAAAGGGGGCTGAAGGGCAGGAAAGGGAGGACAACTGTTCCTGAGCAATGTAGACAAGTGGAACTAAAGGGCAACCAAAGTCAGGTCAAATATAAGACTGGTACCAACCTATTAAAGTTAAAAGACACACCCTTCTTTTCTGTTGACAACAATCAGTAAACAACAGATGGAGAAAGCAGTATATGCTAACAGTGGAGGTCACTCTATTAGATCAGAGGCTCCCATGCAGAGCCAGAAGGGACCACAGAGGCCACTGAGTCCAACCCTCTCATTTTGTAGGTGGTTTTGCTTAACTGTTCATCTCAGCCAATGGGAAACTGGGATAGCCCTAGGGTCAGCATGTGGAACTCTAAAATGGGTCAAGTCTGCGCTTTTGCATATTCCCTTTGTCACCCTTGATAATCTCTCTTTTGCTCCTTTCTTCAAGGACCCAGTATCCTCCTGGTTTATGTTCTTTATCAAAACTTACTCTGAGAAAACTCAATTCAACTAACACATGTTCAGGAGTTGTTACAAGGTTGCACACTATTTTGGGTGCCAGGGATAAAAATGAAAAACAACAATGTCCCTCTTAAGGAATTTATGATCTAAGTGAAGAACTGGTATGGGAGAAAAGAAGAGGAGACATGACATGACATGAATGAAAATAATACAAGCTAGAATGTCAGCAGGCAAAAGAAAAGATTCAGGAAAGTGCTAAAAGAAAACTTAAGGAGGAAGAGATGACTTTCAGTTCAGGAACAGCTAGAATGAGGGAGGCTTCAAAAAGGCAAAGGTGTAAAGGATGGAGGCAGCTTCCTTCAGAGCACAGCAAGAGAGCCGTCTCATACACAGAGCCTGTCCCAACTCCTCTAGCTGGTGATGCTCTCCCTATCTTGGAATGACTCCATGTAACTGTGTCCCGAATATAATCAAAGTTTCTTCAGGGTGAGGGCTTAGGGAGAAGGCTCAGCTGTCTGATATTTACTCTTTAGAACCACGTCCCTACTGTTTCCTCTCTTGGAGGTCTTTGTATTCTTGTTATTGTTCATTCCCGAGTGAAGAGATTTGTTCAATGTTAAAGGAATCTGAAGCACATGTTAGAATGGACTTATTGGGGCTGGGGAAGCATTTCAGAAACCCCACCAATGTACCACTCAGACCTACAGGTAGGACCAACCCTAAACACTGAAGGGACAAAACCCTCAGATACTCCCCTTCACCGCCCCCTGCCCCTGACATTGGAAGCACTGACACAGAAGGTATGGCAAGAACAAAGGCTGAGGCTTCCTTACATCTCTGGAGTCTTGGATTTGTTCTTGCCGTTGAAGAATTCTGGCAGAGCCCTCCTCTCAATAGCGTGGACACTGTAAAAGAAAGCAGGGTAGATTTAGGAGCTGGTGGATAAAAGGGAAGCTGTTGAGAGCAAAGCCTGCTATCAGACATGGGATTTAGAGTTAGAAGGGTGCTCCTTAATCATAAAGTTCATCTTCTATTCTGAATATGTGGAAACTGAGATCCATAGACATTAGGTAACTTGCCCAAGGTCCCACAGGAGTAAGGATCATGAACTAGACACCAGATCCTCTGACTCCAAACCCAAGGCTCTTTTTTACTACATTGGGCAGAGGAAAAAGCAGCCAAAACCTGAAGGCGAGTCGTCAGGGAGAACACGTTGGTGGAAGGCTACAGACGAGGCTGGGTAATCTTTCAGAATAGGAGTGTTCTCTTCTAGCCAGGTTGGAGCACAGGCTCCAGAAGATGTGAGCAGACTAAAAGTGGAGATACTAGTACCTATTATAGTCAAACCAGGCCGCATAGCTAGGGATGATGATGTGGTGAGTCTGCTCGGTCACATTGTCTTCATGAAGGTCAGGGTTCTTTGCCTGTTCGCCCTTGTTGCCAGTGCTGCTCTCATCCTCATCCTAGAAGCACGGAAACTGCTGACTACGTATATTCCCTTTCTTCCTTTCACCAGTTCCCATTTCTCCCACAATCTTGGGAAGTGTCCCACAGTCTTTGGGACAGGGAATGAGGACAGGTGATGAAGGGCTCCACGGCCCTAAAAGAGTCAGAGACTTGAAGAATAACTACAATTGGCCTGAGATGGGAGATCCTAGATAATTCTGGATAGTAAGAGCTTTGTAATCCCATAATTGTTGTTATTCTTATTATTATTCCCACCTTGCCTGTGGTCTCCATGCTCTCATCCTCCTGTTCATCTGGAATGAAAAGAGTCAAGCACAGAGTAAAGGTTAATTTGCTAGTAATAGAAAAGTAAAAACCACCCCCAAGTGATGGTCCTAGCTGGGAGGACTCATCTGGAGTAAAAGGGGCAGCCCAGCCCTGGAAAGGCCCTTCTCTTTCCCCCTCCTCCCAGCCCCCAGAGCTTCTTCATCCCTGTGAGTATTTCCTTCCTTACCAAGATCAGTCATGGTGCCTCCTTTCACTGGGGCCGACTCTGAGTCCTTTTTGGTGTTGACTATATTGAGACAAAACTACAATTGGTGATATAGCTCCAGCTTCTACCAAGCCCTCCCCCTTTCTCCATCATCATTAAGATTCATACAACGCCTACTGTGTGCCAAGTACTGTGCTAGGTAAGCACTTTACAACCATCTTGTCTGATCCTCATAATAACCCTGAGAAGAAGGCACTGTTCATATTCCCATTTTACAGATGAGGACAATGAAACCAACAGATTCAAAGACCTAGTTAAGTGTCTGAGGTCACCTATGAGCTCAGGTCTTCCTGATTCCACTCTAGTTGCCCCTTCCCCTTTTATCCACAGCTCCTCAAATCCCACCTCCTTCATATCTTATTTAATTGGATAACAATAACTTCTTCCATTCTAATTTGATCTAAAATGCACTTGCCTCAACAACTTTATTCTCTTCTCTGTGATATTCTTCTCAGTCCATCTGTCTGTCCTAAGGACTACAAACCCCTAAACAGCAGAGACTAGGTCTGATCCCTCCGCAGAGCACAGCACCCCACATAAAGAAGTGCTCAGTGGGGGGGGGGGAGGGGGTTCTGAACGGGATGACAGCTCTAGCCACCAGTTCTGTTTAGGGACATTCAGGAAGAGGGCTCTAGGCCTGGTGATGGAAAACCAGGGAAAGAGAATGGAAGCCAGGAACCCAGGTGAGGACTTACCTGTCTTGGGAAGCGTCACTTCCTCCACATTGGGGACTGGTGAGGGTTCATCCATGTCCTTGGTCAGATCTTCCTGTTCTTCTTCTCGATGTCCACGCTTCGACTTAGTATAAGGTGCTGAGGGGCTATACATGACAGAGAGAGGGAAAAGAGATCAAAGTTCGGGAAGGATTCATAGGGAAGACAAGCAGGAGGGAGTCCTCAAGACAATCTCTAAGTACAAGGAAAGCTCCCCAAATTGTAGGATGATGGACAGCACGAGTTTTTCCTCTGGAGAGCTGAGTTTGATCAGCTTTTGCTTTGGGCCAATGAACAGAAGGGAAGGCAGTCACATACCCCTTCTTTGCGTTTTTCTTTTTGGCTTCTGGGGTTGGAGAAGGGGAGGGAGAACGCTTTCTTTTCTTGTAGTTACTGCCTTTCTTGTCCCGCCTGTCTGAATCTGGGCTGTTCACCTGGAGATGAGAAATCGGGACCCGGGTCAGAAGACAGCTTCACAGGAATGAGCACCCATTGTGGGCACACTCGGAAGCGGAAGAAGAAGCAAGGCATCTCACCTCATCTGTCAGTGTCTTAGCTGAGATCTTCTTCCGGCGAGACACAGGGTTTTTATCATCATTCACTTCATAGTCTTCCTCATTCATCCACTCATTGAAAGTATCTGTGTCTAGAATCCATTTTGCATGAACCTGCGGAGCAGATGCCACACTCAGTAAGGCCTATGTGAGGCTTTCTCACTTTCCCAGCTTGTCCTGGCACACGATGAACCTCAAATGGTTTGAATCTGGGGAGGCCATGAGAACCTCTGATTTGCTCTCAACCTGTAATCTTGGGCCCCCAAATAGGGCAAAGAGGAAGAATACTTTCCTCTATGCCTGGAACAAATTCTCTCCCCATTTTCAATTGTTGAAATCTCTCTTCCTAGACTTGCATGGGCTGATGCAAAGTGTACTATGTACAAAGTAACTGTGATGTTGTCAGATCATCAACTGTGAATGACTTAGCAACACAATAACCCAAGACAACGCTGAAGGGCTTGTAATGAACAATGCTATCCATGCCCAGGCTGAATACAAAGCGAAGCATGCTTTTGTTACTTCATTTTTCTTGAGGTTTTTTGGTCTATGTTTTCTTTCACAACATGACTGTTATGGATATGTGTTGCCCAACTACACAAGTATAACCTACACTGAATTGCCTGCCTTCTCAGTGGGAAGGTGGGGTTGGGGAAGAAGGATGGGAGAGAATTCAGAACTCAGAGTTTTAAAAACAAATGTTAAAAATTGTTTTTACATGTAACTGGGGAAAAAATAAAATACTAAATAAAGAAAGAAAACTAAAATAAAAAATCATTCTCTTTCTGTAAAGTCCAACACAGGCGACCTCTCAGCTGAAAGATACCACTCCTTATGCTCAAAGTTTATGGGATCCTTTATGTGGACCTCTCCTCTGCCCTGTCCTAGTTATTTGTGTATAGACCATGAGCTACCTAGTTAGATTGTAAAGGAAAGGGCAGGGATGTTTGTTTTCCCTCTTTTTATCCCCAATGTACCAAACACAACAGGTGCTTAATAAATACGAATTAAACTTGTCACACTCGTTACCTTCCTTGGTTTCTCAGGGGTGGGGGCGTCTTCCACAGAAGCCTCAATCTCACTTGCTGGAATCCAGGTATCATAGCTGCCATGGGAAAACCGAGCACGATATTGCACAAACGAGAGGGATAAATTAGGAGGAAAACATACACAGACACTTTTCTTTTTTATCTTCTAACTCCAAATAACTAATTCAATACAAAGGGCTCTTTGGGTATCTGACCAGGATCCCTGCTTCTGAATGCCTCTATACCCTCCATCCACCAGTCCCACAAAAGATGGCTGCATGCAGACGTTCTGTCCAACATCATGGAGCTTCTGAGTCTGACTGATGTTCCTAAAACTCCTCAGGGGTCAGGGCCAGATTCTTACCTGTCAGGATAGTAGCCCCAGTGCAAAAGAACTTGTTTGTCCCTCTTCATGACTGGCCGTACCCATTCCTCTGAGGGGAGAAGGGAAGGAAAAGAAGGAATGTGAGCTGGGAATATGGGCAGAAGGTGAAGGAAAAGGGATCCGGAGATGAAGTTGAAACCCACTCCTGATATAGAAGGAGACTGAGCAAGGGGGACATCATGGAGTCAGGGGACCCAGGAATTGAAACATCCCTCCAAGCCCTTTCTCCTCTGCTAGACTTTCCCTGAGTGAAGGAGAGAAGCAGAGTAGTTTGACTCCTCAGTCCACAGCCAGCCAGCTGATCAAGGGTCTGGATCAGGCTGAAGCTTACCTTCCTCCAGGTTTCCAGGGACAGGGCATACTACATGGGAGGCACTGCTCTTATCTTCAGTTACTGTTCCCTGAGATCAGAATAAATCAATACATCAGGGAGGAAAAAGTAAATATGGTTCACTCTCAATGATCTTTGCTAATAGGAGGAAGCAAGATTGTGTCCAAAATAAATGAGAGCCCAAGTCTCAACTCTGAAGGGATCCTTTAACAATGGATTTGCCTTTCTACTCTTTGGATGGTATTATAATTAGTCTAAACTCCCTAGGGATACATAAGTTCAGTGACAGAGGAAAACAGCTAGGTATTTATTAGGTAGTGAGGAAAAACCTACACAGGACTTAAAGATTTCTGACCTACCAAGAAGACAAGCTATGAATGAAAAAATTCAGTTTATTTAACTGCAAATACTAGTTCAATGTTTTATGTTAACTAGTCATTTCACAGAATATCTTCATAGAATAAAGGTTTAAGACTAACCCCTAGACTGGTGATAGAGATTCCCGATTATTGCTGGGAGAGGAGCAGAACAGAACCTGGAAGAGGTTCAATATCTTAAGTTCCCCCATTTTCCTATTTCTTTAGGTAGTCAGGGGGCAGCAAGGATCCCTTTAATGCTACTTCTTAGAGAGAAAGATTAAAAAGGGAAAAAGCCATGGGATTTCACAGGGGTCCCTCAGGTACATCTATTTACCTGATGCCTTTTGATAATGTCCTTCAATTTCCCTAGCAGCTTAAGGTCAATCTCAGGGTGTAAGAAAATATTGGGTCGAGCCAAGCAGTTATTCTGTAGGAAGGACAAGCAGACAGGTAAGTGTTTGGAGCATTCTGAATCCTCACTTCAGGGTAAGGAAGGAGCCAAGTGGGATACTCTTAGATGTTACCTGCACAAGGGACTTCTCAATGGTCATGAACATTTCCACATTGCGGTCCATGCGGGATGGATTCTGGAAATCGTAACGCCGCCTTGTGGGAAGGCAAGAGCCCAGTGAGTGGCATGGCTCAGGCCTGGGGATGGGGGTGGGGGGACACATGACTTCATAACTTGGGGAATTAAAACAAGGCACAAAAAGAGCCTCTAGCTGGCAGGCCCCTGTTGCTGCTCCCAAGGCCAGCTGATCTGAAAGGCTCAGACTTTCACCGGTTGAGATTTCCCCAGAACCCCACCCTCTTGCTAAGTCCTTCGCCTAGCCCACCTGTTTTGTTTTCTCACACTGTGCTGTTGGGGAAAAACCTTAGCCCTTCTCCCCACTCCCAAACTGGGCACAGATTACTCTCAAAACGCAAAGTAAAAAATATATTTAGTCTATAAAAGAGAAAGAAAATGACAGCTCAAAATAATTCTTGCTCTCCCAAACCTACTACCACTGCCACAATGAAACAGTCACGACCACTCCTAGCCATCCCCCTTAAAAGACCCTGGGTGATCAGGAAGGTGGCCCATTCCCACCAAACCAAATCTAAAAAGAGTGTGAAGATCTCTCACCATCCCTGGTCACTCTTGAACTTGTAAGCAGCTGCAAGGATATGACATAGGGAACCTCCTGCTTTGAAATCTAGGAAACACTTGATCTGCAAAACCAGAAATGGCATGTGGAAGAAGCAACTGAAGAGGGAGTGGTAAAAGCTACCTACTCCCTCCCCCTTATCATTTCACTTCAGAAAGCAAAGTACAACAATAATATCTGCCCCTAAGCTGAGGGCATTTCTTCAACTATTTTATCCTTCCAACAAATCTCTAGATAGAGGTAGACTGGCCTAGGGGTAAATCAAGATGCTATGATACAGACATTACCCAAATGGGGTAGACTGGGCTAAGCCAGCATACCCTAAGGTTGGCTGGGGAAGGAAAGATACAGTACTTAAATGGCCTAGGTCCCTCCCCAGGGTGTCGGGATACCCACCTGCCTTGGCCCTGTAGACTTACCGGAAGCTTGGTAAGTGGTGCGTTGCTCACATGTTTGCCAAATACCTCCTCCTGGAACTGTAGCAACTGTACCACTAGGCTAGACAAGGACTTGTTGGTGGGTGGTTCAGCTTGGATGTACTAGGGACAGAGGGAGAAAGGGAATATCGAGGGCTCAAATTATATCTCCCACAATCCCTAAGCTCAAGAGAGAAGCCCCTAAAACAATAGTAAGGTCAAGTAGAGACATTCTGGAAGCCTCTCCTTGAACAACAGCTAGAAACTATTTATGAAAAGATGGCAGAAAGGAGGCACTTTCACCTAGTTCTAAGGGCAGCAGAAAGAGTTCTAGGAGGTAAAAATTCTGCTGCCAGCAAGTAACTGAAGGTTGTTTAGTACTGAGTGCCCAAGAGGGAAGAATCTCCTTCTCTTTCTTGAGCTTCACCCTGTAATTCGAACTGCCAGGACCCCCTTATCTTGGGGCCACAACAGTACTCTGGGTCATAAAAGCCTCAGGCTTTATGGAATCCAGCCTAAGTGCAGGGAAGGGGACAGGAGGAGAGTTCTTCAGGACTCACTGGGCAGGGTAAGGTTGTCCACTAATTTGTGGGAACTTTTGGGGGGGGGAGGGAGGGAAGAAGAGAGGGAGAGATTAAAATCTTGGGCAAAATTGCTTATTAAGTCCTAAGATTAGAAGACAACTCCAAAAGATTCATGATGGAAAGGGATATCCGCATCCAGAGAAAGAACTACAGAGTCTGAATGCAGATTGAAGCTAACTACTTGCTCTCTCTCTTTTGTGTTTTGTTTTGTTTCGTTTCTTCGTTTTCATTGTTCACTACATTGGTTACAATCCTTTACAATTTGACTAATGTTTAATGTGAAGGTATCTGTAGAACCTATATCTGATTGCATGCCACCATGGGGGGGAGGGAGGAGGGAGAGGGAGAAAATTTGGAACTCAAGGGATTGTGGAACTAAATGTTGTAAACTAAAAGTAAATAAATAAATTAAAATTTTAAAAATTGCTTATTAAGAAAGGTAGGCCAAACAGAACTGTCACAGGATATTTTTGGAGGGGACTTCTTTGGGAGTTTGTATAGATCCTCTAGAAGATAATAATGTTGTAAAGAAGACCTTACTTATATCCTGTCTAATAAAGAAATGGCAGGCAGAAAAGGTCTACTATCCCTGAATAAACTAGCCTAGACACAAAGCCTCGGTAAGAAGGCAGGTACTCTAATATCTGCTTCAAAACAATCCTCCACTTTTTCAAACATCCCCATATAACATTTCTCTCCAAGAACTCTAGTCTTTAAACCCATGTTAAACTGAACCTCTACCATTTTCTTGAACCTTCTGGCCCCAATTTCCTCCACTCCAATCACAGAGGACAGCATCCCTCTCAGTGGGAGTCAGGGAGAATAGCTTCAGGGAAAAGAGAGGTCACAAGAGGGAAAGGTAAATGACAAAAGCCCAGGAGTATAAAAGCCACACCAGATCACAGGCAGTCAAGTCAGTTCCTCCCAGAATCCACTGCCTAAGCCCCCAGTTTATTCTCCCTCCCAAAGGTCAAAGGTAGTAACTGCCTAGAAATCAGAGCCCCACGCTGAGCACAGACAAGCAACAGATGGAGCAGCTGACTGTCAGGATTCTGACACCTGGAGAGACCCCAGAGAACAAGGTTAGCTCGTATCCAAATGTATCCAGGAACCTGAGGAAAGAGCAGAGCGCTTCCAACAGTATCACCACTTAAACCTCCAACAGGAAACAAGGATGGGTAGGGGAATCTGAAAGCCAGAAAACCAAGAAGGGACAAAAATACAGAACTTGCCTTCCTCCTTGGAAGAAAGAGTGGGGCAGGGTGAAGAGAAAAGGAGCAGTTTCTTCCCTGAGAATGTGATTATGGGAGAGAACACACAATATAGGTGGATGCCGTCCTTTTATCAGCCGTCCAGACAAAGGACATAACCAGGAAAGGACCCGTGGAAGGGGGAGAGAACATTCCACAGACCTTTTGTTTACTCCCTTACTACCTCCAGTCCTGGGTAAAAGGCTGGGTCTAGTCTCCCAACTGGCAAGAGGGGGCCCAAAGTGGAGATTTCATTGGAAATGCTGAGAAACTGTTTTAAGAGAAGCACAAGCTGCCGTCCTCTGGATTCCAAACAGGGAATGGTAGCCCCTTATATGGAGGCCAGATAGACAGGTAACAGCATGGAGAGCCTTCCCAGGCCAATGAGCAGGAGTCAGGCCTTCCCGTGGGTGTCTGCTCTGGTGCTTTTCATCATTCCCTGCTCCCAATACTATACACACACAAAGCCTCGGGGAGGCCCCAACACCCCCCGCCCCAGGCTCTTGGGCAACAGGGCTGGCCGGGGGGGGGGGGGGGGGGAGGGGAGTATCCAGGAGGCTTCTTCCTCCTTCCCCCCGGCTGGCTCCTGTCTTTCTTGAGAATTTTAAAATGAACCACAAAGAGGAAGAGAATGTATTACTAATATTTTCATAGCGCTTCATGGCTTGCAAAGCGCTTTACATGTGTTATCTCAGTGGATGGTGGTGATGGGCGACACTGGATAGGGGGTGACGGGGAAGGGGAGGGAATCAAACAAACAGGAGACGACATGGGGGGTGGAAGGTGAGGTCTGCGGGTGCGGAGGGGCAGCGCGGGAGGGGACAAGGGTCAGGGGAGGGGAGGGGGAGCGTGGGGAGCAGTAGGGCAGGGGAGGGGCGGCAGAGCGCTGGAGGGGGTATTGGAGAGGGGGCAGAGGAGGAGGCAGACAGCGGGGGAGGGGACAGCGGGCAGCGGCGGCCAGGGCCGGGCCCCTCAGCTTGAGGTCGGCCCGCGGCATATGAGGGCGGCGCGGCCCCCTACGGAGGGGGCGGCGGCGGGGGGGGGAGTCCAAGCGTCGCCCTTTGTCGCGCCAGGGGCCCCGGCCCGGCCCGGCCTGGCCCGGCCCGGCGCGCGGTGCTCAGGCCCGTACCTTCTTGTAGTTCTTGCCGAGCCAGAGCCGCACGTTATCAAACTGGGTCACGGTGTCTGCGGCCTCATAGTACTTCACGTTGGGGCCGCCATCCTTCTTCCGCACCGCCATCTTCTCCTGGCTCCCCCCCCCAGCTGCCGCCGCCGCCGCCGCCACCGTCGCCGCCACCGCCCGCCCCGCTCCCTTGCCTCGCCTCCTCCTCCGCCCGCCGCCCGCAGCCGCCTGGGCCCAGCGCAGCGCCCCCTGCCGGGCCCGACCGGAGCGGTGCGGGCGGCGGGAGGGAAGGGGGGAGTGTCAGGGGTCAGGGAAGGGAGGAGGAGTGACAGGGTGGGGGGTTCGGGGAGGGAAGGGGGAGTGACGGTGGACGCTGTCAGTGAGGGGAGAGGGGAGTGATGGGGGGGTCAGTGAGAGGAGAGGGGAGTGATGGGGAGTCAGTGAGGGGAAGGGGGAGTGATGGGGA
>CM053597.1:211434224-211482589 GCA_028646575.1 Pseudocheirus occidentalis | reverse complement strand
CTGTGGGGGGACAAAAGCACTATGTAAACGAGGCCAGTCCAGTTTTCAGGAAACAATACTGATGGCAACTGGGGGATGAAGGAAGGGAAGGGGTATGGCCTCTGTTCAAGTTCTGTGTCTTGGCTCCTGGCTGAGGTATTGCGTGTGAAGAAGGGAACACTGGATGGAAGGGGTCAGGGGAATATTCTGGGGGGCTTGGTTGGGAGATGGATGGTTAGGACATTTAAGGGGACCAGGGCCAAATTCAATGCTACATTTAGAGAAAAATGTGCCCCCCTCAACCTTCCCTAGTTTGGTGTTTAGGGTGGGCCCCTGGCCCTCCCCCACACACCCCTGTCACTGGGAGTCAGGGACTCTGGTCTACCTTGCCACTCCTAAGCCAAGGGCCCTAGCTCTGGAGGAGGGCTCTGATCTGCCCCTGCCCCTCCCACCATCTTTGGCTTCAGATCAGCAGTGATTGGGGGTGGGGGTATTCTTGGACATAAGGAGATGGAGAGGCAAAGAGGGACGGCCCTCCTTCCGCACACACATACAAGCACATGCTTGAGACATACACAGAGAATACAAGAGGGCTGTGGCTTTGAAATGGACAGGAAATTCATCTGTTTCTTCCACTAAAGGGGAAATGCCTACAAGTGGGGATCTGAGGAGGGAGCCGTGGACACTGCTCTCCCCAAAAGGGGTTAAAATGAAGAAGCAAGGTTAAAGTGCATGGTAGGGGGGCCGAGAAGGGCCAAGCTGGGGGAGAAGGGGCAGAGCCAGCCCTTGATTTGCATATGAGGAAGTGGGGAGAGAAGGGAGCAGGTTTCAGGGTCCCAGGTACAGTAGTTGTTGCTTCAAGTGTTTTGCATTTGAATTGGAGGGGGTGGGAGGTGACAGGGTAGATCAGAGGGGAGAGGAAGAAGCTCCAGGCCTCAGTGCTAAAAGTCTTCCCCCCACCACCCAGCTGCCCCTCTGGGGAGTGGGGGGACACCTCCAGAGTGCTCACACAGTACCAGAAATTAAGGCTTCTCACTGCTTGGGGGGGGGAGGGGGAAGAGGCCAGCCGAGCAGGAAGGGCAGTGATCGGGATGGGGAACAGGGAACTGCCTGGCTCCAGAGGCAGGAAAACTGGAGAGAGGACAGGAGGAGCAGAAAGCGGAGTGTGGGGCGGGGAGGGGGCAGAGCTGAGGGGAGCCAGGCATTTAGTAATTTTCTCAGATTACTTGGCAGAAGGGCCTGCCCTGGGGCACCCACTAATACCCTGCTCAGTTTGGGGGGCAGAGGGGCCAGCGGTGTCTCTCCAGCTCCTTCCTTCCTTTCCCCTTCACTTATCCCCACTCCCAGCCCCCCCATCACCCAAGTCGTGTTCTCCTTTAAAGTGCCCTATATTTATAGACATTTTCTAAATAAATAGAATAAGATATCAGGTCACCGGTGTGGGGAGACCCGCGGAGCATCTACTCTGAGTAGCAGCCGTCTAAGCCGATGGCGCCGTGCCGCTCCTGGCTGTAAGGGCAGGAGGCCCCGTGGGGCAGGGCACCGCAGCCACCCACTGTCTTGGCAGCAGCAATGCCACAGTTCTTGAGCAGGCTGAAGCTGAAGGGGCTGACGGCGTCCTTGGGTGGGAAAGGCTTCATGGTGGAGAGGATCAAGGCCAGACAGTCTGCCACATCTTTGTTGGGCGCACAGGCCAGAGCTGGAGTGTGACCTGCAGGGCAGATCAGGGGAAACTGAGGTACGGGCCCTTCAATCTCCTCTCCCACCAGCCTGGCTCCCTGCAAGTCTGTGGAGGTAAGCCCAAGCAGTCAAGTTTTTCTAGAATGTTAAGTGTGCAGGTAAACACATCCTTAATCAGGAAAGATTGTGTACATTTGTGTGTCTGGGATGGGAGGACAAGAAAGGAGGGAGCAGGAAGCAAGCCTTCCTGGGGATTCTGCTGGTTCTCCTTTGTCTCATCCCCAAAGGGAAACCCTTTCAGTGGCCCCAAAATGTGAGTGATAGCAGATCCCAAGCCCCCTAGCCTGAATAGAATCCCTGGGAGGAGAAGCCTGTACACCCCAAGTAAGGAAGTTATCTCCTGTATAGTATCCCTGACCCCAACCCATGGGGGGCTCTGGGCCCCACCCCACCTTCTTCATCTACAGCCAGCACTGTGGCCCCACGACTGAGTAGCGCCTGCACCACAGAAGCCAGGCCATTCCGGGCAGCGATGTGGAGTGGCCTTGGAGGAAAGGAAGAGGAATAAATTAGTGGTACACTCAGCTGTCTTTGCAAGTTAATCCAGAGGGATAAGGCATTTGCATCATCCACCCAGGCCTCCTGGGATCCCCTTGCCCCTGGGAGTACCCCTTTCTTTTCCCACCTGCCGCCCCAACCTTAGGCCCTCTTGTGTGAACACTCACATCTGCAGTGCACTGTTGGTGGCATTGATAAGGCCAAGGTCTTGAGTTTCTGCCAGGATTAACAGGGCACATTTCTCGTGGCCCTGAGAAGGAGTGGGGGAAGGAAGGCATAAAAAGGGTGACTTCTAAAGGCATCCCTGAGGCAGACCACAGAGCCAGGAACCCGGCCCCGCCCCCCCAAAGCTGCTTTGAGCTACCTCGTCCTGGCTACCAAGCAGATCACCCTTTCCTACTCCTCTTCTGATGCGCCAGCCTGTCACAGTCCCCCTACCATAGCCTACCTTGCTGCATGCCAAGTGCAGGGCAGTGTTCTTATTCCCATCCAGCACAGTAAGGTCTGCTTTTGCTTGATATAACAGAAACTCTGCCAGGGAAAAAGAAAGAGAAAGACAAAGATCACAAACCATAGCTTACGGCCACAGGGCGACCCCTTTACCATTTCAAGTTTAATAGGCACCAGACTTGCTTCCTGACCCAAGTGCCTGCCACCTGTATCTCTCTTTAGGATGCTCTTAATCATCAGCCACAAGACTCCTGGCCTTAGGTAGAGGGCAGACTGCACCAAGAAAAACTCCTCATTGGGCTTCTGCTACCCATGTTCCCCTTCCCCCCACACACACCACACACCACACACACACACACACACACACACACACACACACACACACACACGGCTCCCCTTGGGCACGCATGGCACGCACCAACAGCAGCAGTTTGCCCATTCTCAGCCGCTGTCATGAGAGCAGTTCTGCCAGCCTGATCAACGGCATCCACCTCCGCTTGGTGCCTCAGCAGCATCTGGAGCCCAGAGACATTGTCTGCGAAGGCAGCAGCATGAAGGGGGGTCCTGCAGGTGGGGGAGGGAGTAGAAAAAGCAGGGGAGGCTACTCAGCCTAGGGGAGTCAGGCTAGTGGTGACTGGGGGGAGGGACTTAGTTTTGGGGTCCATGTTATCACTCCCCAGGATTCGAGCACTCACCGTCCTTTGGCGTCTCGGCTATTCACAATCTTGGCACCCAGCGCTCCCAGGAGCATCTCGGTGGTGCTGTCCTGGTTGTTAATTCTGAGGAAAAAGAGAAAGGGGTCTTACTGAGGAGACAGAGAGACAGACCACCTGACTCTGGGTCAGTCACTGCTCTCTGGGGATAAGATAGAAAGGAGGTCACTCACACTGCACAGTGCAAAGGAGTGAAGGGGTTTCCTTCTAGGTATGAGAACGGGCTGTGTTCAAGTAACAACTCCAGACAATCTTCATGTCCTGAATGAGGGAGAAGAGAGAAGGGAGGGAAAAGAGAACAAGGGAGAAAGTAAGAGCGAAGCTCCCTCCATCCAGTCTGCAATTCAGCCATCTCCCAAATCATCCCCATCGTGGGCCCCAGGTCTCAGTTTGGCACATTCAGCCTTAGTCCCGTCCCCTAATCCCCAGCGCCCACCCATCCCCAGGCCCCTGACCAGTGTAGGAGGCCCAGTGCATGGGAGAGTAGCCACTGTAGTCCACTCCTGCATCCAAGGGATCTGTGGAGAGGGCAGCCTGTAACAAGGTCCTCAAGACAGCCGTGTGGCCACAGGCCGAGGCCAGGTGGATAGGTGTCCTGCCCTTAAAGTCTCGGCATAGTACAAAGGCGTCATGGTCCAGAAGGGCAGCCAGACAGTCCTCACAGCCAGTCACCGCCTACGAGCCAGCAACAGGGGCAGTTAACCATCTCTCACCCCTGGTACTAAGAACCTGACCCTGATCACTGAATGCTGGGGAGAATTCCTCCTATCAACGGAAGCCAAACAGCACAAAAAAGATCGATCCCAAGGATGTGATGCAGAAGTTGACAAATACAACAAGAGGAAGAAGGGTTCAAGGAGAGAAAGCTAAGGAGGAAGAACATACAGGGCTGAGGTGGTGAAAACTTTGAAATCTTTGAAAACTGAGTTGGCTGTCCCATGGAACAGGTCAAGAGTATTTTGGGGAAAAACAGTGGGTTGATGGGGATGTGTGAGTGTGTGAGCTACAGACATAACCATGTGTAGTAACAACAGCTCACGTGTATATACATGACATAATTTTAAGGTTTACAAAGTGCTGTACTCTGAATAACCTAATGTGGTAAGTTCTGCCAGAGTTAGCCCCATCTGAGAGGAGAAGGCAGATCAGTGAGATCACATGACGAGCCCATGATCACAAAGGGTTGGAGACCATCTCCGAACCCACGCTCTCCTGATTTCAAGTTCAATGTTCCTTCTACTACACTATGCGGCCTCCCAGGAGGATGTCAGGAAAATCGAACGGAGCTTTCAATAACCTACCTAGAGGATGATAAGGTGGCTCACTGCCCATGGCCATACTGGGGGTCCCCAAACTGACTCCTGAGCACTGGTCAGCCTCTACCTGTTTCCATGGCCCTGCCTAGGAAGATCTATGACTCACCCCACGGTGCAAGGCAGTTCGACCCCGGCGGTCAGCTGCATCAGCTGTCGATCCTTTTTCCAGCAGGAGATGCACACAATCTACATGGCCATTCATGATGGCCAACATCAGTGGGGTCCTGCAGGCAGGACAGGAAAGGGGAGGAATGTCAGGCTAAGGGATGAGAAGGTCTGCCACAAACCAAGGCCCTGGACCCTCAGCTCCTGCACTCACTGTCCGTGGGCATCCATGACATCAGTGATATCAGCTCGCTCGCCGCTGTCAATCAGCAGGTGCAGGGAGTCTGTGTGACCAGATGCAGCTGAAGGAAAAGGAGTCATATCAGAGCAGGGTGGAGATAAGGAAAGAGACAATGAGGGAGAGGTCCCAGGACAAGGCAGAATCAGGTCACAGGAGGGGCAGTGTGGAGGGAAATGAGATCCTCTTTGGAGGTTCTTCTGGGGAAGACAGAGAAGGAAGGGACCTTATGGGACATGTAGTACTGATTTGGCACTGGAACTTAATATCCTATTAAAATGTGATTCAGAAATAACACCAAAGAAAATGGACACAGAGTTTGACCCAGACAGTTCCAAGTCTTCTCCAGATTGCCTCTACCCCCACTTTGGACCTGGAGAAACAGGAGCTTGCTAAAGTATAGCAGAGATGTTGAAATTCTGGGTTGAAAAACTCCCCACTTTCTGCAACTAGATTAAAATGAAACTGGGAAATGTTTAACAAAAATAAATAAAAATACAATAAAACAGATAATGCTAATTTGTGGTTTTCTAAGCCAAGAAGCAGGCAGCAGGGACTGGCTCCTATTTGAGTTTGAGGCCAACGGTGTTGAGCAGTGCTGGCACAGTAAAGCAGAAAAGGGTATCTCTAACCCATACATAAGGAGGCCTGTGGGCTGCATGGTAACTTAGAGAACCACAGAGTAACATTATCAGTGTTCTACCATATTTTCATTTATTTTGTCCAACATTTTTCCAATTCTATTTTCACCGGCTCCTGACCCATCTGACCCCTTGGACAGAAGGGGTGAGTGGATTTTGGAGGCCCCTACCGGCAGCATGGAGGGGTGTCCACTTCCGCTTGCGCTCCTTGACCAGGGCAGAGGCTCCGTGGGCCGTGAGCACCTCCACACACTCGGTGGAGCCCCGTTCTGTGGCCAGGAACAGTGCAGTTCGGCCTTTGTGGTCCCTCACGTCCAGGTTCACCAGCGTCTCTGCCAGTGTCTTCAGTGCTTCACAGTGACCATTATAGGCCTGGGAAAGCAAAATGGAGCATGTCCTTGATGTACCCCTAACTGGGAGGGGCCCTGACAAAATTTCTCCTAAACTGCTAGATACCACAGGCTTGACCATTTTAGGTAACTCTCCTTCCCAAGTGAGTGCCTCCCCAGACTACCACCCTCAAGACCATTCCCCCAAAGAAGGCAAAAAAGAGGAATCTAATCTATATAGAGGACTCGGGGGTGCCCTTCCCCACCTGTGATGGCACCTGGGTGGCTCTAAGCTGCTATGGGGAAGGGAATTGGCACAGGGGAAGAACTCACAGCTAAGTGCAAAGGGCTGACTGGAATGGTGTTCTCCACATCTTCCAGGCAGTTAAAAGACATTTCTAGGAGCTGAAAAGGATGAGGTGGAGGTGAGGATCAGGAGCTGCCTGAGGATGTTCCCATCATCTGGGTGGCTGGCTGAACCCCACCTCTTCTGGATCTGAGGCCCCCTGGGCCTTGTTAGGTCTTTTCCAGTATGACTTCCCACCTACCAGCTCAAGGTTCTGTCTGTTGCCATAGGCGGCTGCATAGTGCACGGCTGTATAACCCTGCCTGTCCCGCAGGGAGGGGTCTGCACCGTTATCCAGTAAAAACTCCAGACAGCTGAAAGAAAGAAAGCACATGAGAGAAGGACCCCAGAGAAGCTGGAGCTCAGGCTAAAGATGAGGGCTCACAGGTAGGATGGGAGCAATTATCTTCCACTAGTCCCCAGAACACATCCTCTGCTATAGGCAGGCTGTCCTCAGCTCACTCCTGACCTTCCTTTCCCTCAGGTGGCTCCCCACGTTTGAGATGCCCTTTCCTATCTCAAAGCCAGTTTGGATGCCAGCTTTCCTGTCATCTATGCCAGCCCTCCCTGGTCTCCTCTCTTATAATCTCCTCCATCCCTCAGCTAGAATTCCACCGAGAGGCAGAGTGGTGAGGGGAAGCCTCATTCCCTCACTCATCAGCCACATGACCCTGGGTCAGTCACTCCACCTCTCTGAGTCTTGATCTTCTCATCTGTAAAATGTAGACAATGGCCTTGTACTGGTTTCCTTCATAGGCATCAGAAGCACCAGACAGAACAACTGTTTAAAAGAGCCTCCAGACTGGGGAACATTTCACCCATCATACTACCTCAGTCTCAACTGGAGCATGAGTCCCTTGCCTCACACTCCTTGAGGATCCTGAGGCGGAGCTCAATGCACACTGAATGGTAGAGAAACAGACTAGGTGGAGCCCAGGAGAGCACAGGACCCAAGGGACATAGGTGATGTGGGGACTTCAGGGGCCCCTGAAGCTACTCACAAGAAGGCCTCCTTCCTCCGGGATGCCTTCAGTGGCTCATCCTCTTCAGGGTCGTGGCTGGTGGCCACATGCGGCTCCGCTCTAGGCACAAAGAGCAGACTCAGGTGGGTCAGGAGGGAGGAGGACAGCTTGGAAGATGGGGAGCTGGGAAGGCCAGCGGTGAGGGAGGGAGACTCACCTCCGGTAGGTGTCGGAAGCGGCAGCATAGTGCAGAGGGGAGCAGCCTTTACAGTCAGCCTCATTGATGCCCGCTCCAGCAGTCACCAGTGTCACTGCACACTGGTAGCTGCCATTGGCGGCTGCATAGTGCAATGGGGTCCTGATGGAGAACGACAAGATGGTGAGGGGGAGGCAAAGCATTAATGAAGACCTCTTAACTCAGCTAAGAGCCAAGTCAGAAGCTGTCCTTACGTTATTCCTCCAATCACATTCATGGCCCACCAAGCCCTTCCCACACACCTTCCAAACTTGTCTCTCCTTCTCAAGTCAGCTCCACTGCTCAACAGCAAATTAAGACATTCAACATTCCTGTAAAGAGGGGGAGGAATGAGCAAGGGTTAAGAAGAAACTGTACTCTCTGAGGAAGAAGCAGACACCCAAGGGAAGACTGAAAACTGACAAAAACTGCTGGCACTTCCTACCTGCAGGTTCCATTGCTGGAAGCAAAGAAATAGGATTGGGCAAGAGAAAACAATGACTTCCAGGACCTGGTCCAGGTCTCTTCCCTGGAGTACAAAGAAAAGGGAACTCACCCTCCAGAAGCAGCAGCATGGAGACAGGTTCGGCCGAGGTTATCAGGTGTGTTGATGTCAAAACCAGCAGAGAGAACATGTTCGTTGCTGAGTGAAGACACAATGCTGTACAGCTGACCTGCAAGGGGAGGAATCTCTATAGTCCAGGCCTCTGAGCAATAATGAGAGACAGGATGATATGATTACCCACCAATCCCCAGCTAAAAAATCCAAATAGGATGTACCTGAGGAGAGAAGCTTACGACAACAATCTGAGAATCCAAAGAGAACAGCTAAGTGCAGGGGGAACATGTCATGGATGCCTCGCCTAGAGAAAGGAGAGGATAGCAGTCAGCCCTTAGGTTAGGAAGGCAGCTGGGAAGAGCTAGCAGCAGCTTCTTTTGTCCCAGTACTACCTGCTTGGCAAAGAGATGGGAAGCAGATTATGAGATCTGGGGATGAGGGAGGTGGCTCACCGGGCAGTATCAGCACCATTGGTCATAAGGGTGCTGATCAGCAGCTCGTGTCCATAGCGGGCAGCCACATGCAATGGTGTATTCCCATATTTGTCAGCACAGTCAATCTCGCTGCCTGAAAAGAAGATAGGCAATATTTTATATTATCTGGGATGGCTTCCTGGGAGGAGGAAAGGGAAAGAGAAACAGAAGAAAATCTAAGCAATGAAAAAATGAAAGATATCAATAAAATTTATTTAAAAGAAAGAAGACAGGCAAGAGTGATCAACATAATAGAGTCTTTGGAACGCCGACAGAGAATAAATATCTAGAATTCCCATGGGAAGGAAGATAACTCATAATCTCTGGGGTTCATACCATTCTGGATAAGGATCTGAGATCGAGTGAAACGCCCATGGATAGCAGCCATATGCAGAGGACTCTTTCCCTCCTTGCTCTGTAGAAAATAAGACTCCTCAGTATAAAACAGAAAAAAGCCAGTTTCCCTCCCAAAGTCCTTGGGCCCAGAAAAATCAAGTAAATTAGCAAATGTTGATGCCTTGAGTCCCTGGCTCAATGTGATCACTGTGGTGAGTAAGTGGGTATTTCCCTGGAGACTAGCAGAGTATTGCATAAATTTCTGAAGGAGAGGGAGTAACTATGGCTTTAAGCCCTGGAAACTCTTCCCAGGAGTTTAATAACATGGGCATTTTCCAGGTTTGTCTGATGAGGATCTTCCAACTTTGTCTCCCATGCCATTCTCCCCACTGCTCCAGGGCTTCCTCCTCCCCAGTCACCTGGAAATTGACGTCTGCCCCGTTATTGACCAACAGTTCCAAGCAGAGTGCACCATTAGTGGAGACCGCAGCCACATGTAATGGAGTAAATCCCTTGTCATTGGGCTGGTTGACATTAGCGCCTGCATTCACCAGTTCATTGGCCACGGCATCCTGGCCCAGGTAGCAGGCAATATGCAGAGCTGTGTTCCCATAGGCATTGGGCTCATCGATCTGGAATGGTGGGGAATGCCAAAATAGCGAAGATGGAATGCCTGGCTAAGGAAAACCAGAATCCCGATGCTCCAGTTTCTGCCTGCTTAGGTCCCCAACTTCCATGATCTGTGGCTGTCAGTACTGGCCTCCCAAACCAACCTGGTGCCTATAGATGCACCAAACCCAAGGTTCTTTAGGCTGACCTTATTTCCCCACACAACCTCTTCTACAGTTCTTAAGTCACTGACCTCAGCCCCTAGCCGTAGCAGGTGCTTGACCACATCAATCTGGCCATTGGCAGCAGCTGTGTGGAGTAACCCATAGCCCTTCCGGTCCTTGCAACTAGGATCTGCACCCCGGGCCACCAACAACTTCAGGACCTCCAAATGCCCTAAGAGGGAGAATGAAGATCAGAGATAAGGCAAAGCTAAAGGGAACAGAGAACAAACTCTATTCCAGGTCCCCTACCCCAGAATTCTCAAGCTCTAAATTATGCCAGTGTAGGCCAAACACCTTCTTTCCATCTAGATTCTTCCTCACCTAAAAAGGCTGCCCAGTGTAGTGGCTGCCGCTCCTTTTTGTCACAGACATTGAGACTGGCCCCCTTGTTCAGAAGCAGGTTCACCATCTGTGTGAGAATAAGGGGCATTTCCATTCAGAGCCTGGCATAAGTCTCTTTCCACCCTTCCCTGTCCCCAGCCATCTTATACTACAGTTTCTCTACTTTCTCAGGAAATTGAAGAGAAAACCAATATAATGCTGAAAGGACCATGGACAGGGCCTAATGGGGAAAGCAAAGACTAGGAAAGGGAAAGGGCTGGGGGTGGGCATGGAAAACCAAGCCTCATAACTATAGTATCTGAATGTCCCAGGCAGGTTATAACCAGGTAGGGAGTGAGGAGAGTCCATACCTCCAGGTGCCCACTGTGCACAGCATGGTGCAAGGCACTGCGCCCGCTACGGTCGGCCACATTGAGGCTGCTCAGCAGTGGGGCCAGGGCTTCAGCACATTTGGTGGCCCGGTTGGCAGCAGCCACATGCAGTGGTGTCTGCCATAGTTTGTCCCGAGCATTCACATCTGCGGAATGTGCTAGGAGCAGTCCCAGTACTTTCTGTTAGTGGCAATTTGTCAGGACAAGAAGAACAAAGAACAGGAAGTGAGGGGACAAATTAGCATGGGTGTCTTAATCCCAGAAATGAAAACAACCTCAACATCCAGTAAATACAGAATCTCTTCATCCACACAATCTTACCCCCAAGAAAACACACAAACCACCTTAACACCAGCTGACAGGCATCTAAACAGAACCTCCTTCCTCCTCTTTCCACAGACCCTTCCTCAAGTAAAACTAACTTCATTCTCCCAGTCTTGGTAATCTTAGTACCCTTCACATCCCTTCCCCAAGCAAACATAGATATCCTAAAGACTCCTAGATCCTCCCAAACCCCTTGGGAATTCCAGGAAAAATAAAGTCTCCCACCTTCATGTACACACCCACCTTCAACCCTTCCACAACCACTGAAATCAGCCTCAATAACAACCTAAGAAAGCAGACCACCTCCACCCCCACTCCCCAGTCAAAATGTAGCCAGGCCCCTACCCCTTAATACATCAATCTCAACAACTCCTCTAGGATGATGGCTCAAGCCAGGGGAGTGCCAGGGCAGCCCTGGGAGGGGCCCAAAAGGGGAGCAGGCTCTAGGGTGGCCCCTCAGGGAGGGATGAGTCATTTAGGCCTGGCATTGGAGCCCCCTGCAGTCTGCCAGCGGAGTGCTAAGCTGCCCCTGACGTCAAATCAGCTGGCAGAGCTCAGCCCCCCATAAACAGCCTGCCCAGAGGTCAGGAGGGAGGAGCTAAGATCTGACTTTCCCCTCCAGATGGTACAGGAGATGAGACTCTAGAGAAGGGGGATGGCAGAGGAATAAGACTCCACCATCCAGCTCGTTTAGTCATCCCTTTTGGGAAGAGTAGAGGGAAGCAGCACCCCGATGACCCTACCTCATTCCTAGAGGCGGCAGCACGATGGAGGGGGGTCAGCCACAGTGTGTCCTTAGCGTTGACATTAGCACCTGGGGAGAAGTAAAGGCTGTGTGTGGGGAGGGCTGGGGCTGCTAGGGTCCCAGTGCCAAGCACCCGGCAGGGAGAGCTCTCCAGGCTCCTCAGTTCCTGCCTTTACCTGACAGCAGTAGCAGTTGTAGGATGGGGACATCTCCCACATATGCAGCAGCATGCAGAGGGGTTCTTCTCTCTTGGTCCTACGAGAGCAAAGGCGCGGGCTGGCTCGGGCCGGTGCCACCTGGGGCCCAGCCCCGCATCCTCTCCCCCTGCCCCGCACCTCCCGGGGCTCTGCTGGCTCACTCGGCCGAGGAGGGGGGTCGGAGCCCAGCTCCGGCCCGCGGGAGGGGAGGCCGGGTGGGGCCCCCACCCCCCACCTCTGGGCGCCTCCCCCCCGGGAGGGGACAGGGAGCCTGGCTGTCCCCCCAGCTCACCAGCACGTTGATGTTCTCCTTCTGCGAGAGGAGGGAGCGCACTTCCTCCACATCCCGGCTAAAGATGGCCTGGACCAGGGGCGGCTGCGGGAGAGAGCGGCGGGCGGGCGGCTCAGGGGGCTGGCCGGGAGAGCGCCGCGAGGGGCCCGTCGGGCGCCCTGTCACCGCCGCAAGGGCAGCGGGCCGCGGAGGCGGGGCCGGCCGGCCCTGCGGGCGGGCTGGGTGTGCGCGATGCGGGGCGGCGCGGGGCGGGGCGGACCGAGGGGAGGCCGGCCCGACCCGGCCCGAGGGGCCGAGGAGGGGGGCCCGGGGCCGCGGGAGGCCGGGGCGCGGGCTAGGCCTAGGCCGCACATCCCCGAGCTCGCGTGGCGGCGGCGGCCGGCGGCCGGCGGCCGGCGCGGTGACTGACCTGGTCCGTGATGCTCAGGATCCCCATGGCCCGGTGCAGGCTCCGTCCGCATCGAGCTCCCGGCGGCAGCGGCGGCGGCTCCACCGGGGACACGGGGCAGCGGCAGCGGCGGCGGCAGCGGCGACGGTAGCGGCTGCTGGGAGAGCGGGGCCCCGCCTACCGGGAGGCGGGCGAGCGGGAGCCGGCAGCACCCCCTGGCGGCCACACCGGGCCCCGCAGCTCCGGCCCCCCGGACCTCCCGACAGGGCCTGCCGGCCCCACCGTCGCACGGTAGCACCGGTGGCCACCAGACCTGGCTGCACTTCGCCCCCTGGCGGCCAAGTCTGGCTCCGCAGTGCCCCGCAACCTGCCCCGCGGCACCCCCTTGTGGCCGGACCCAGCTCCGCAGGGCTCCGGCAGTCCAACTCGAGCGCACGGCTCCCTCTGCTGGCCAAACCCCAAACCGCAGAGCCCCTGGTGGCCAAACATCCCTGCTGCGGGTCAGTCTCTCTCCCCCGAGAGCTCCCTTGGGCAAAAACGGCATGATGAGGAAGCGGTGGGCAGCTCTGCAGATTTAGCCTGCTCGGCTTTACAACTGGAACCAATTTAGCAGTCGTATGCCGGAGTATAATTCCAGAACTGGAAGGGAACCCAGAAACCTTGTAATGCAATCTCTTCATCTTACAGATGAGGGAACTGCCTCAAGGTCACACGGGTAGCGAGTGTCCGCAGTGGGATCCGAACCTCCGTCTCACTATCAGTCATCTAGACCATTCTACAGAAGGGTAAACTGAGGACTACTGGGGGAACAGCTTTGCCCAAGGTCACACAGCTAGTAACAGCAGGCATTCCGACTCGGGTTTTCTGACTACAGATCAATGTTCTTTCCAATCAAAGTACGTCCTCCTAGGAAGAAAGCTGGGGTAACCCCTTTTACAAGACTATAATCTGGTCCAAAAGACTAGCAATGGAAAATGCCATCCACATCCAGAGAAAGAAACTGTGGAGTCTGCATGCAGATCAAAGCAGACCATTTGCTCTCTTTTTTCTTTCTCACGGTTCCTCCCATTCGTTCTAATTCTTCTATGTAATATGACTGATGTGAAAATATGTTTAATAAGAATGTATATGTAGAGCCTATATCCACAGCCTATACAGCACACCATCTTGGGGGAGAGGGAGGCGGAGAAAATTTTAAACTTAGGACAGTAAATGTTGAAAACTAAAAATAAATAAATTTATTTTTTTAAGATTATTATCTAGTCAGAGTTAAGATGCCCACACTTCAAAGAAGTATAAAAAATTTCCCCCAACAATTAGGGGACACATTTGCCCCTGTGCTACCTGGATCTCCGGGGAGAGTACAAAACTTTCACCCCATTAAATTTACTTCTGAAATGTGTTATAGCCAATGGACCATAATTCTTTGCTTGCAGGACTCAGCAATTACACTTCACAGTAAATACATCGCTCGGGGATCCACCAAGACGGCAGAGGAAGAGAAAGCAGCAGAATCTCATCTTCTCCTATCTACTCCATAAATATCTAGAAAAGGTACCAGACTGAATCCTGATGGGGAAATCCAAGAAAACAACAATCAATGAGTAATTTTTCCAGCCAAGGTTGGTACAGGTGAACAGGAATGTCTTTAGATACTAGGGACAGGGTCCAGCTAAGAGGGCGTAGTGCAGAGACTTCAAGTGCAGGGATTGACCGAGGGCCAGCAACTGCACTCAAGATCTATCACAGAGGGATCTGACACTGTCCAAAGAGCAGGTATAGATGCCACCTGGAAGGTCTGTCCCTCATATTCCAGAGTGGAGAAGACGACCTGGGCCTTGGGTCTAGGACAAGGAGCAGTTGTAGGATAAGGTTCTGTAGTAGAGAAGGAACAGGAACAGAAGCTAACAGGAGCTGTGTGACTCTTACTCTGAGAGTATGGCAGGGTCTCAGATCCTACCTCCAGACCAATCTAAAGATGAAGGAGAGCTTGCAATTCTATCACTCTGAATATGCAGATTTTGGCAGGGGGGGGGCGGGGGGCGGGATTTCTGATAGTAGTTGAATCCTGCAGCTTTCTACTGGAGCTCCAACGAAGGGCAAGTTCACAGTTGTTACTCAGATCCAAACCCAAATTAGGAGGTTGCCCTGCTCAGACCACAAGGAAAGCAATGAGAGTGTGCCCTGTATCAAGGCCCTAATACAATGTCTGAAATCCGGAAGTAAGGCTAGATTTCAGTAAGAATGAGCAAAGAAAAATAGGATCTTACCACAAAGAGCTTTTATGGTGATAGGGACACCCAAGACACAAACTGAGAAGAAAAGAATGACTCCAAAACATCTACATGCACAGACTCAAAGTAAAATAACTTGGGCACAAGTTCAACTAGAATGCCAGGAAGAAACGAGGCAAGAGGGTTGTTTTTTGGTGGAGTTTTTTGAAGTCACAAGATTATTTTATAAACGAGAGTGTTAGATGAAAGAATTGGAAAAGAAATGAGAGCTGTGGAAGAGAAAGTCTTAAAAAGAAAATTAACAACTTAATACAAAAGGTACAAAACTTACCGAAGCAACAAAGTCCTTGAAAATTAGAATGGATCACACAGAAGTTAATGACTCCATGAGAGAACTGGGCTAGATCCTAGCTGTTGGGCAAATGTTTTGTATTTCTGTTCTTCCTAAGTATTTCTTTGTAAAAGTTAATTGTTTCGAATTGGTTAAATGATATCAATGTTACACTAGAAGGTGGGTTCAAGCCACTAGTATGATTAGGAAAATACCCATTTCCTTTTCAGGGGTACCTATAGAACCATGAAGGAAATATATACCTGACCAGCACTCTGGGGATCCACCTCTTCAGTGTGGATTGGAGTTGGACTAAAAACACTCCCACCACCCAAGGTATATAAAGGCCATGTATACTACAGGACCTTTATATTGCATTCATTTTTTCTATGTGTACATCCTTAACTCTTTGATTAGATTATAATCATTTTATGCACAGGACATCAGTTTGACGTCCTAAGATCCTCAGCACCAAGAGGATGTTTTGTATAAATTGTCAATTGTTTTGTATAGCATCCACCATATAAATACATGTGAACAAACTGATGACATGTTTATGATGATGTAGAAAACAGCATGGTGTAGTCAAAAAAGTACATTGAGCTCTAATGGATTTGGGAGACACAATCTCATCTCCACAATTTCCCAGCTGAGCACATAACGTGGAATCTCTGAGATAGTTCATTTGGAACATGAAATTTTTTTTTTTTGAGGGGGGAAGGCAGGGCAATTAGGGTTAAGTCACTGGCCCAAGGTCACAGCTTGTAAGTGTTAAGTGTCTAAGTTGGGGATTTGAACTCAGATCTTCCTGACTCCTAGGCCAGTGCTCTATTCACTGTACCACCTAGCCACCCCAAACATGAAATGTTTTGACTGGATAATCTCTAACAGCCTTTTCAACTCTTAACAATTTATATATTGGTATATAATGAAGAGTATGAGACAAGAGGAGTGGATGGAATAGGGAAGAAGGGACAACTTCCAGAGGAGAGTTATATCACTAGAGGACTGGCTCAAAGACATGGCCCAAAATAGCCCCTGGAAATATGAGGAATGCTAGTCGGAGGTTGAACCCAGGTCACATGTCTGGGTCTGGGATGGGGTGAAGGTGAAGAGAAGGCACTTACTGGGTTCCATGGGCAGCTGGATGAAGAGGAGGAGTTATTTTTATCATCAAACAGCACAGGAAGAGATTCCTCAAAGAAAGAAAAAGGAACAGAAGAGAAGAGACAGTTGTTTGTTTGGGTTTTTTTCCTAAGGCCAGTGAAAAGAACCTGGGGCAGGGGTCTGGGGGTAAGTGGGAGTCAGGACACTCAAGTCTCAAACTTCAGGTTCAAAGAAGCTTGGAAAGACTTGTCTCTAGAGACTGGGTTCTACTTCAGAGTTAAAAAAACAGAACTCAAGGCAAGTGTTCTGCTTTTTCTGTACCTCAGTTTTCACTTAGTTATTCATTTTTTGATTTAACAAATGTTTTTTGAGAGCCTTCTGTGCACAGAGCACTGTATTTGTTATTGGGCTAGGGTGCAAAAGAATCTAAAGTTAGTTCTATAGTTTATCATCTTGTTGAGGACTTAAACATGGAAGAAACAAATAGAGAATGCTTACAAGGTAAGATAGAAAGTGATAGTTAAAATAATGTAAACCATAAAGAAAAGCATTGAATGATGATATAAGACTGAGGTAATCAAATTGGAGTAAAGTTAATTATGGAAGGCTTCTTGGAGAAGATGAATGTTGAATCAGGGCTTGAAGTAGTAAAGGTGAATTGGTAAAGAAGGGGTAAGAAGTTTAGGAGTGAAAGTATAAGGGGCAGTAATTTGCAAATATAATTTTTTGGGAGGATAGAAGCAAATTGGCCTGGAGGGTCTATGGGAAGAGAGGGTCTAAGGAAATCTGTGATAGTTAAATCAGCCTACAATGCAAATGAGGACATGGGTTCCATCCTATATCCCAGTTAATTTTGTTCTGTTCCATGACCAGAGATTGTGCCCCAAGCCCATTACTCTTAGTCATGAGGGGTAGAAGTACCTAACCAGGCAGGAGAGCATGGGCTGTGGGCCCTCAGTGCAGCAAGGCACCTTTTACATATCCCTAATTGATTCACCATCTCATGAACCACAGCAAACCTTTTCATCCCTCCTTGAACCTTCTATTGCTTCTACAAATCTCTCAGCTGAAAAACTTTCCTTATATTTTTTGGGGGGGGGGAACAAAAAACAACAAAACTGAGTCCATTCACTGAAAGTTCCTTCTTCGCCCCCCCATCCTCCCGCTTTCTGCCACTATCTCCTCCTTCATCTCTGTCTCACTTCCTTTCCTTTCACCCCCCCTTTCAATTCTTGAGTTTGGCTTCTGACCTCATCATTCAATGGAAACAGATTTCACCAAAGTTATTGATGATCTCTTAATTGATAAAATCTGATGGCCTCTCTGGATCCTCATACTTCTTGAGCTTTGACACTGTCAATTACCCTCCTCTCCTCGATACTCTCTTTTCACTAGGTTGACTTCTTTCTAGTCAACAACATGACTCTTCTTTCCCCTAGTTCTATTTATACCTGTCTGACCACTCCTTCTCTCTCTCCTAAATCTTTATCCAGGTCATACCCATTAAGGGAGCTGTCTCCAGTCATCCTGATCTAAATCTTGCCGCTAGACCCAGATGACTCCAGAGGAGAAAGTGAGGCTGGTGACTTCGCACAGCCCTCCCTCACTTAAATCTAATTCATTTGCAAGTCATAGCATCATCTTCCTTGATGTCATGATTTTCTTTGAGAACAAAGGACAAACAGCAATGACACCCATTAACCATTGCTCTGTCCTGGTTTTTCTTCCCTTCCCCCTCTGTACTATTTCACTTGATCTCATAAGCTTCCATCCTTTCAATGATCAATTCTATACAGATTATGCTTAGATCTATTTACCCAACCCTAACCTCTGACTGTAGGGCCAACAGGATACCCAATGCTATACTCACAGCAGCTGCTATGAATATGCAGGAGTATTTCCACGTTTGAATCTCAAGATATAACAGACTCTCTTCTTTGAAGACAAAACCAAGATATTTATTCATATACCAGAAAGCCAAATCCACCATGGTAATAAAGAAGTTGGTACATACTACCAATGCAGGGAGCACCACCATCCCCAAGCCTTCCCTCTGTCAGGCCTTCCCATAAACGAGCTCTCTCAGGCAAAATGCCCCTCTCCCACCCAAGCTAGCTTCTGTGCCTCTTTCTCAGCTCCACCTCACTCTCCTTGTACCTGCTCCACCCTTCTTGTTCTCTGCTCATGCTCTGTTGGGTAAACTCCCCCACACACAGGGCTCCATGTGACTCAGCTATGGGCTGGGCCAGATCTTAAAGCAGGTCACATAGACCTATGAAGGGTCAGGGAAGATCTTCAAATTCCCATAATATTACACTGACCTCCAATCTCACATCCCCAGTTGCCTTTTGAATGCCCTGTAGACATCTTAAACTTAATATATTCAAAACTGAGCTCATTATATTTCCCTCCAAACCCTCCCCTCTTCTAAACTTCCTTATTACTATCACCATCCTCCCAGTCACCCAGGCTCACGAACCATTTCTAGCAGCCATGAAGGACTGTAGACAAAAAGCCCTTAAGAATTTCAATCTGGACTGTCTGAGTGTGGAGCTGGTGGTCATTTTCCATCAGATGACTGCAATCAGATTAGTAGAGGATGAGAATCACTGACCAAAGAAACTAACAAGAGGGGGTGGCTAGGTGGTGTAGTGAATAGAACACAGGCCCTAGAGTCAGGAGGACCTGAGTTCAAATCCTGCCTCAGACACTTAACACAAAAACTAGCTGTGTGACCTTGGGCAAGTCACTTAACCCCAATTGTCCTCCAAAAAAAAAAAAGGCAAAGACACTAGCAAGAGACAAAAGAGCTGGATCCAGCCACAGAAATGTAGAGTGAAACAAAGCTTGGTGATATAAGCTCCTACCCACAGTCCTCTTGTTGGCCCCTCCATCCCAGAAGGACCTGCTCCCCATTTACCTGTCCGCTATTCATTTACTATCTTCCCTTCTGATCCAATGGGTAGAGGGGTCTTTGAGGAAAGAAAAGTCCTCTGTTTCCTTTTTTGGCTGTCAAAGAAGCTAGCTTTTTTGGAAGTTTCATTCCACTGCTTCCTTTTGTTTCTTTGCTATTTGTAGTTATTTTGTTTTTGTTTTTGCTTTTTGGAGGGCAATCAGGGTTAAGTGACTTGCCCAAGGTCACACAGCTAGTTTTTATGTTAAGTGTCTGAGGCAGGATTTGAACTCAGGTCCTCCTGACTCCAGGGCCAGTGCTCGACTCACTGTGCCACTGAGCTGCCCCCTTATTTATAGTTATTAAAAACACATATACATGCACAACAGTAAGGATGAGATAGAATTTTGGGTTTGTTGCCCACAAATGTGCTGCTGTTTTCAAAGAGAACCAATGAATCTTCAGGTCATGTCTTGACTTATGCATAAACTGGATTTAAGTGAGCAGAGCTGCACCAAGTCGCCAGCCTCACTCTCTCTTCCTGAGTCATCCAAGTCCAGTGGCAGGACAAAAGTCAAGATGACTAGCCATGGCCCAGGGTTCAGTGGATGACCTTGGTGTCTTTCATGCCTGATCAAGCGTTAAATCAGTGGTCCTCAACCTGCAGGTCGTGACCCTTTTGGGGGTCACCTAAGAGCATCGGAAAACACATATTTCTAATGGTCTTAGGAATGGAGACACGGCTCCTCTATCCAGGTGGGTCTCCAGGTGGGTCTGCTCACATGCACATATGAATATTAAAGGGTGGAGGCATTAGGAAGGTTGAGAACCACTGCTCTAAGTACTTCACAGTGCTTAGAACAAATTGTTCTCCTCTGTCTATTCCACCAGGTTAGGACATCATCCTAACTAGCCCACAAGTCTGAGGCCTGTCAGTTACCTTCAACTCCTCTGACAAGGTACTTTTATTGGGTGTGGTCTCTGCATGTGCTACACTTGTGGCTTGGAGTTACAGGTGAGAGTTGGGTGAATCAGGTAGACACCAAAGGTGGATGAGCAGTACTGAAAAGGGTGCCACAGCCCTCACACCAGAGGTGCTCGTCCTCCTGAACACCCCATGAGTGGTATGGAAAGGGAAAAGTTTAACCCTAAAAGGGAAGGAGATTTTCACTTTTTCCTAGCATAGTCTAGGTGGAGGTAGAGCCAACGATAGAGCATTTGCTTTCCTCAGTTACATTTATATTCAGATCATACCTTGGACTTTTTCCTTTGATAGAGGGACTGATGAGGAAGCCCAATGCCTTGGAGGTGAGTGGGTTTGGTGCTGTCTTTGAAGGAACCTTCACACTGAAGCAGGTAAGGCTTTCTGCTGTAGTCAGCTTTGCTAGGCTCTGAAGGGGCTGAAGCTTGCTGTTTCTGCTAACCTAACTTGTTAACAAAGCCACCTGGAGCACATGTACCTACCATGGCAGCCTAGTTTCTCACTAGCTCCACCCAATTAATATATACCCCTGTGCATAGGGGCCATAGGGGCTTTGTCTTGGTTTTTTTTTTTTAATTTTTTACTTACATTTTAAAAAAATTGTTTTGTTTTGTTTTGTTTTTTGAGGGGGAAGGCAGGGCAATTGGGGTTAAGTGACTTTTCCAAAGTCACTCCACTAGTAAGTGTTAAGTGTCTGAGGCCACATTTGAACTCAGATCCTCCTGACTCCAGGGCCAGTGTTTACTCACTTTGCCACCTAGGCACCCCCTTACATTTTTTTGAATGTTAATCATTTTTTAAAATGCTTTCTTTTATTATTTGACTTGCCTTTTAAGTGAGTTTGCAAAATGAACACTTGGGACACACATTCTTTTTCCTTGATGCTTCAAAGTTTGAGCTGAATCTTAGTGTAGCTTTTTTTTTTCCTGTTTTTGGGAGAATTTTCTTTTTTATTTTCTTTTTTACCTTTTCTACTTTTCAGATGTTGATGTTACATTGACTATCCTGGTCTCCCCTGCCCCCTCCCCTATGTTTCTCTGGTACCCTTAAGAGGATTCGGAGGCACCCAATCTCTCTGCCATTGACTCTAGACCCCTATTAATCCTCTCAACTTCAGGGGTGCCCTGTACCCCAGCTTCTTTTTCCACTTAGTAGATGCATTAGTTTTCACAAAGGAATATTTACTTCAAAGATATATAGAAAGAACAAACAAAACGATCTCCCTGATCTTTGTGGGCATATTTCCCCTTTGTTTCCTCAGTTTCTGGGGAGGGGAGGAGGATTTGGTTCAAAGTTTATCTCGGTGTCTATATAGTATCATCCCATCAAGTTACAAGCCTGCCTTGAGTTTGAGTCCCAGGTACCCAGGCTTCTCAGGGTTTCCTTATTGGTCTAGAAGCAACGTTTAGCCTTGAATCCTGCCTCCAAGGGTTGCTACGGCTCAGGTCTGTGTCTGGGGGAAGAATTTCATTTCCTGAACTTAAAACTGAAAGGGAGAAATGAGACAAACCAGAATTCCAAACACAGTTCTTGAGGCCTTCACTAGCTCTATTCCTGATGCCTGTACTATGGGTGATCACTGCCCATGCCATGGATCTTTACCCCCTCGAATGCATCAGGAGAGGTAGAGAGAGACTGTTCCAGTCTAGTCTGGTCATTTTAAAAATGCCGTGTTTTGGCTATAAAACTATTGGAAAGAGAGTCATTCGAAAATGCCTGATACACTGAATGGAAATTAATCTTAGGACTTCCTGAGGAAGAGTTACTTTAACAAAGTGGAAACCTTTAGAAAAACCTGGAAAGACTTACATAGCATGATCAACTGTGAATAATTTAACTATTCTCAGCAATACAAAGATCCAAGACAATTCTGAAGGACTTATGATAAAAAATGCTATTCACCTCCAGAGAAAGAACTGATGAAGACTGAATGCAGATCGAAGGACACTATTTTTTCACTTTTTTAAAAATTATTTTTGAGGGGAGCCATATTTTCTTTTACATGACTAATATGGAAATATTTTCCATGATTGTATATGTATAACCTATATAAAATTCCTTACCATCTGAAAGAAGGTAGTAGGGGAGAGGGAGAATTTGGGATGAAAATTTTAAAAAATAAACAAATGTTAAAAATTTGTTTTTACATGCAATTGGGAAAATATAAACTATTATTTAAAAGAGTAGAATCCTTAATGAGTAGAGACAACTTTCTAGGAGAAAAATACAGAAGCATCCTTAAGTGAGAAAAGACTCCTCTGCCTATAGGTAAGACTGAGCCTAGATGCCCTACAGAGAAGCATGTTTTAAGCCCAAGTTTGGAATCTCCTCAGTCTAGGAGCCACATGCCCTTGGGGAATAGCCATGAGAAGTTTGGTTCACTCATGTGATAGACTCATTGCAGCATATTAGCAAGAATCTAAGTTAGAAAAGTGGCATTGCTATATTCCAATCAATCTATGAGAGACATTTAAAGAAAGTACCTTTACAGCTTATGAAAGTGTTAGGGCTTTGGTGGGTTGAGTGACAGAGATTATCTAAATTGACGTAAATTAAAGGGATAAGCTTGAAGTTTCCTAAGAAAGTTGTTGGTTTCATCATGACTCTAGTTTGTTGATATTCACCAACTATTCCTAGAGTATCTTCACTTACTGAAACCAAATCTAGCCTAGAACTAGCAAATACTGTCACTCTGCATACTTTGACCCTTCAAGCAACATGGGCAGAAGTCTGCAGGAGGACAGAGGACTGTGGTGACAGTGAACACTGGGAATATTCAAACTCAGAAGGAGATTCTGAAAAGTTTAATTTTGGTAACTCTCCAATACCAGAAGGATGAAAGGATTGGTTGAGACCAAAGCTCAGGAGAAGGATGAGGTATTCTCATTGTATGAGTAGGCTATAGAGTGTGCCTAAGGAGCAATACACAGCATCAACTTTACTAACCACTCCAAAAAAGGTCAACAAAATTATTCTATTTGTAATGGAAAAGTTCAGAAGTCATCTATAAGATGACTATCTATATCATCACAGAGGTCAAGTGTCCTTGTCAATCACCTATAGTGTTGACATGCAAGATTGATGAAAAGATATGAAAGTGTGTAGGCTATTGGATTTTGAATGTGAGAAGTCAAGTGGACCAGAAGAATTCAAGTTGTCTTTACAATCCATCAGTCATCCAGTGGTTCTCAATGTTGGATTTATGGCATGGGTACTATCAAATTGTTATGGCAGAAGAAGACAAAGACAAAACCACAATTATGTATCCATATAAATTATTACCAGTTAAAATGTATGCTTCAATTTACTTCTGGGGCACACAAAGTCATGCCAACTTGAACTGGCTGGAAATCATCAGAGGCCTGATAATTTGGTTTTATTGATTGTCCAGACAGTGAGAGAGAAAATGTTAATAAAGCACAGTGAGCTTTAAAATGTCTCATGAATACACTTCCTCCTCCCCAGAGACAGTTGTTAAACATTTACCAGCATATTACTGAGATACTTACCACTTTCCAATGACTAATGAAGAAATTGATCAGAGACCTGAATTACCTGGAGGGTTTGTTTTGCCTGCAAATACTCTCTTTGGAAAGACATTGAAAAGGACTGATGAAAGTTGTTGGATCAGTTAAGAAGCTTGCCTGAAATTTTCTTTCTTTTTTTTTTTGTTGTTGTTGCCTTTTTTTGATGGGGAAGGCAAGGTGATTGGGGTTAAGTGACTTGCCAAAGGTCACACGGCTGGTAAGTGTTAAGTGTCTGGGGCTGAATTTGAACTCAGGTCCTCCTGACCCCAGGGATGGTGCTCTCTTCACTTCATCACCTAGCTGTCCCACCATCTTTGGGGTTGTTGAAAAAGAATGTTTGCAATGGCCGGTGAGTTATCTTAAAAAAACATTTTAGGCAGGATAGTGGAGTAAAGGCAGGGCCTCACCTGAGCTCTCCCCTAAACCCTTCCAAATACCTTTAAGTAATGATTCTAAACAAATTCTAGAGCTGCAGAACCCACAAAAAGACAGAGCGAAAAAAACTCCAGCCCAAGACAACTTTGAAGGTTGGCAGGAAAGGTCCAGTGTCAGGGTGAGAGTGGAGCACAGTTCAGTGCAGGCGGCATCGGTGCAGACTGGGCCCCAGAAAACCAGGAGCAGGCCTTGGGGGGACTGAATCAGTGGCAGCAGTGATGGTGTGCAGACCTCTCAGCCCACAGATGGGAAGGGGATTGGATAAGGGGTCAGAAGGAGACATACAGAGGTCCCTTTGCCGGCGCCAGGGGCAGGGCTCTGTTGCATTGTCTATACTTGTATCTGGGTTGTGGTCCTGAGTCTTAGTCCCTGTCCGAGAGAGGAGCACCAGCATAGTAGAGCTTCCCACCACAGGGGAGCAGCAACCCTGGTCATAGTTCCAAGGTTTAAAAGAGTGTTTGTGGTCACTCACAAATCACTGCACAATATAGGACAGTAGCAAACACGCCTCTCCTTAGATCATACCATTTTGGAAGAGCCAAAATGTTACAGGTCCCCAAAATTATCTCTGAAAACAGTTGTACAAAAGCTCTGGAGCTTGGAACAGTGCCCTCTCCACTTGGGAAGCAGAGCCCCACTTTAGCATAGAGTTAAAAGGCAAGAAATAGATTGGAAAATAAGCCAAAAAAAACCCCAAAAACTCCAGAGGGGAGGCTAGGTGGTGCAGTGAATAGAACACCAGCCCTGGAGTCAGGAGGACCTGAGTCCAAATCTGGCTTCAGAAACTTAATACAAAAACTAGCCATGTGACCTTGGGCAAGTCACTTAACACCAACTGCCCTCCAAAATGCAAAAAAAAAAAACCAAAACAGAAAAAAATTCTGACCATAGAAAGTACTATGATGACAAAGAAGATCAAAAAACATACTTAGAAGACAACAAATTAAAAATTCTTGCATCCAAAGCCTCCAAGAAAAATGTGAATTGATCTCAGGCCATAGAAGAGCTCAAAAAGAAGTTTAAAAATCAAGTGAGAGAAGTAGAGGAAAAGTTGTGGAAATGAGAGTGATGCAAGAAAATCATGAAAAAAGAGTCAACAGGTTGGTAAAGGGAGCACAAAAAAATACTGAAGAAAATAACACCTTAAAAAACAGACTAGGCCAAATGGTAAAAGAGGCACAAAAATCTGGAAAAGCAGAATTGGTTAAATGGGAAAACAGACAAAAATTCACTGAAGAGAAGAACTCATTTAAAAGCAGAATCAGTCAAGGGGGAAAGGAGGAAAAGCTCACTGAAGAAAATAATTCCTTAAAAATTAGAATTGGGCAAGTGGAAGCTAATGACTTTTATCAAGAAACAATCAAACAAAATCAAAAGAATAAAAAAATAGAAGAAAATGTGAGATATCTCATTGGAAAAAAAACCAAAACAACTGACCTATAAAACAGATTCAGGAAAGATCATTTACAGATCATTTGGCTACTTGAGAGTCATGTTCAAAAAAAGGGCCTAGACATCATCTTTCAAGAAATTATCAAGGAAAACTGCCCTGATACTCTAGAACCAGAAGGTAAACTAGAAATCCATTGATCACTTCCTGGAAGAGTTCCCGAAATGAAAACTCCCAGGAATACTATAGCCAAATTCCAGACCTCCCAGATCAAGGAGAAAATACTGCAAGCAGCCAAAATGAAATAATTCAAATATTGTGAAGCTACAGCGAAGAAAACACAAGATTTAGCAATTTCTACCTTAAAGATCAGATGACTTGGAATATGATATTCCAGAGGGCAAAAGAGCTAGGGTTACAACCAAGAATCACCTCCCCAGCAAAATTGAGTATAATCCTTCAGGGAAAAAAAATGGAAATTCAATAAAATAGAGGACTTTCAAGCATTCCTGATGCTGAATAGAAAATTTGCTAACAGAAAGATGCAAAAAAAGCATTACCATGTAAACAGGAGGGACAGCTAGGTGGCACAGTGAATTGAGCACGGTCCCGGAGTCAGGAGGACCTGAGTTCAAATCTGGCGTCAGACATTTAACACTTACTAGCCATGTAACCTTGGGCAAGTCACTTAACCCCAAATGCCCTGTCTTCCCCCTCCAAAAATAAAAAAAAAAAAAGAAATAATAAGGGATTCAATAAGGTTAAACTATATTCCTACATGGAAAAATGATAGTTATAACTCCTTACAACTCCCATTATAACTGGAAGGAGTATATTTAGAACACAGAAGAGTGAATTAAATGTGATTGAATGATTAAAAAAGAAAAGGAAATTAAGGGATAAGAAAGAAGACATGAGGAGAAGGGAAAAGGGAGAGGTAGAATAGAATAAATAATAATTATTATATATAATATAATGCATTATATTATATATAATATTATATAATGTAATAATTATAATAAATTATAGAATAAATTCTAAAAGAGGCCTGAAGGAGATTTTATAGTAGATGGGAAAATGAGGGAAGCAAGGAGGGGAGTATATGTGCATTACTCTCATCAGAACTGGCTCAAAGAGGGAGTAATATATACACTCAGGAAGGTGTAGAAATCCATCTTACCATACAGGAAAGTAGGCAGGGAAGGGAAAAGGAGAAGGGTGAGGGGGACTTGATAGAAGGGAGGGCAGTTTAGGAGAGAAAAAAGTCAGAAGCAAAATACTTTTGAGAATGAACAAAGTAAAAAGAGAGAGAGGTGTAAAAAAGGGGGAAAGAGGATGGAGGGAAATATACAGTTTGTAATCACAACAGTGAAAAACGTTTTTTACAGTGAGTTTCTCTGTTAAAGACTTTATTTCTCAAACCTATAGAAAACTGAGTCAAACTTACGGAAATTAGAGCCATTCCTCAATTGATAAATGGTCAAAGGATATGAACAGCCACTTTTCAGGCAAAATAATAAAAGCTATTGAAAAAATGTTCTAAATCACTATTGATGAGAAAAATGCAAATTAAAATAACTCTAAGCTACTACCTCACACCTGTCAGAATTGTTAATATGACAGAAAAGGAACGTGACAAATGTTAGATGGGATGTAGGAAAATGAAAACACCGATGTACTATTAGTGAAGTTACGAACTGATTCAACCATTCTGAAGAGCAATTTGGAACTATGCCCAAAGGGCTATAAAACCATGCATACCCTTTGACCAGGCAATACCATTACTAAGTTTATTTGTATCCCAAAGAGATAAAAACAGAAAGGAAAAGGACCTGTGTGTACAAAAATATTTATAGCAGCTCTTTTAGTGGTGGCAAAGAATTGGAAATGGAGGGGATGTCCATCAGTTAGGGAATGGCTCAACAAGTTGTTGTACATGATTGTAGTGGAATACTATGATGATGTAGCGATGAGTAAGATGTTCTCAGGAAAACATGAGGGGCGGCTAGGTGGTGCAGTGAATAGAGCATCATTCAAATCCGGCCTCAGACACTTAACACAAAAACTAGCTGTGTGACCTTGGGCAAGTCACTTCACCCCAACTGCCCTCCAAAAAAAAAAAGAGAAAGAAAAACATGAGACTTGGCAAAGTGAAATGAGCAGAACCCGGAGAACATTGTACACAGAACAACAATATTATATGACAATCTACTATGAATAACTTAGTTATTCTCAGAAATACAATGATCTAAAGTGCCGTCCATCTTCAGAGAAAGCACAGGTAGAGCCTGAAAGCAGGCCAAAGATACTTTTTCTTTACCTTCTTAATTTTTCTCAGTTTTTTTGTCTGTGTTTTCTTTCACTGAATGACATCTACGGATGTGTTTTGTATGATGACATATGTAGAACCTACATCAAATTGCTTGCTTTCTCAATGGGATGGGGAAAGGGAGAGAATTTGGAACTCAAAATGTGAAAAAATGTTAAAATTGTTTTTTTACATGTAATTGATTGGAGAAAAAAAATAAATAAGATTAACAAAACTCTGCCCTGCTTCATTTTGTACTCCAAAGTCAAACTTGCCTGTTATTTCAATTATCTTTTGATTTCCTACTATAGTATTCCAGTCCCCTCTGATAAATGTGATCTCTCTTTTCTAGTGTTATTTCTAGAGGATGTTGTAAGTCTTCATAGCGCCGATCAACTTTGGCCTCTTTGGCACCAGTGTTGGAGCATAGACTTGTACTGCTGTAATGCTGAATAGTTTGCCTTGGATTTGAATAGATATTATTCAGGCCCTTTTTCTTTTTTCTTTTTTTTTTCTTTTTTTGGAGGGCAGTTGGGATAGAGTGACTTCCCCAAGGTCACACAGCTAGTAAGTGTTTGGTGTCCGAGGCCAAATTTTAACTCAGGTCCTCCTGACTCCAGGGCTGGTGCTTTATTCACTGGGCTACCTACCTGCTCCCTATTTGGGCTCTTTTGAGATTACATCCCAGTACTTTTCTCACCCTTTTATTGAATATGAGGGCTACTTCATTTCTTCTAAGGTATTCTTGCCCACAGTAGTATATGTAGTGAGCATCTGCATTAAATTCACTCATTTCCATCCATTTAAATTCACTGACATCACAGGTGGCTAGGTGGTGCAGTGAATAGAACACTAGCCCTAGAGCCAGGAGGACCTGAGTTCAAATCCGACCTCACACACTTAACACAAAAAACTAGCCGTGAGGCCTTGGGCAAGTCATTTAACCTCAATTGCCCTATCTTACCTCTCCCCCCAAAAAAGCAAGTTCACTGACACCCAAAATGTTAATTTTAATCTTCCCATTGCCTGTTTGACTGTACCCAGCTTCCTTGTTTCATGTATATTACAATTCCAGGTTTCTATACAATATTGATCTTTGTAGGATCAGACTTTCTTTTCATCACCAGATGCATTCAGAGCTAAACTTCCTTTCAGAAGTCACTTCATTAATACTAGAGCTACTTGTAGTTAACCTCCAATATTAAGAAGCCTTTTAAAATGAAATTTTTATATTAGTCATATTGTGAAAGAAAACAGACAAAAAAAACCTGAGGAAAAATAAAACAAGGCAAAAAAAAAGGTCACTTAGTCTGTATTCAGACTCTATCAGCTTTTTCTCTGGGGCCGGAAAACCTTTTTCACCAAAAGTCCTTCAGAGTTGTCTTGGATCATTCTGTTTCTGAGAATAGCTAAGTCATTCATAGCTGATCATCTTACCATGTTGCTGTTATTTTGTACACAGTACATACTGCTTTGTGTCAGATTCTCTAAGTCTTTCAGGTTTTTCTGAGAGCATCCTGTTCATCATTCTTTTTTTTTTTTATCTTTTAATTAAAAAAATATTTACTTTTAGTTTATAACATTCAGTTCCACAATCCCTTGAGTTCCAAATTTTCTCCTCCTCCCTCTCCTCTTCCTTCCCCCCATGTTGGCATGCAATCCAATATAGGTTCTATATATACCTTCACATTAAACATTAGTCAAGCCGTAAAGAAGAATTATGACCAATGGAATGAACAATGCTACTCACCATTCTTAAAAAACCTTTTGATGAGGGCAAAAGAAGAGAGTATAAAAGCTGGCTTGAAGCTTAACATAAAACAGACAAAAAAACTAAGATCTTGCAACTTAGTCCCATCACTTTCTGGCAAACAGAGAAAAAATGGAAGCAGGGTCAGATTTTATATTCTTGGGCTCAAAGGTCACTGAAGACAGTGACTACAGTCATAAAATTAAAAGATACTTGCTCCTTAGAAGGAATGCTGGACCGCATACTAAAAAGCTATGGAGTGTTGGACTGTAGGGAAAACTGAGCACCACAGAACCATTGCTCTTTAATGATTGTGCTGGAGAAGACTTTTGAGAGTCCCTTGGATACCAAGGAGATCAAATCAGTCAATACTTAAAGAAATCAATTCAGGCTATTCACTGGGATGTCAAATACAGAAGCTGCAGCATAAATACTTTGAGCAACATAATGAGAAGACTGGACAGGTTAGAAAAGACCCTCATGTTGGGAAAGATTGAATGTGAGGGGACTGCAGAGATAAGATGGATAGATAGTATCATGGAAACATGAACTTGGACAGATTTTGAAAGAGAATGGAGGATAGAAGGGTCTATCATCCTATAATCCATGGGATCATGAAAAATCAGACATGACTGAACAACAACAATAATTTTTCAGAACCTTTCTCAGTTATGTGGGTCACACAGAATCACAGCAATGCATGATCACTGGCCCAGAAGACACAAAAACTCTTTTGGATTGGCCAGGTCAAACTCTGGGCTTTTCTAGGATTTTGTGGCTATTTTCACAAATTTGTTAAGAACTATGCTGCTATTCTCTTTTTGTGGTGGCAAAGAATTGGACATGAGGGGATGCCTATCAATTGGGGAATGGCCAAACAAATTGTAGTATATGATTATGATGGAATAGCACTGTACTATAAGAAATGATGAGCAAGATGCTCTCAGAAAAAACATGGAAAGACTTACATGAACTGATGCAAACTGAAGTGAGTAGAACCAGGAGAATATTGTACGTGGTAATAGGAATATTATATGAGGATCAGCTATGAATGCCTTAGCTACTCTCAGCAATACAAAGATAAGAGACAATTCTGAAAGACGATGAAAAGTGCCATCCACCTTCAGAGGAAGAAATTAAGGACTCTGAATGCAGATTGAAACATACTAGTGTTTATTTTTTCATTGTTTTGTCTGTGTTTTCTTTAACAACATGACTAATACGGAAATACGTTTTGCACATGCATAAGATATATCAAATTGCTTGCCTCCTCAATGAAGTGAGAGAGGTGAAGGGAGGGAGAGAATTTGAAGCTCAAAATTTTTAAAATTAATTTAAAATTAATTAATTAATTTTTAATTAATTAATGTTAAAATTAATATTAAATTAATTAATGTTAATGTTAAATTAACATTAATTAATGTTAAAAATTGTTTATATGTAATTTAAAAATTAAATATTTAAAGCTAAAAAAAATTATGTTGCTATTGTTAAATCACTGAGTGATCTTACTTGTGGCTATATGAGCATTCATTCCTATATGCCAAGAACAAAAAAAGGATTGGAATACCCTGAATGTAAATTGAGACATTTAGTCACTAAACCATTACATTGTTCATGTGATGGTAAAATGGACTTAATATGGATGTTCCTGTGGAATAATTACCTGATTATTGAGATAATCACTTTTGTTATTTTAAATAATATTTATTTCGATGATTATAACATACATTTACAGATTTCAAGTAGTCTTCACCTGATTTTGTAGGTGGTTAAAATTTTTTTTGGCCAGGAAGAAGGTTTTCCTTCTATTAGGGCATAGATGCCCTCTCCTCAGATATTATAATGGAAATTTGGTGAGCCAGAAGTATCTTCCTACGGGTAGGCATGATGTGGTTACCCATAAAGAGAATTAGGGTTGCTCGAGACGCCAAAATACCAACACACCAGGTCCTGCTGAAAGAATTCAACAAGTCTTTTCTCAGCCAAAGAAAAGCAAAATTTATTGAAAGTTTGCCATACTGGATAGACTCTTAAGAAGCCTAGATATCTGTAAAGCTTGCATTGGGCAAACAGGCCAGAATCATCTGACACAGAGGGTAAGTCTGTTCGAGGTCATTCTATGGTGCTCTCACACCACATGGAGAGAAGATGGGGTCTTATGTACAGAAAGGTTGTGGGAGGAATCTAGGGGTGGTCTAGGTAAGGAATTTGGGGAGGGTCTTCAGGAGGAGTCAGATTAGGTCAGACTCCAGGATTAAGGGTGGGAAGTTGTTGGAGGCTACCTGCAGCTGACAGACAATGGTGGGCTACGCTAGTTCACAGGTGGAAGAGGAGGATCAAGGGTGGGAAATTGCTGGACAAAGGAGGGCTAAAGACGGGCAGAGCCACAACTTAAGGCCCATGGTCTCAGGCAGATGCCTTACCTGGGAAGATTCAAGGAGGGCTCAAGGGGCTACTAGACCCTGTACCTCAAAGATTCAAGGAGAGCTTAAGGGGGTTCCCAGAGCCTGCACCTCATCAGGCAGACATTACCTAGATTTCTCCAATTTCCTATGGTTTTTGCCGGGGACAGCCTAGGACCTAGTGCCCAAGAGCCCTGGGATAGCAGTGCTCCCCCAGGTCACCATCCCTGTTTCTAGGCTGGCTCTTGCAACTATCATCCAGGGAAATAAACGTTGTGGAAAAGGGGTCTACCATTCCTGCCACTAACACCATATCAACTGTCAATGGGCAGGTAATCACAAGAGCACGGGGAAGAACAGTGGTCTGAGGCCATTAGCCCTGCTTTCACTCCAAGAGTCAATTCCCCTTTCCCCCAATCATTATCCAGGAGAGCAATCCCTCTAGACTTTCAATCTAGTAGGTGCTACACACACCCCTTGCCTCTTAGCAGTTATAACTACTGAAGACCGAGAAAAGGAACTTCTCACCACCAAGGTCCTTAGGAGTTAAGGAGCTCAACATCAGAAATGGCCATAGATCTATAGTTTTATCAAGGGAAATGACACTAAAGATATACTACCATCTGCCTTGGCAGTACACCCCAAGGATTAGTGTGATTTTCCACTGGACTTGCAGCTGAACTCTACATATGTTCTCTTTCCCTATTAGAATGTGAGTCCAATTTGAGATGATTAAAATAAAGACACTGAAATATCCATACAGTTTGACCCAGAGATCCCACTACTAAGCTTATATTTCAAGAAGACCATTGATAAGAAAAAAGTCCCTATATACAGTACACTAAATATTTATAGTGGCACTTTTTTTTGATAGCAAGGAATTGGAAGCAAAGAAGATGCCCGTAGACTGAAGAATAGCTAAACAAATTGTGGTACATGAATGTAATAGAATATTACTGTGCTGTAAATGCTATACAGAGAGAATATGGAAAAGAGCTACATGAACTGATGCAGAGTGAAGTAAACAGAGTCAAAAAATAATATTTACAATAACTACAACAATGGAACTGGACAGAAACTTCCAAAAATAATCAAAAGTGAAAGTTGCAAAATTATCAAGAACAAGAATGTCTCAAAAGAAGAGATGGGAGAAGATAACCTCACCCAGTCCTCTGCAGATGCAGGAAGTCCACAAGTGTGTTACATTACACATAGTTTCAGACTTTTTCTGATGTATTGATCAGTTGTATTGATTTCTCCTTCTTTTCTTTAAAAATATTGTTATATGAGATAGCTCTAGGAGGCCAAGGAAGAAGGGTACTGGGGGAAAGTATGGTGATGTAAAAAAACAAACAGACCAACAAATAGAATCTTACTTTAAAAATGTGGGCTACTGGAGATTAGATACTGTTTTCATCTTGCTATGTTCTGAGCAGAGGGCAACTGTGATGATTTGGGTCCCATCCCTTGCCCCGTTGCTATCTCTCCATCTTTGGATGGCACGTTCCTTTCCATATAATCAGTGCTTAAATGCTTGTTGGTTCATTCATTTTGAACTGAGATTGAGAATGCTTTCCCCAGGCCACCAGTCACGATCTGTGGAGCTGCTCAGATCAGGATGAGGGGGTGGGGAGAGCCTTGTTGGCTACCTGTCCATGAGAGGTGGACAAACTGGCTAGAGGAGCAAAACTGGTCGGGGTTGAAACAGCAGAAGGTAATTGTCATGATGACCCTGGGTCCGGAGACATCCTTGGATCATTAAGGCTTTGCTATACGCCTCTACCGCCGGGGTGGGAAACCACTTCCCATTTACCAGTTCATTACTCATTTCCTATTTTCCTCTCAGATTCAGATTTGGAGTTGGGAGATGGAACAGAGAAAAGCTTCTTGGTTCTTCTTTAACTGCCAACCAAAGCAGCCAGCATTTTGGAAGCTTTAATCCTTTCTTTTTCCTGCTTGCGCTATTTACAATTGTGGAAAAACAAAACTAGATGGCGAAAGAGAACAAAAGAGATTTTAGTGTTTGCTTTTTCTCCCCAGCTGATGATTAGAGATAGAGCTTTCGATATTCTTAATAATTCTCAGAATATATACATACATATATATATAAAACAAAAAACAAGGAACAAAAAAAGGATTGGAATTTCCTGCATGTAAAACATATATATATATATATATATAGTTGTGCCCTTGGACCTTTTCCTTGTTTTTTGCCTGAGGACACCTTGGCTGAACTGGCAGAGGTACCAAGCTTTTGCTCAGCCTTGCCCGGCGCTGACGTTGCTGGGGCTTTCAGTGGACGAGGTGGCTTGCTTCCCACACCATCCAGGCACGCACAGTGGAGCCCTAGTTTCTCTAGGACACCTCCCCATTCTACACAAGCCCTTGCACCCGTGGCATCTGACTAGCCGAACTGCAGCCAGGTCGGCGTGAGAGTGAATAATTAATCTGGTGAAGTGACGGCAATGAACTGGGCTACAAGGAGACCTGAGTATGGGAGTATTGCTTTGAAGGCCCACACCTCCACCGCACTCGGACTGAGCAAGGCCACGCCCCACGAACGCCAAAGGCTGGCTAGTGACGTCATGGGTCACGCAAACAAGAACAGAGCGAGGAGCCCCACGTGGGAACATCCAGCTCGAGAAGCCACCCCGTGCCTTTAACCTACAAGCCTAAGAAACTACAATCCCAGAAGCCTCCGCGACTCCCGTCCTTCCTCTACTTTTCATCCACCCTCTGTAGCATGGCAACGGCATGACGTGACCCGGGGACCCGAATTGGAGCCGCAGAGACCGCCGGCTTCAGTCTCAGCCAAGCGGGCAGACCAGGAGGAGTGGTTGTGAGGCACGGCCCCCGGTCTCTCCAGGCCGGATCTCCCTCCGGGGCGTCTTCCCTCCCCCGCTGCCGCTTCCAGCCTGCTGGGGTTAGGAGGGCTAGACCTCGGCCGGAGGAGTGAGCTAAGAAGGCAGGAGCGCGCGGCGCGCATGGCGTTGGCGGGCGCGCGGCGGCTCCCCGCTGGGACGCGCGCGGCAGCCCGGCGATGCTGCTGCCTCCGGCCAGGAGCGCACCCCGCCCCGCCCCCAGGCCCTCTGAGAGCGCTGCAGCCAATGAGGTGAGGCCGCTCTCTCGTCGGAGCCTGAGCGGGTTAGGGGGACCGGTTGTGGGGCGCCCGCGGAGCTGCGATGCCCCGTCCCGCCGCGCCCCCACCTCTCCGCACGCCAGGTGGGCCCGATGGAACTGAGCGCGTGTCGCGTGGCTCAGGACCAGCGTCCTGGCTACCCTCGGGGGGCTCCTTCCCCGGGCCTGTCCTCAGCCGCCCCCGACCTTTAGTACTCGTGACTGCCTGGCGCGGGGGCCCGGCGGCTTGCAGCTGGTGCTGGGGGGCGGGGAGCAGGGAGCTCGCCCAGCTGACCTTTCCCCTTGGAAGACCCCCCGGTCTGGGCACGACCGAGGATGGGCACACAGCTGACTGGTTGCAGAGGCGCCTGGAGCCTGGGAGCAGCCACGCCTGGGCACGCTGACGCTACCTCCTTCCTTTCCCCCAGGCTCTTGTCTTCCTGCAGCCTTCTGCTGCCCAGAGCCGTGCGGGCCTTGGGGGCTGAGGCAGGGATTCCCCACAGCCGGTCTTTTATGGGCTTCGCTGCCCCATTCACCAACAAGCGCAAGGCATACTCCGAACGCAGGATTATGGGGTGAGAATCCCCTTTCTCCCCTGACCCCGGCGTAAAAAAAAACAGGGTGTCCCACACTGATACTTGGAAGTTTTACTCCATCTCCCACTCCCACTATGGCAGTGCCTGGCCCCTTGCTCACCTGGCGTGACCTGTATAACTATTCACTTCAAAGATCTGAGTACCAGCCCAGCCACAGAGCAGAAATACTAAGATTAAGTAAGAATTGACCCTTCTAGAATGAAAGACCTTAAAATGAATTATTCTGTTCTCACAGTTCCAGGCCCCCGGTGCCATTTTTCCTACTCCTGTTTCCTTCAAACTCTATGAAATTATCAGTGGTCAAGACAGGACTGCCTTGCCACAAGATACTTGAATTTTCCCAGTGACCTGAGGATTAAACGAATCCTTTTGCAGTTTTGAGTGCAGCACTGGCCTAATTTCCAGTGTGTTATATTGGTTTGGAATAAGGGAAGTCTGCCGTTATGATTTGGGGAGGTCAGCCGATCTCCATATTCCTGGGATGGATGGGTTGTGTATACATGTCTGTAGTCAGTGCTAGGAGTTGGCAGGTACCTGGACCCCAAACCTAGATCCTTGGCCGGTCTCTTTGAATCCCCCTACCCCCCAAATGCCCCCAGGTACTCAATGCAGGAGATGTATGAGGTGGTGTCCAATGTCCAGGAGTACAAGGAGTTTGTGCCTTGGTGTAAGAAGTCCTTAGTGGTGTCCAGCCGGAAAGGTTACCTGAAAGCCCAGTTGGAGGTTGGCTTCCCACCTGTTGTGGAACGTTACACTTCAGCTGTTTCCATGGTTAAACCTCATATGGTCAAGGTAAGGTACTACCCCATTTCTTAACTTGATACCATAAAACTTGTGGACAGAGCAGTAAGGTGACAAATCATTTTCCTTTATTAATTATAGCATTCAATTTACTAATTTATGCTTACTTTGTAATTTTCATTTCACATTTTGGGCTTTGCCCTGCCTAATTATGCACTAATAACCCATCTTTCTACCAGGCTGTCAGCACTGATGCCAAACTCTTCAACCATTTAGAGACCATCTGGAGATTCAGCCCTGGTCTTCCTGCCTATTCCCGAACTTGCACGGTGGACTTTTCGGTGAGTCAAGGTGCTGTGGCTGAGAAGCAGTGGATAGAACTGTTAGTTTTTAGCCTCAAGTCAATTCAACAAGCATTTATCAAGCAATTACTTAGCAAACACCACCTAGGCCAAAGGTGTCAAACTCTCAGTGGCTACCCAGCTATCAGCAAGACCTCCCCCGTGTAAACTGAATCAGACTAAAATCTAATTGGGAAATAAATAACAAAATAGATGTAACTTGTTAGAGGTTATAGATGTTATATATAGATAATAACTTGTGGTTGCACTTGACAGAGCCTGGTCCATATAACACTATATAAACATGAGCTGTTGTATCACTGACTTAGGCTACCAATGACATGCTTCCCAGAGGACTACCCTGTGACTGAAGTTACACTTCTGCCTACTTTTGAATGGAAGCTGTGGGGTTAAAAGCTTTGAACAGCACTGTGGAATTTGTTCAGAGAAGTTACCTGTGTTAAAGTGAAGGTTTCTGTCTCCTTTTGCCCCCATCCCTAGATTTCCTTTGAGTTTCGCTCATTGCTCCACTCTCAACTGGCCACCATGTTCTTCGATGAGGTCGTTAAACAGAATGTCGCTGCCTTCGAGCGCCGAGCAGCCACAAAGTTTGGTCCAGAGACAACCATCCCCCGTGAACTCATGCTCCATGAGGTGCACCATACATGAGACCAGCCCCATCACTTATTTATTTGGTTTGATCCATGCTCCATCCTCTGGGGCAAGTCTTGTTTATGTCTGCCTCCCTGTCCCCCTGCCCCCCTGCCCTAATAGTTCTGGCTCTCCAGGCAGAGAGAACTCAGGAATCTGGAGTGAGCTCCTTACTTAGGAGATGCTGAGGGGTTAAGGGAGATGCCCAGGAGTTGGCTAACCTGACTCCAGGAACTGAACCTTACATGCCTGTCTCCTTCTGGAAACTGAACTCAGAATTGCTGGGATTTTTTATCTTTGGTTGTGTCTTGTGAGCTAGGTCTCCATTCCCTCTCTAACTTATAGTGCCTCAGTGTTTCTGGAAGGGTAAAGCAATCCCAGGTCTCCCGTAAAGCTGTATTACACTGCTCCTCACTCCTGTTAAGTAGCAAAGGGGATAGGGACGATTCCTACTGTCTTGATAAAGAAGCCTTATGAGGGAAAAGTTACTTCCATTTTGGAATCCAGGTATCTGAGGTTCTGTCTAAAGTCTGCTTTCCAAAAAAGTAAGGTTTCCCTCACCTGGCTAATACACATAGGATGTCACCCATTCCAGGGTGGAGGGGAGGCTTTGAGTAAAGCTGCTTACTTCTAGCCTGTCCCTTTCTTCCACCTGGGCCGAGTGTTTTGATTCAGAGCCAATAAACTAATTGTGTGGATTTGGTTTTGTAATGCTTTTTAGATAAGGAATACAGGGCAGGAAGAGAACTCAAGAGGGAAAAAGGTAGCCTTGTACAGCAGTGTCTTTGGACACAGTGTCCCTGCTAACTATAGCCCTGCATTCTCCTGGCCAGAGCTCTGTATCCAGGCCCTTCCTAACTATTTATAGCCTCTCTTCAGAAGGTCAATTGTAGCACGAACCTAGGGGGGAAGGGGTTGGGAGGTAGTGGCACAAGGGATCTAGACCGGGAACCAATATGTGCCGGGAACAAAAGCTATTAGAACTATTTTTTGTTTGATGGCCTCTCTGCCGTTATACTAAAGAATCCTATGGACACTCTTAGAATGATGTCTTTAAATGCAAAATAAAACTACATGAGTAGAAAGAAAAACCAATTATAGTGAAGTCAAATGATCAAAACACCACTCGCAACACTACATAGCTCTGAACCCATTTCCTCATCTGTAAAATAATTTCTAGCACTGATGATGACCTCACAAGAGCTGGCTCAAAGGAGTTAATTTAGTGTCACGTCTTACTCGTTTGTGGAGAGGTTATTGCCACCTGTGCGGTACCCCCCCCCCCCCCACCTGTGGTGTGTACTGTGGCCTCATCCCAGAGGTCTTGTATTTAACTGCTTTCATCGAGTGAGCTGGGTAGGGAGAAGATAAAGAAATAAAGGTTGGGAATTACTGTTCAAACTTACAGGCCTCCTCCAATGGTTATACTATCAATATCCATCAGCAGAAAAAACATGGGACTATGGATTCCTTTCCAAAAATCCATGGTGTCTTCTCTAAGAGTCTAAGGCTGCCAACAAGTTGGAAATTACTGGTCTTAAGAGTTCCTGATACTGAAGGAAGATAAAGAAACCCTTGACTCAGGCATTGCAAAGCCTTTGCCTTTTATCTCTGTGGCTTATATGACACTAAGAGTCAGCTTGTTAATAAAAACATTTATTTTGTGTTTTATACAGAACAACCTGAAGTCTGCAACAGGACTCTCGACATTTACCCAGGAGTTCATAGACAGTGTGTCCATCAACAGCTTGGTTCTAGGGACAGGGGATCCACACAAACACAGGCAGGATTGGAGGGGTTGGATGAAGGAGACACAGTGAGAGGAGTGTATTTCAGTCCTTTCTCAAGAAAGAGGCAGCAGAGCATTCTGAATCACTGAAAAACCTGTGCAAACGGGGCACTCTATAAACAATGAACCACATTGAGGGGTAGGGGGAGTTGGAAGGAAATGACTTGGATAAACAAGTTAGCTTTTTTGGGGGGGGGGTAAGAGTTGTGGTTATTTATATTAATAATGCCCTAAGCCCTGGGGTCTAATATGAACAGGATCAAATCCATTCTCGAGCAATTTTCACTTCCAAGTTTACAAAAAAAGATTATCCCTGTGGGCATATCAAAGACAGCATGCTAAGCCATTTGCAGGCCCCTGCTCTTTAGAATACATATGGAAAAAGAAGTGGCTAGAGGTTTGTGGCCTGATCTGTCTATCTGGATGTGAACACAGTTCACAGTAAGCATGGGGTTGGAGGGTGGAGACAGAGAGACTGTGACAGAGGAAGAGGCCCAAACCAGTGGTATGTACAAAATGAAGGGTAAGAGAAGTCCCCAATATGGTGAGTCCAAAGCTCTTTCAGCCCAGGGAGTAGCAAGTACATAAAGTCTTTGTGAAGGTAGTTTCTTTAAAATAGTGGAAGGTACCCAAGACCTGATCTTTCAAAGGAGAAACAAAACAAACAAAAGAAGTCTATATCTTAACAAATGCTGTTGCCTCTGTTCAACTGGTGGCAGAGGATGCCAAGATGTTCTGCCAACTAACAGCTCAAACATCTATGTATGTGTGTGTCTGTGTGTCTTATGGGGGGGAAGCAGCGGCAGTAGAGTGGGTTGTAATGTATTTGGGGTTGGTGCTGACACTCCAACATGATTCCTATGGAAAAGTGATTTGGGGGTCAGAGTTCTGGTTTCTGGCCTACTGGTGAGGAGATGTTTGTTTGGGGGTAGGGTAGGCTAAGTAAAACAAAACCCTAAATCTCCAAAGTAAAGAAGTGAATGCAGATTCCCTGTAACCAGCATTGACCCTGTTGGGGCAGGGCATACACTAGGCTTCCAGTCTAGATGAGGCAGGGGCCCATCCTGGCCCACATCTGTATTAGTCTAGTTCAATCTACAGTCAATGGACAACTCCCACGCTGGACAAGGGAGAGGGGCTAGTTAGGGAAGACAATCTCATCTGTCTTTTTTTAAAATCTTAATTTACACTTTAAATAACCTCAAACTTAAGTGTCAGTGCCTCAAATATAATTTAATCCTAAAAGTCTTTAAAGGCCCCCGAAACAAAAACAAAAAAGTATGTACTGTCTCTCTTAAAAGTCTCCTCACTCTTGTAGGCATTCTCTTCCCCCTCCCTGCCTGCCCAGTCCCCATCTTTACCCTGACTTGGAGCTTACAAACTGCATCAAGCCATCTGTGCTCATAGACTTGGGCCTCTCTAGGGGGAAGCCCAGAGCTCTGCTCCAGATGAGCTGTGCCAGCACCCCCAGTGCCCGTGAAACTCCAAAGAGAACCGTGTAGTAATTCATCTCTGTCATGCCATAATACTGCAGGGTAGAAAGAGAAAAAACGGGTTTAGGATGAGGGTAGGGCTTGGTGACTGTGATCCAGGGTTTCTGTTTTCCTCATAGCAGGCACTGGCTTAAGTACCTCAGCCGGGATAGAGCTGGGAAAGGCATGACAACTTGGAAATTGGAGGGGAAATACCCACTGTGGACATTTCATTATAAAGATCTTGAGAAGCATGTGGAAGAAATTTGGGGAAACAGCCTAGAGAATTTGCTTCTGGGGTTGTCAGATGTTTTGTTAGTAGGGCTTTTGATGTGGATGGCCAGCTAGCCATGGCATGGGAGATCAGGGAGGAAGAGAAGCCCAAGGTACGCAGTCCTTACCTGCAGAAGCACTCCACTGTGGGCATCTACATTGGGCCAAGGGTTCTTGGCTTTGCCCTGCTCCAAAAGGACATCAGGTACAATCTTATAGAGTTGAGCCACCAGTTTAAACAAGGGGTCATTAGGCAGATGTTTCAGGGCAAATTCCCGTTGACAGGTATATCGTGGATCAGTTTTTCTTAGAACAGCATGGCCATAGCCAGGGACCACCTACAAAGGGCATGGAAGCTAATCAGTAACTATAGAGAAGAACTCCCATTCCTTCCCTCAAATTCCTCAACGTGGGCAATGAGAAACCAGCGATCTCATCAGATCATGAGTTCAGGCAGACTCCCAACTCTTGTCTCAGATGCCAGGAAAAGCTGGAATTCATTCTCTTCTCCTACCCAACTCTTATCTAGAAAGTCTGGATCTGATATTCTTCTCATCTTGCCTTTATTGTGCTTTCCTTACCCTGCCTGAGTTGAGCGTGTTCCAGATGTAATCACGCAATTTGTCATCGGCCACCTCTTTGCCAACTTCCTTCTGCAACTGCGTCAGCCAGACGAGTACTTCCTGTGGAGAATGTTGCAGGGGAGGAGGTCAACACATAGGTTAGAAGAAGGGAGTTGGAGGATCAAGCCTGGAAAGAGCTGGTTATTACCTGATTGGCTAATCCATGGAGGGGCCCAGCCAGTCCATTCATGGCAGCTGCAAAGGACAGATAAGGATCTGAAAGAGCACTGCCCACCAGATGGCTAGTGTGGGCACTTACATTGCCACCCTCATGATCACTGGAGGAAATAAGAAAAATCAGGTCAGTTATCTGTGTATACACACACACACACACACACACACACACATATATATATATATATATGTGTATGGAGGATGGGAGGACTGGCAAAGAACGCAACCTTTAGACTGGAGTCAATGACTCTGCTGGCCTTCCAATGCAGCTCTTGTTCTTGGGGTGGCTATTTTGATACTCTCCCTTGGTCTTTTTTTATAACCATTATAATCTCAGGATTTAGGTTTTAGGTTTATTCTTGTCCATAGCTCTTTCCCTGAAGCTATCTATGAATTATGGAGTAACTTTTTCTAAAGTTTCCCACATATCTAAATACTTGGTACCCAGGTCTGGCTCACCTGTGGATTGTGAGGTATAAGCGCATGAGCTCAGTGAACTGGGCATCACTGTAGCCCAACATGCTGGTGAAGTTATGAGACCAGTCCAGTTTGGGGTCTATGGCCCCAATGCTGCTGCCTTCACGATACAGATTCCGGTAGATCTTTGCTGCAACACAGGGTAGCTTGGCAATGAGATCCATGCAGTCCTCATATATCAGCTTGGGAAAAGGAAGGTGAAGAGAAGGAAAAGGGGCTATTAACTTAAGAGCACTGGATAAAAAGAAATGACATCTTAGGCCATAATTGTTCCACAATTATATCAGATTATTATTGCATCAATGGTGTTTGTTGACAGTGTAAAATACTGCCTGATAGGCCAAATTCCTTTTCTGAACTACTGTATTCATAGCCTTTAATATATTTGTTATCTAGTTGTTTCATGAACCTTGTCTCAACTATATTTTAAGATCTTTGAATAAGAAAACATGCCTACATAACTAAATCTCTGCTAAGGTCTACCATTCAATAACTTACCATCAGTCCCACCCAGGACTGGTTCAGGAAGAATGTGACTGAAATGAAAAAAACTTGAGGAAAAAAAAATCAGAAGTACTTAGCCGATTTCTTGCAAGTTCTCAAGGAAGAATACTTAAAGAAACCTGCGAATCAGGTTTCTAGCTAAGAAACTCCTCCAGCTAAGAAACTTCCCTAAGTCAAAGACTGTGTTTAGACAAATCTAAGATGGAACATAAGAACTGAACACAGAGCCCTACCCACCTGTCCATCTCCACTGCCAATGAATAAATGATTACCTTCATCATAAAGAACATGTACAGAGAGAGCAATTACTAATTAACATTTCTATCACTGAACAAGAAGCTTCAAAGAATGAATTTCTAGAAATGTCAATCAAGAGAAAATGCCCTGTTATCACTTATGTCAAAAAGCAAAAATGGTCCATCTTTAAAAAGCAAGGGGAGCTGATGCTTGGACACTTGCATGTAACAATACAATCTTCGTTACATGTCACGCACAGCATGAAGACCCCTATGCTATATTCGCAGATCTTACAAAGGATAACATCAGCTGGCGCTGTGTGGCTTGCTACCAAGCAAATCTGACTATACAGGTAAACTCAGCAATTTCCAAGCTATTACACCAGACTGACCAAACTGAGTATTCAGGAGTATTCTGACTTATTCCTATCATTAGAGTGAAGGTAAGTTACATACTTGGGCAGTTCGATTCAGCCTTTCTATCTTGGGACACACTTTTTTTTTGGGGGGGGGGGGCAGTTGGGGTTAAGCGACTTGCCCAAGGTCATAAAGCTAGTTTTTGTGTTAAGTGTCTGAGGTCGGATTTGAACTCAAGTCCTCCTGACTCCAGGGCCGGTGCTCTATTCACTGCGCCACCTAGCCGCCTCCTAGGGAGAATTCTTAACAGATACAGAGGTATTAAGGGGTTAGAGAAAGTCACAAAAAATAAAATAATTTCAACTACATGCAACTGAAAATTTTGCAGAAACAGCATAAATAGATTTAGGATAAGAGACTGTTGATTGTGGAAAAATTTTCCATTAAATATATGATAAGCACCCAATATATAAGACATATAGGAAATTGGCAAGATTATAAAAATTGAAATGGCACAAAATTCTGCTGGCCGTTCAACTTTATTGAACAATAAAGCTCAGCCACATGGTCCAGTAGAAAGAGCATGAGTTCAAATCCAGCTTCATACACTTCCGCGTGACCTCGGCAAGTCACTTAATCTTTATTTGCCTCAGTTTCCTCATTTGTAGAATAAGGAGAATAAATCCCCTCTTGGGGGTGTGGTGAAGATCAAAGGAGGTATTTGTAAAGTACTTAGAAAAATGGCAGGCACAGAGCAAGTGCTTAATAAATGCTTACCCACCCCTCCCACCACCTATGTCAATGCCATCACTCCAAGATCCACCCAGGAGGATGCCTAGAGCCTGAAGGTTCCAGACACCCTCCTCCTCCACCCCCCAAAAAGGGCAGTTTTTGAAAAAACTATGATTCAGTGAGAGCTCGACATCAACCATAGCAAAATTCAAGAATGGGTTTCTATGTATTTAGGAAGGGGTGTAATGATCACTAGGAGGCAGCATGGGTCCACGAAGACTTAAGTCATGCTGAAGCAGTAATACTTAGGTTTCAGCAAGATTAAAAACATGGCCACTCATTATATCCTTATGGAAAGGATGAAGAAATTCAGGGTAGATGATAGTTAAGGGGACCTAGAAGTGGTAGAACAACAGTGCTCAAATAATGCCAATTAAGTGTTTTAGATGACAATAAGCAAGGTGGGAAAGAATATAAAATTACATGACAAAAATGGGACCCTCGCTGTCCTAAAAGGACAGGCTGAATATAAGATTAAATTTGGGTAATAACTGTAAAGTTCACTACTTAGGCTGAAAATGATTAAACTAAATAAATACAGAAATGTGTCTAGATAGCAGTTCATCTAAAAAAGACTTAAGAGTTTAGTTTACTGCAAAGCTTAATATGAACTCATATATTACATAACAGCCAAAAACCCTCCGTAAACTTCACTGAATTTTTGACTGCATTAACATAAATACGGTATTAGAACAAGGAAAGTAACTGTCTACATCGATCAAACAATTTGCTCCCTCTCTCCATGGATGGCTGCAGGATGTTCAGAGTTGTGGCTGACTGAGACTAGTCCCTTGAAGGGGATGGTTTTAGTTCAGTAACAGAGCCTGAGACTCTAAGAGGCAGGATACCAAACTATCTAGTTACTGAGAAGGAGAGGAAGGTGTCAGAGAGGAGAAAAGAAGAAAACATGGTCATAAACGCGTAAGATAAGTCTACTTTACTCAGAGCCCTGGCAGGTCTCAAGAAAACCAAGGCTCCCAATCTCACAAGTCTTTTCCTTCACCTGCCCTCACCTCCCCAACCTCACACTCTAACTTCCTCTCATTTGACACTGTCATTATCCTACCTCCCAGTATTTGGCTCTATTGATGCCTTCAGAATAAGCCCGTGCGAAGTTACTCTCACTGTTGAGGGCGGTGACAGCTGCACTGAGCTGAGACATTGGATGCAGATTAGTGGGGAAGTTGTCCAACATGGTGACTACATGGGAGGGCAGAGCAGCTCGTTTTGCCCATTCCTTGGAAAGCCAGCTCACCTGGAGATAAGGAAACAATATGCAGAATACTGGGGATGGAAAGAAAATAAAAACAGGATAGAGAGGGGAGACAGCAAAAGCTTACCAAACAATGTCAAGGATAGATCAATCCAATCCCCTTAAAAGGTAGATCTCTGTACTCAATGCCATCCCCTTATCTTGTCCTCACCACCACCCAGATCAGGATTAAGTGTCCAGTATAAAGAGAAAAGGGGGAGGGGAAAGACAAAGCATACTGCCTGTGCATGTAGAAGGAGGGCTAAGTGTTCTCCTGCTTTACCTGTTCCTCATTTGGAATTTGTCCAGTCACAAGCAGCCAGAATAAACCCTCGGGAAGGGGTTCTTCCCCTCCCTTGGCCTTAGGGAGCAACTTCTGGCACTCTGGGATACTGTAGCCACGGAAACGGATACCCTTGAAAGAAAGAAGAATGAGAATTACACCCTTGTGGATTTGTCAGTTTGGAAAGATGCTACACCAAGTACTGCATTGTTACAAACTTGATACTCAGACTAGATGGGTCTGCTTATTCTAACCTAGCCTACTTCTGGCTTAGCTTTTCTAATAAGTTCTTCAACTCATTAATGTATATTTAAGTCTGTCTAACCAACCAGATTATAAGAACGTGAAAGACCATATTTCTGTATTTCCAAAGAGCAACCCAATCCAGACCTCTGCACAATTACTCAAGGATGCTGACTTAAGAAGGTCTTACCTCATCAGGGTCCAGAACTGATGTTTCATATATTAATCCTTTCATACCCCTCATTCCACCATACATCTAAAGAGATAACCAGAAACAAAATGGGCATTATTCAATCTTGGTCTGTGAAAACTTCCCCAGAAAATAAAGGTGTTCCTTACCCTGCCCCCAGCCATGTAAAGACGACCAAAATGACTCTCTGTAGATCCATCAACTAGAAGGAAAATACTGACTCCATGTAGGATGGTGAGAGTGTGAAATGGAGGGGGGAATCTATAGTTAGCTCAAAGGTGTTATTATCCAGGCCCCCTCAAAGCCCCTGCTTACTATCAGTGCAGCAGCATTACCCCCAATTCCCAAAAGAGAAAGACGGAAATCTCTTTAAAAGAAAGCAGTTTTCTGGACTACTCAGACTAGCTACATTTGAATGGCTGGGAGATATCATCAAGGTTTACAGCAGATAGTATCCTCATCTCATAAGCAAAGGAGAAGCTCCAGAAAAGGGGTGGAAGTTACAAGGAGCTGAAAAGCAAGAGAAGAAACTTATTTTTGCCCTCCTCTAGAGGCCTAGATTAGATTCAAGGCTGTCATATAAGGCTGGATGCTTCCAAACATTACCAATTCTCCCAGTGCAGCACCTATAGGCCCTTACCATGTCCACAGTGATTTGCCCCACTACAGTCTTGCCATGCTGCTGCCTGAAATTCTTAATCCTACTTTGTTCCTTAGGTATCATGTCGCTGAGGACATCCTTCAGATTCTAGGAGGAAAGATGCAGAGGCTAAGGGTCAGAAAGCTAATGAATTTGTACCACAAAATACAGAAGAATACCCACTCCTCCTCTTTTACAACTGAAAGACATAGTTCACAAAGCAACTGACTTAACTACCTAGTCAAATGAGAGCACACTCCAATTTCATGTCCCTAACCTAAACTCTTGTGTATAGCACCAGTTAATGTTTCTGATGGTAGTCTTCTTTCCTAGAAGACAGATAAAGACTATTTCCATATAAAGTCAAGTAATAATTCCATAATTATATGGTGCTTAAAGTTTACCAAGTACTTTTAGCTTAGAAATCCAGGGAAAGCATTATACAAGTATTAACTTTAGTAAACAAATGAGGAAACTGAGGGTTAAGGGAAAGAGATGGGAATAAGCATGTATAAAGCACCTACTATGTGCCAGGCACTGGGCTAAAACAATTTACAAATGTTATCTCATTTAATCCTCATAACAATCCAGCAAGATGAATCAATAATGATCAAGCAGAGTTCTATTGCCTTATCCCCCCCAATCCCTACTGATCTTCAGACCTATACCAAGACTTACTGTTGCAGAAGCACTGGCATGGCGGGCAGCAAGAACAAGACAGGATGCATTCTACAAGAGAAAACAAAAACAGAAAAAAGGTGAAAACTTGGTATTAATCTTGGTTCCTGCCAGACTACTGTACCAATCTTGAGGACATTACCAAGAGTTAACCAAAAGTGACATTATCTCTTCTTCCCACTGTAATAGTAATCAGTTTATCAGATACTTAGCACTTAGTAACTTAGGGCTAAGTAGCACCTAGTAACAGGGCTAAGTATAGAAGGTATGAACTCTGTCCATTATTGAGAAGGTAGGAACTCCCCTGTTGACTTGGAAGAAGGATATTGGCTGAGACAGGAAGTCAGTGCTGCATATAAAAAAGATTTTTAGAGAGAGAGAATTGGAATTGGCTCCTCAGTGAAGGAAGATTAATGGAGACTGAAGTCAGCTGAGAGAGAGATCCTCTCCCAGTATCTGGAAGCTGACTGAAACATGAACAGGATGGGACTCTGTGGCCTGGCTGATCCTTGAGTTCCAGGCAAGAGAAGTGGTGAAGGGTTTGAGGTGTCCTGAACCCTGTGAACTTCAGTGTGTGCCAGGTATTGCCTTGAGGACTGGACAAGGACCCGGGAGCTGTTTACCTCGGAGAACTGGGTGAGAACTTGGCAGTTGTCTGCTCCTGAATCCAGGTGATTGTTTGGCAGATTCAGGAGGGACCTGGGACCAGGGAAGAGGATCCAGGGAATCAGAGAGACCACCCAGAGTCAAAATGAAGAAAAGGCCTCCCCTTGGGCTAAACTGAGGTTTGTTGGAAATTAAGGGGTAGAAAGTTTGTGTGGTTTTCTAAGGATTGTATTAGAGACTAAAGTTAATGGTTGCCCCATGATGGAAGATCAGTATATTGTGAATTGTTTGTTTTCTTTTGTTTTTTTGCTTTTTGGAGGGCAGTTGGGGTTAAGTGACTTGCCCAAGGTCACACAGCTAGTTTTTGTGTTAAGTGTCTGAGGCCGGATTTGAACTCAGGTACTCCTGACTCCAGGGCCAGTGCTCTACTCACTGTATATTGTGAATACAGTATATTGTAAATTGTTGATTGAATCTTTAAGAGAAAAGGGTTTCCCCCTTAGGGAAACTAGGTGATTTCTTTTGGTAACTGGTTGATTGAATCTTTTTTTTTTTT